>CM069136.1:37725419-38277919 GCA_035221665.1 Okamejei kenojei | reverse complement strand
AACTTAAACAGCGCTTAAACTATCTGCATCATCACTGATTACTAAGGCAGGAATAGTTCAGCATTTATTTAATACTTAAACTTACCATATAGATCTTGGATTCCATTAACGTCATCATATGAGAGACGGAACTCTTTCATCGATGTGTATATGTATATTGGGTACATCAATGCACCAGGATCTTGAGAGTGAGCCAGTCCCAATGCATGGCCAAATTCATGGGCAGCCACAATAAAAAGATTATACCCTAAGGTAAAAGGATTACAAGATGGCAAATTTAAAACCCACTCTGATGGATATTTTTAATGATTATCAACAAATGTCCAAACGATGAAGCATTAACAGCATGGAATATAGCAGTAATAAGTTTCATAAAACTTTATTTTTTTCCTCAGACATGCTGAAAATGTGTTTAGTACATTTTATCTGTTAATGTGTTGAATTAGCATGTTCATGGTGAGGAGTTTTAACAACTTACAATCTAATTATATTTCTGAGTGATGATGAATAAAATGATTCTTTGTAATTAAATCTCCAGCAGAAACAAAAAAGATTTTTCATCAAGAAAACCAATGAAAATATTTGTTTAAAGATTAATGTTGCTAGCTAACAACTTAACTACACTTTTACAGAAAAAAACCTTATTGGTCAAAGCCCATTTTTATCAATGATTATTATGTTAATAATATTAGTCAATTGTTTTACCTTTTGATCCCATTGTCCATTCTTCATCTTCATCAAAGTGAGTGTCTCCTCCAATACCTTCACCTGGAGGAAAAGCATGGGCCAGTATGCCATTTGGTCCATCAAATGGATAATTGTCTCCATGTTCTGGAAATAATGAAAAAATGCGTCAACAAACAATTTTGGAAGCTGTGAATGGCTTACTGTATGCAAAATGTTATAAATGATGAGTTAAACAAATAAAAACAATAATAACTTCTCCCATTTTTCCCCACTAATCACACAAGGATATGTTTTAATCACATGAAAATCCTCACAGCCAGCTACCTGCTCCATAGGAAGTGAGACCTCTTGACCATGCTGCGCATTATCTACAGGAACCATCAGAGTGTCCCACTAGAGATCTCAATCTTAAGGTCGCTGCAATATTCAGTAACATAAAACTCTTTTTGTGTGTGTGGAGGGTTGTGAATATGAATATGAATAGGAGTCTATTAATCCACAAAGTCCTATACTAATGGGCCTGTCCCACTTCGGCAATTTTTTGGGCAACTATAGGCGACTTACGCAAATTTTCAACATGGTGAAAATTTTTCGGCGAGAGTGATGACAATTTTTGCTGTCATTGGTGCTGTCGTCAGTTGTCGCCAGATGTCGTAGGTGAATCCCATTAAAACTAGTCCCTGGCAGTCGCCTGAAGAGTCGCCTAAGTGGGACAGGCCCTTTATGGAGTCAGACGGGATATTTCTCTATTCTTGACCCTATGGAAATCAATTTTAAAGCCTTTTGTGTCCCTAGAAAAAACTGGATGGAACGTATTTGGATGGTTCTCCTTATTTCTTCCTAAAAACGATGTTGTATATGATGTATGTTGTACATATCCATCAGATTGTATATGAACATAATATACATATTATGACCAAAGCCATGTTAAGAAGGTGATGGCAGGAGTACTGGTGTGAAAGGGTCAGTCATTGTCTTCCGCTCCCTTGTCCTCAGGTTGCACAATTAAGTTCTGCTTCTCTGTCTCCTGTCTTGTTGCACAGTCACCAGCTGCTCTCTGGTGCAGCGCAGCTGATTTTCATACATAATCGTGAGAGGCACCAACAGCCCATTGACCATTTAGCAAAGTTGGTTTGAGGAGAAATGAGAAACACTGGTTCCATTTAACTCTTATTTTAAGCTAATGGACAAACTGTAACATTGCAAGAGACATTTGCTTCCTCAGCCCCAGTCAGTAATTGAATATAGAATCTTACAGGTCAGTATTTCTGTAGTGCGGAACCCATCTCATCTTTAAAAATACAGAGTAAATGGGAAATTTGTACCACCAAATAAATAATCAGATATATATTTTAATTTATTGATATATAGAATTAGGACACCACCTGAACTGAGGAGATAATTAAGAGCCAATTGCATTAGTGGGTCTGGAGTCACATACAAATCAGACTAGGTAAGGACACCAAAATTCATGCCCTAAAGAGCATTCATGAACATTGTATTTGTCCAACAAGCAGTAGTTTCATGGATACTATTTCTAAGACAAGCTTTTTAAAAGTTTCACATTAATTGCATTGTAGTGATTCAATTTCTCGAACTGACATGATGAGATTTAAAGTTACATCTCAAGATCAATGGCCCAGAATGGGGTCATCTACCGAGAGACATAAGTTTAAATCTATTACTTTATGAATCAACCACTATTTACCACATATTATAAATAATAATAATAATAATAATAATAATATCTGTGTTTCCTTCCACTATCATGATTATGAACAGTCTATGACTTCAATTATTCATCGGATCATGATACCTTTTTGAAGCATTCTAATTATTTGCTTTGCTTGTGCATATTGTATTTCCTCAAAAAAGTTCTATTAGTTGGGGCGGCACAATGGCATAATGGCAGAGTTGCTGCCTAACAGCGCTTTAGACCCAGGATCAATCCTGCCTACGGATGCTGTCGGTATAAAGATTGTACTTTCTCCCCATGACCACGTGGGTTTTCTCCAGGTGCTTCTGTTTCCTCCCACACTCCAAAAATGTACAGGTTTTTTGGTTAATTTGCTCAGGTAAAATTGTAAATTGTTCCTAGTGTGTAGGATAGTATTAGTAAACGGTGATTGTTGGTCAGCAAGGGCTGAAGGTCCTGTTTCCATGCTGTATCTCTAAAGACTAAGGTATTAAAAGTAAAGTCTAAAGGACTTTGGACATCAACATTTATTCTAAAAAATCAACAACTTAAATAAATCTGTTCATACCTCCAGCCCCAAATGTAATCATGATATCAGCTTGTCCCTCATTAATTCTGCTGAATTCCAAAGGCGTGACATCACTCCAAACCTTCAAAGCTTTCTCTATTGCCATGTCCACCACAGCAGGTGAAAGATCCGGCGTATAGTTTAGAATTCTTTAATGAAGAAAGCACAAAGTAAGAATTTGTACTGAATACAATTGACCAAACCTTACTGGAGTAGGACTTTTCTCAGCATACAGTATGCCACCAGCTAAATTCATCCTGTTCTCTTCAACAAAGATTACTTGTGCCACAAATTGTTGGAACCATAAGCTGGGTTTGACAAATAGAGTATCTTAAGCCACAGGGAATATAAGGATATAAAATCGACATTCTTCAACAACATGATTGAAAGATTGGAAAAAAAAAGAAATAAAAGAGAAGGAGCATTAAATTGAATAATTAAACATGCTCAATCAGAGGAAAGATGTAGAATTTTTATTTTTTAAACGATTGAATTACGGAGATGGAAAAAGACGTGAATGTTTTTTTAAATCTCTGGATATACCATAAATTGCCATGAATAAAACTTCCGGGATACCGCCTGACCCTTTGAGTTACTCCACAGCACTTTGTGTCTATCTTTGGTATATGTCAACATCTGCAACTCCTTTCTACACAGTTTAAAATAGTCCCTTACTAAACATATTGAATGGCATTGCATTATTAACTATTTTGTCATTTGTAGATTATCTAAACATAATTACAAGCCCAATTATCTATGCTGCCTGACCCTTTGAGTTACTCCACAGCACTTTGTGTCTATCTTCGGTATATGCCAACATCTGCAATTCCTTTCTACACAGTTTAAAATAGTCCCTTACTAAACATATTGAATGGAATTGCATTATTAACTATTTTGCCATTTGTAGATTATCTAAACATAATTACAAGCCCAATTATCTATAGTAAACTCAATATTCAACTGGTACATTAATTCACAAGTTCTTTACAATAACAAGCAGGTTAAGAGTGTGATGTTGTTTGCACAATAAAAACTGTAAATCATTTTGAATCAATAAAAACATTCTGTAAATTAGCAGTTTAAGACTTCTCAGTTAATCACTTAAATTTCTAAGATGAATGGAGTACCAATACAATAGTATACTGTTATCCTACTAACAGTATTTAGCTAAAACAAACACTGAATTGTAGTTGAGAAGAACAGTGCATAAGTTTACCTGTATGTTAACCTATTCTCTTTCCATTTCAGTTTACTTGGGAAGTGATTATATTCAGCAACGTCAGGAACTCCACATCGAGGCTTTTCCATTACTCCCAGAGTTTCAGCATCTAGAGAGCCAGTTACCCTGAGGCCAAAATATTCTTGCATTTCCTTAATCTTCTCTGATAATGAACCTGATGCTATGTAAGTTTTGGACTTTCCCATGAATCTTATTGAGTGATCTTCAAGTTTGTAGAATTGGTTCAGGTAAGTCTTCAAAACAAAAGTTTTAGCATTGTTAATGTTGCCTTTACCTATTAGGAAAAATAAAATTAAACTAGAAAATGTATTTTCACAGCATATTGTTACATGCATTCTGTACAGTACCTCAGCCAACTGCCAATCTTTCTCATAGTTCTCAGCTTCGAAAAGTCGTGGAATAGCAGAAGTACATGTTACATGAACTAAAACAAATAAAACTGGAGACCAAAAATACTTCATCTTTCTCTTCTCAACTGAAGGATATTCAGGACACTTCTGTTTCCTAGATTTTCATTGTGGCTTTTATACTATGGTTTGTATAGTGCTCTGGTAATTACAGGATGATTCAGATGTGATTAAGAACTAACCACAGCTGTATAACGGCTGGTTAAGCTCTGCCAGGATGTCCATTTAAGGACGTGCTTCCATTTCCTCTTCCAATATTTGTAAATCTTCCATGTATTTTTGAGAATAAATCAGCCCAGTGGCCATTTAATGTTACATTTGAGTCAATCAGACATTTGTAAAATTTTGTTGTCAAAATGAACTTTCATCACAGCACCAACACAATGTAATTAATTGATAATCAAAACACATCAGGCACTGAAATTCTGAAATAAAATGGAAAGTGCAGGAATTACTCGGTGGGGAGAGAAATTGAATGTTTCAGGTATATGTTAATGTTTCATGTATATGAGCATTCAGAATTTATCTCAACACTGGTCAATTACTTCCCATGCATGCCACAGGGAGCTTAATCACATGAAAGTCGGCAACTTCCCCTTTCATAGAAACATAGAGGCATAGAAAATTAGGTGCGGGAGTAGGCGATTCGTCCCTTCGAGCCAGCACCGCCATTCAATATGATCATGGCTGATCATCTAAAATCAGTATCCCGTCTCTGCTGTTTCCCCATATCCCTTTAGTCCTTTAGTCCTAAGAGCTAAATCTAACTCACTCTTGAAAACATCCAGTCTAACTCTCTCTAGAAAACATTCCCTTTCAGTGGCCTCAGCCCAGGTTTGTTTGGTGCAGCTGGATACCTGGATTCCCATGTGGTAGGAGGGCTTGGCTGAGTGAGATCCTGGGAATGAATAGGATCTCTTGCACAATCTGGGATTTGGTTTTGGAATACCATAGAGTCCTGTGAGTTCGAGATGAAGGTTTTAGGGAAGGGAAGAAACAGGGTGCTGAATTTGGGTCTTAAGATCAAGGAAGAATGTTCATTTGAACAGAGGGAAAACCAAGCCACAAATGTATTCTCCAGGGATTTTGAATAGGCCGTGTACAAGTCTGTCACAGTGTGAACATTAATCTTTCTGACCTTACTCTGACAATTTCCTATTAATCTGTGTCAACAACAATGTGGTGAGATGTCACTGCCTCAATGGAATAATGCACTGAGTCTGCAGCTCTCTAAGTCATCTAGAGGCAAACGAGTTGGCTCAAGGGCATAGTGTTTCTTTCCCTGATCCTTGACTCTCTCCAAATTGTAGAGGACTGTTACTGCACATTTATCAGTTTCTAATGTTGAGATTAGATTTATTTCATTTATTCCTGAAGCTCAAGACTGCCCATGGTTCAACTTTATCTAACCCAGGTGGTATTTTGAGAATATAGTAGAAGATGTGGACAAGCAAATTGGAAGGTACGAGATATAAATATAACATTCAGGGAAATGGGAAATTGGACGTTTGTCAAGTTTTATGAAATTTGCTCCCATTTGAAGCCAATATAACAGAGACATACACTTTTAGCCTTAACCTGCATTCTGACCAATGTAAAACTACGAAAGAACTTTAGTTTATTCTTTAGTTTAGTTTACGGATACCGCACGGAAACAGGCCCTTCGGCCCACCGAGTCCATGCCAACAAGCGATCCAGGCACATTAACACTTCCCTACACACACTAGGGACAATTTACAATTATATCGCCAATTAACCTACAAACCTGTATGTTTTTGGAATGTGGGAGGAAACTGGAGTACCTAGAGTAAACCCATGCAGGTCATGGGGAGAACGGACAAACTCCGTACAGACAGCAACCGTAGTCAGGATTGAATCGGGGGCTCTGGCATTGTAAGACAGCAACTCTATCACTGCACCAACATGCCATCCTTGGTAGAAACTTTTAGTGTGATTTTATATCAGTATGAATAAATATTAGGCATTTTTAAGCTAAGTTTTTGGTAGATCCATGATCCCTCTTGAGGTAATCTTATTCAAAGATTCCACCTCCTAGTCACACAAACTCATTCCCAATAAAACTGATAAGAATAAAACTTTCTTTCTGTATTCCTGTGTAAGCTAATCACTAACATTTATCTTCCCCATCCCCTCCTTCAAACCATCATCATCAACACTCTTCTGAAAACCATGATCCCTTCAGCTTGGCTAGCTATGGCCCCATTTTCAACAAACTGTCTTCTCTGAATTGATTGTATACTTTGTTGTCACCTTCCCCTCAGCTATCAAGAACCATTCTACATTTCCTTATCATTGTCTGCTTTGATCTGTCATTTTCACGACTTACCCTTCCATATCTCTAGACTCCCTCCCCCCGACTCTCAGTCTGAAGAAGGGGCTCGACCCGGAACGTCACCCATTTCTTCTGTCCAGTGATGCTGCCTGCCCTACTGTTACTCCTGTATTTTATGTCTATCTTCTCTGAATTGATTATCCCTTCCCAATAATGTGCCCATCTGCTCCTAAATTGTGTATCAGGTATCAGGCATTGAATGGGCCAAAATTACTTTCAACCAAATTAAGTCTAAAACTATTGACTTTAGTTCCTAATGACTGGAGTCCCCTCTTTTGCTCTTAAGTTATATATATACACACACACACACGCACATATAATATTTTATATATATATATACACATACACACACGCACATATATATAATATTAACTTTTATACATATACATACACACACACACATTATATGTATATATATAGACATGTCCATGTGCTGTATATATACTTTGCGTGGTTCCTGGGTTGCCTACTGCTGAGTAACTCCACGAAATATCAACCCTCTTCATTTCAAATCTAAATCTCTCGCCAATCCACAGCCTTCGACCGATTAACTAAAAATGTTGTTCATTTTAAGACCAAAACAAAATAGTTCTCGCGAATTCCAAGTTCTCGAGTTTGGGGAGCGGGGGAGGGGGGAGGGGGTGAGTTGGCGAGTCGGTGAAAATACAGCTCCAGCTGGAATATAAGAAGAGTTAAAACAAAAACACTGAAAGCAAATAGTAACTTAACAGCGGGAAGTAGGACATGTATGTGTGTGGTGTGCGCGCTACTGAATACTTTCTATCCAGTGTCTCCGCTGCAAATTGCAATGCATACGCGTTTGATATTTAGACAAACTTAATTTTATTTCCAGTTTTGCATTTTTAGTTTGTTCCACACATTTAATTAGTTTTAATCCCTCCAGAAAAAACCTGAAAGTGGAGATGGTTCTCATACATAAAGCCCAAGAGATGATTCTAACGAGTGTTTGGGAAAAATAGACACAAAAAGCTGGAGTAACTCACGGGACAGGCAGCATCTCTGGAGAGAAGGGATGGGTGACGTTTCAGGTTGAGACCCTTCTTCCGACTGGTGTTTGGGAAACGTGGATTAGGTTTGTTTTTGGGGGGGCGAGGGGGGGAATACATTCGCCTTTTTCTCTGAATTCAGGAATGAATGCATGTTGACACACATAACACAGAGAAGGGGGGATCGCTGCGTTTAGGTCTGAGGAGAAGGGAGCCAAGAAGTTCTCGATTTTCCCTGGTGATAGTTTCACTTTTTTTGCATTTTTCCTTCTCTCCTGCCGCCTGTCCCGCTGAGTTACTCCTGCTTTTTGTGTCAAAGTCGTCTTGTTCAATCTCATTTCATTGCAACTTTCAGCTTTGGGTACCCAGCGTTGATCCGCGCGTATTTCAGCATTTATATTTCTCAAGCCTCTTTACCTCCCAGAGCCACATGTAACCACATGTAATTACTCCAGCATTTTGTGACTATCTTTGGTTCGGTCCCTTTAAGATTATAAGAAAGTTCCCATGATAGACTCATGAGACACTAAGGTAAACGCACGGGCCATTACGTTATTGCAATGAGTTTAAATGTTTCCATTTTTAACTTGAACAGTTAATTTGACTCGTGGAAAAAATCAAACATGTTTGATTTTTTTCACGAGTTAACAAGTTTCCCGAGTACCTGCCGTTAGCACCACGAGTGGACAAGTTGATCGCGCGAGTTCCGACGTTGCCGCTACGTTCATCGTACGTGATCACCACGAGTGAAAACTCGGGGTCACTCGTGGGCCAACTCGCACCGTGAGACAGGGGTTTAATCAAGAACCTATCAATCTCCCACGAGTGGAAACATTATCTTCACATACACTGGATCTAGGTCTTTCATTATTTGGTAAATTACAATGAGATACCCCTTCATCCTTCTAAACTCCAGCAAGTACAATCCCAGCGCCATCTAACGCTCATCATCTTGCACCTCCGATTTTTGAATCCGCTCCCCATTTGGAAATTGTCTACATCTTTATTCCTACTACCAGTGCATGACTGCACACTTTGCTACTCTGTATTCCACATGCCACTTATTTGTCCACTCTCCCAACCTGTCCATGTCCTTCTGCAGTCTCCTCCACACTACCTGCCACTCCACCTATCTTTGTATCATCCGCAAACTTGGCCACACGCCATCATTTCCATCATCCAAATCGTTGACAGACAACATGAAAAATAGCAGACCCAACACCAAGCCCTGCAGAACACCACTAGTCACCAACAGCCAACCAGAGAAAGGCCCCTTTATTCCCCTTCTTTGCCTTCTGCCATCCAGCCAATCTTCTATACAGGCTAGCATCTCCTCTCGAATACCATCTTGTTTAACAGCCTCAAATGTGGCACCTAATCAAAGGCCTTTGAAAATTCTGGCTGCTGTCTGCCCTTTCTTCACTGTTATCATTCTCATTCCCAGGGGCAAGTCAGCACTTCATCCAGTTGTCAGAAACCAGATATCTCTTCATCGTGCTAATATACAAAATACAACGAGAAATTAAGATCCTCATATCTCTTTCCCAATTGTTGAGGAAGGCTATGCTCATTTATCGTATTGTATAAGTGGAACATGAATTCCTGCAGTATATTCTGCTATAGGTTTTGTAATGGAGCTTGTTGTACCTGGGGACACTGGCGACATTTGGTGCAGCAACAGCTTCAGGGTCCCAGGTTCGATTGTAACTCCTGTGCAATTTGTGTGGAGTTTGCATGCTCTCTCCATGATTTGTTGGGTTTCCTCTTGGAGTACCAGTTTCCTCCCATCTGCCAATGACACTGAGATATCAATTGGTCATTGTAAATTACCCCTCAGCATTGGTTAATGACAAAATGAATCAAAGGATATTCAATAAAGAGAATAAGGTGCAAGGGGATGGTAAATAAAGTGAGTAATAATGAGATTAATGGAATTATTCTCCTAGGACCTGAAACATACCAGATGACCTGAACTGACTTGTTTAGTGTTTTATTGACATAAAGGTGTGTCAAAGTGTATGTGCAGTTAATAATCATTGCCTTAGGGGATAACTTGTATCTATAGATACATGGTTTTGAGTTCCAAAACATGCATAGGCGGGTTAAATAATATCATAATGAAAACATCATTTCTGGTTACTGGGTGCCTGTGTTTGCAAGTAACTGCCTATTTAACATGACAAGTTACAATGTGCTTCAATCAGTGTCCAATTGGGAACATATGTATTGATTCAATATAAGGATTTAATTTCGGTAAAAAAAGGAAAGCTGCCGGAGGAACAAAATGGACAGATCACATTCTGGGTCGAGACTCTTATTCTGATACAGATGAATGGTCTCATCTCAAAACACCAGTTGTCCATTTCTCTCCACGGATGCTGCCTGACCCGCTGAGTTCTTCCAGCAGCTCTCCTTTATTTGCTCCAGGTTTCCGCATCTGCAGTCTCTTCATTTCATTAACATTGTCACGCTACTTTAGGGCACATCTTAAACTCAATCTGTTGATGTAAGCAGTGAATAACAATTGAAAGATAAATTTTGCCCTACTGATAAGTTTGCTTGTTTTGCTTGCAACATACTAAACTCATTGGCTGGGAGTTTCAATGCTCACCACCCAGTGATTTCCCGCACACATCAGCAGCTGCCTGGTACACAGCCCAAGTGTCCTTTAAAGGATGACATAGTTGTTTCATCTGTTCGTTGTAAAAGTAAGGTTTTCTAAAATTGGAAAATATGCTGAACATGGTTTTAACTTGATGGGAGTTTGGAAGAATTAGACACGGTGAAGCCAGGAAATTGTATAGTATGTGGTTTCATTCAATTCTTCCTGGAACATGACACACAGACATATTGCATGACATTTTCTTATTAGTGTGAATCATTCTGTCGCTACTTACTGTGATAAACCAGAAATTGCCATCTCCATTTATGATCCTGGCATATATTACAGATCGACACAAAATGCTGGAGTAACTCAGCACGACAGGCAGCATGGTGACGTTTCGGGCCACCCATACCTTCTCTCCAGAGATGTTGTCTGGTCCGCTGAGTTACTCCAGCATTTTGTGTCTATCTTCACTGTAAACCAGCACTGGCAGTTCCTTCCTATACATTATAGATCAGTTCATTTGCTTACCTGACTGCATTGAATTGAGGAAATATGAATTGCAGACTGGGAGAAGAGCACAAGAAGACAAGAAGATCGGTGCAAGATCGGTTCTCAGGCGTACAAGCCTGTCCTATCACTCAATGTGAACATGGCTGATCTACGCTGGCCTCATTTTCTCTTGTTTGCCAGTTCCCCATAACATTCAATTCCTCAATTCAAGTATGTATCTATCTTCATCTTTAATATAGCAAAAAACAACCTGGTCTCCATCACCCTCAGGGGCAGAGAATCCAGCAGATTCACTACCTTCTGAGAGAGGTTTCTGCACACCTTGGTTTTGAATTTCTGACTTGTACTGGTGTTCCCTCATTCATGGCACTCCTGCACTGAAAATATCTCAACATCTACCCTGTCCTAAAGTACCTTTAGGATTTTATCTGTTTGATTATGGTCACGTCTCATTTTTCTAAACACCAAGGATATTAATACCAAATTGTCTAGCCTTTCTTGATGCAACAATCCTCTCAACTCAGGAATATGCATGGTCAATTTCCTTTGAACAACCTCCAATGCCACTGTATCCCTTTTTTTAACTAAAGGGGACCGAAATTGAGTGCAGTATTACGGGCATAGCCTCACCTATACAACTGTAACAAAACATTCCCACTCTTAAACATCAACCCCTTTGCCAATAAAAGCCAGAATGTTGTTTGCCTTCAAAAGACACAAAGTGCTGGAGTAACTCAGCAAGTCAGGCAGCATCTCTGGAGAACAAGGAGAGGTGACACTTCGAGTTGGGACCCTTCTTCAGACTGAGAAACTCCAGCACTTGGTCTTTCTTTGTAAACCAGCATTTGCAGTTCCTTCTTTCTACATACTGTTTGCCTTGTTAACTACTTGTTAGACTTGCCCACTAACTTTGTGCGATTCATGGAATCATAGATTCATGAGCCTGGATCCCACTGAATTTCATTAATTTGCAGTGTTTACCCATTCAGCTAATATCCTGCCTTTTGATTCCTCTTGCCACATGACCTCACATTTCTCCATTTGCCAGGTATTCACCAAATCACTCAATGTACCTACCACTGCACAATCACAATGTTCTCATCACAACATGCTTTCCCACTTCTTTATTGAATCGTAGGCAAACTTGGACACCTTACATTTTTCTCCCTCCTCCAGGTCATTAATATAAACAGTAAAGAATTGAGGTCCAACAACCAACCCCTGGGATACTCCACCAGTTACATACCTCCCATGTGGCCACTTCCTTTAAAATCCTTGAGTGTAACCCATCAGTTCTCCGTAATTTAGCCACTTTTGGCCCCACTTTTGGTCCCTCTAATACTTTTTCCCTTCTATTGGGGTCCTTAAAAATTCCTCTGTTATTTGAAATTAGTTCCCTTTTGTTAATTCACCAGCCTCATTCGCTGGAGGTCCCACACCATACAGCCATTATTTTCCCTATTTACATATCCATAGAAATTCTTAATAGTTATTTTGATATTAAACATATTTTCTCTTAAAATACAGTAATTTCTCTTATGAGCTTCGTCGTGTTTCATTGCTGAATTCTTAAAACTTCCCAGTCGTCTGGTCTACCACCAGTCCTTGCCACTTTATGTGCCCTACTTTGCAATTTAACATTATCCTTGACCTCATTTGTTAACCCCATATTGTGCCTCTTTCTTGTAGAATCTCTCTTGCTGCAAATGATAAATTCCTGTGGACTGTTATGGACCATTTAGATGACTATATGCCACTGCTCATCCACTCATCTGTCCCTTAGCGTATTTTTCCAATCCATTTTGGACAACTCCTCCTTCATACCATTACCATTGCCCTTATTTAAGTTGAAGACAGTGGTTTTGGTCCTGTGATGTTCACCCTCAGACTGTGTCTAAAATTCTAATATATTGTGGTCACTCCCCAAGAGAATCTTTAACCAAAAGATGTCTTCTTAATCCACAACTAATTATTCTACAATACTCTTGCTAGTCAAATCAAAGTTTTGTTTAGCTTAGTTTAGTTTAGTTTAGCGATTCAACATGGAAACAGGCCCTTCGGCTCACCGATTCCACGCCACCCATTGGTCAAACATTTAACTAGTTCGATGTTATCCAACTTTCACATCCACCCCTGACACACTAGTGCCAATTTAGTGGCCAAATAAACCTACAAACCCGCTTATCTTCGGGACTTAAAAGGAAACCTGAGCACCTGGAGAACCCCCACGCAGTCACGGGGAGAATTTGCAAACGCCACACACACCACACCCGAGGTCAGGATCGAGCCCGAGTTTCTGGCGCTGTGGGCAGCAGCTCTATCAGCTGCTCTACTGTGCCGCCCAAATGTGTGGATTACAATTCCACAAGACAATTACAATTTACTTCAAACATGCTTTGCCCTATTGTGAGGTAACATTCTGGTGGTCTATGGACCACACCTATTCATATCTTTATACCCCTGCTGTTCCTGATTTCAACCCGAACTGTCATATGTTGAAAGAATGGAGCAACTGGGCTTCTATACACTGGAATTTAGAAGGATGAGTGGAGATCTTATTCAAACATATAAGATTATTAAGGGATTGGACACGCTAGAGGCAGGAAGCATGTTCCCGATGTTGGGGGAGTCCAGAACCAGGGGCCACAGTTTAAGAATAAGGGGTAAGCCACTGAACTGAGATGAAGAAAATCCTTTTCACCCAGAGAGTTGTGAATCTGTGGAATTCTCTTCCTCAGAAGGCATTGGGGGCCAATTCTCTGGATGCTTTCAAGAGAGAGTTAGATAGAGCTCTTAAAGATAGCGGAGTCATGGGATATGGGAAGAAGGCAGGAACGGGGTACTGATTGTGGATGATCACAGTGAATGGCGGTGCTGGCTTGAAGGGCCGAAGGGCCTACTCCTAGACCTACCGTCTGTTGTCAAATTGATTCTACATAACCATCCTCTGTCTATATGTTGAATGAACACTGCTCTGATACTTTCCTAGATTAATAATGCAACCTTGCATTTTTTTTTTGACCTCTTCTTTGGAACATTTTATAACCTGGAATATTGAGCACCCAGTCACACCCAATCATGTGCCTGTAATAGCTCATACTCATGTTGCTATCTGTGCTGACAACTCATCTATTTTATCGCAAAAAGATTGTTTCATTTTTTATAGTTTTTACCAAGTCTGGATTGGCTCAGTGCTTATATTTTTATTTGTATTTTCTGCCCAGCCTGTCACATTTTGCCTATCAATTTCCCCCTCGCTATCCTGCGTCACCACTCTATACTTTTCTCTTGATTTAGAAAATATTAAATTCTTGGTGCATCACCCTTTCCATTTAGTTTACAGCCCCGTCTATAGTCTATTTATGCAATTCACCAGGACACCAGTTCCTGTATGTTTCAGGTGGAGCCAATCTTAATGGAAGACCTCTTTCCTTCCCCAACACTGGGGCCAGAGACCCATGAATTAAATCCATTGCTCCCATACCAACCCTTGAGCAACACATTTACCTCTCTGATCCTACTTATCTTTTGCCAATTTGCACATGACTCAAGTCATAAGCTAGAACCTATCGCCCCTGTTTTTAATTTTGCCCAAAGCCCCACATAAGTCTTCAACAGAACTTCCTTCCTCATCCTGCCCATGTCTTTGGTGCCTACATGAAGCATGACCACTCAATCCCATCCTTCCCCACTCCATTCCCATTCCCATTCCCATACTTTTCCAGCCCAGAGGGTGTTCTTGATGTTCTTGATAGTGGCAGGCAACGTTGCTGCAGGACTCTAATTTTGCCTGTCAGCAGTCCCTCTTCCCCTAACACTGGTCTGTCTGATGACTATAATATTTCTCTTTACTTCCCCACCCATTAAAATACTCCCTGTTCTATGGAGCTGTAGAGTGTTTGTAGATCCTCTCTGCCGTTCTCACACTCGCCCAGACAGGGAGCCAATATCCTGTACGTGTTAGACTAAGGCTCCTCAGGAACCCTCCTTTGGAACCCTCCTGCTGCATTTTCTGCAATCACACCAACTTGTGACAACATCTTTAGAGGTACGTAGAAAATAAAACAGTACAGCACAGGAATGTGCCCTTCGGCCCACAATACCTGCGTCAAACACGATGCAAAATTAAACTGGTCTCATCTGCCTGTACATGATCCATATCCCTCTATTCCCTGTACCTTCCTTGTACTTTCCAAAAGCCTCTCAGATGGTCTAAGAGATGTGACTGCTCCATGAAATATAATGTCCAGGTAACTATCCTCCTCCCTGATGTATCACAGCTTGGAGTAAGAACTTCAGCTCATCATCCCTAAGCCAAATACCTCGAGCACCCATACTTGGTGCAAGTATGGTCATTGTTTAGCACAGTCCAGCGTGTTGCATCCATGACATATTGCCCGCCAAGCTAGCTACTCCAAGTAACTGATAGTGTTTCTACGTTTAATTATTTTACATTCGATTTCATCACAATGCGTGAACCAGATGGAGCTCACGTGGTAACTTTAGAAAGCGTCTTACATGCAAAGACATCAAATAAGATTATTAGAAGGCAATAGAGATAATTTTACTCGTGAGTAACTACGTGAAGAAGGCCGTCAGTCGTCATGCGCGTCATTACGTCTGAAGCATGCGCCAACGACGGTCTGGCAGGCGCGATTGCATCTCTCCAGCGGTAAGTTTAAAAACCGAGGTAAGTGCTTTAAACTAGTTACTTACGGTCGTAGTTTGATGGGTTTTGGTTGTTAGTTTTCTGTCAACAGTACGGACCTACCATATCGAAGGTGCGGAGACGGTCTGCGAAGCCGGCTACGGAAGACCGCGGTGCTGCACATAGCGGACGGCTGTCCGAGTCACCTTCAAGGCCGCCGGTGTTGGAACCAGCGGTAGCAGACTTGGTGCTACAAGAAAGCAGCGTGGCAGCCCCGCCAGGGCGCAAAGCCACACATAAGTCTGTCAGACCCGTAGACTGATGAGTCCGGGCCGGAGGAATCACCTCCCACTATGGGAAGCGTCTGCGGGCGTCTCTCCCAGATGGAGCAGCTGTTGGAGAGGTGCCTCCAGACTGATCTGCTCCAGAGGAGGGAGCAGTATCACAGCAGGTCTCCACGGGAGCTCGCGTTAGCAGCACCTTATACAGGGCTGCGAAGTGTCCCCCTATCTATAGAGGGGAGTACACACGGAGTCAGCAGTATCCTGACTCAGAGCAGGGAGGCACATCAGGGGAACACCCTGGGGACCTAGGGGCTACCGTGCCTTTATTGCCGTCCAAGTTTGCATACCTTCCCAAACCGGAGAGGCCTTGGATGCTGAGCTGGCCACCACCATAAACTACCTGGCCTCGCACCAGCTAAAGGACCAGGTAATGGAGGAGACTACCGGCCGCTATAGTACCCCTGTCAACTGTGCCTCCCTCAGTGTGCCGGCCGTTAACCATGCCATCTGGGGCCATATTGGGCTAGGGGTAAGAGCCCAGGAGGTAAAGCTTCAGAAAATTCTGAAAATACTGGCCTCAGGGATAACGGCTTTTGCCAGGTCTATCGCTGGTGGGCCACTAACGGAGACACAACAGGATGCAGTGGAGCTCCTCTGCAATGCCCTGTTTGAAATAAACTGTCTGCGGAAGAGTGCCATATGGCCGGCACTGAACCCAAAGTTTGCGGTGCTGTGCAAAGCCAGCAATGTACAGCCGGCAAACTATTTGTTTGGGGCAGACCTGCCAAAGCAGGTATGAGAGCTGGATGATGAGGCAAAGACTCTCTGCCTCATGAGCCGAGCCTCAACTCCACCCAAGGGCTCATTGCTATGAGGGCACCCCTATGCCACCTTCCACAACAGGCACAGTCAGCCTAGGGGCTCATGGACAGGAGGCAGAGTCCAGAAGTCCCAGGGAGGGAGGCAGGAGGCCAGGACCACACAGGCTGTAACACCTAAAGTAGGACCTTCTAGTCCCTTGTGGGACAAATCACACACCTCTAATTTACAAGTTGGGGGAAGGCTAAAACATTTTTTGAATGAATGGATTTGGATTACAGCAGACTCATTCATACTGCACAGTGTAGAATGGTTTAAAATTGAGTTCCTTCTTGGCTCAGCACCACCCACTCAAAATGTACCAAACCGCACATATCTGTTCCCTCAACAGGAAAGATTTGAGATACAGGCTGAAATTCAGGCTTTAAGAGCAAAAGGGGTGATTCAGAGGTCTCGCCCAGAATTTGTATCGAATATATTTCCCAAGCAAAAGAAAGATGGAGGGAGTCGTATTATTCTAGACTTGATGGAACTCAATACCTATGCGCAGTATAAACATTTAAAAATGGACAACTTTGGTACAGCTATTCAGCTGGTCTCCAAAGGGTGTTATAAGGCTTGCATTGATCTAAAAGATGCTTATTACTCTGTACCAATACACAGGGAACACAGGAGATATTTGACATTTAACTGGATGGGGCAGATGTGGCAATTCAAGGCATTGCCAAATGGGTTGACTTCGGCACCCAGGCTTTTTACAAATTACTAAAACCAGTTCTGGGACTGTTACGAGCTCAGAACCACATTGTGATGGCTTATTTGGATGATATTCTAATAATTGGCAACACAAAGAAATCAGCAATAGCATCTGTTTCAGCTACCAAACTCATGTTTGAGAGCTTGGGATTTGTAATCCATCCAGTTAAGTCTAAATTGACTCCAATCAAGGTAATTGATTACCTAGGGTTTTCAATCAACTCAAATCAAATGTCAGTGACTCTACCAGCAGGCAAGCAATCAGGCTTGAAGGAAGCCTGCAATAAGCTAATTGCAAACCAGAGGCTAACAATCAGACAAGTAGCAAGCATAATTGGCAAGCTTGTGGCAGCCTTTCCAGCTGTATGCCATGGACCTAGGCATTACCAACATTTACAAAGAGCAAAGGAACGAGCAACCAGCATGTCCCATCTACACTAGTCCCACCTGCCTGCATTTGTCCTCTATCCCTCTAAACCTGTCCTAGTCATGCACCTGTTTAATTGTTTATTAAACATTGCAGTAGTCCCTGCCACAATTACTTCCTCTGGCAGCTCGTTCCATACAAGCACCACCCTTTGTGTGAAAAAGTTACCTTTCTGATTCCTATTAAATCTTTCCCCCTTCAGCTTAAACCTATGTCCTCGACTCCCCTACTCTGGGCAAGAGACTCTGAGCATCTACCCAATCTACCCCTCTCATGGGTTTATAAGATCACCCCTCATCCTCCTACGCGCCAAGGAATACAGTCCTAGCCTGCTCAATCCCTCCCTATAGCTCACACCCTTGAATCCTGGCAACATCCTCGTAAATCTTCTCTGTAACATTTCCAACGACAACATCTTTCCTATAACATGGTGCCCAGAACTGGCTATTCTCTTTTCTCCCTTCTCGCATCGGGCAGAAGATCTAAAGCTTGAAAGAACTTGCTTCAAATTGATCATCTGCTTCTTTCCCGCTGCTGTCAAATTCTTGAACAACCCTCTCATAAAGTAAGGGATATATTCCTAATCTCCCAATCTACCTCATTGGGGCTTTTGCACTTTTTTGAATCTGCCCTTTCGCTGTAGCTGTAACTATATATTTTACACGCTGTTTACTTTCTTTTTTGCCCTACCTGTCTCTTTTTGCTGATATAGATGATTTTCCTGGATTGCACACAATGTTTTTAACTGTATCATTGTACACTTGACAATAATAAGGCTTAGGTTTAGATTTATTATCACGTATACCGAAGTGCAGTGGAAAGCTTTGTTTTGCATGGTATCCAAATCAGATCAGTTATATACATCAATACAATCAAGTCAAAATCAAGTACAATAAGTGCAGAATATATTTCTCAGCAACATCCAATGTCACGTTGGGGTAGAGGTGAATCGGATGGTATTCCAGCTTACAAAAACACCTTTCGGACGTCTGATAACAGCGGGAAAGAAGATATTCCTGCGTCTGGTGATGTGTACTTTCAGGCTTCTGTACCTTCTGCTGAAGAGAGCAGGGAGAAGGATAGACCGTTTTAACAGGATTATGTTGGTTGCTTTTCCAAGGCAGCATGGTGTGGATGGAGTCAATGGTGGGGTCTATGGTCCGTGTGTTGCATTTGCAAATGCAATTGGGTTGCATTTACAATTCTCTGCAATTTCTTGCGATCCTGAGCAGAGCTTGTCCCGAACTAAGCTGTGATGTAATCCATTTTTGTGGTGCATCTGTAGAAATTTGTAAGAGTCATTGGAGATATGCCAACTTTCCTCCGTCTCCTCAGGGAGTAGAGGCGTTGTCGCTTCAATGTGGTTGGTCCCGGCAGATTGTTCATAATATTAATGACAAGGAACTTGAAGCTCTCAACCATTTCCATTTTTGCTCCATTGATGCTGATTGGGGGCATGTACTCCACCAGGCTTCTTGAAATCAGTAACTAACTCTTCATCTTGTTGACTTTAGACTTTGGAGACACAGCGCAGAAACAGGCATTTGTTCCACGGTTCCGCGCCAACTAGTGATCATCCCCGTACACTAGCAATATCCTACACACTAGAACAATTTACAACTTTTCCCAAAGCCAATTATCGTGGAGGAAGTGTTGTCACTGAAAGTTGAGGATCCAATGACATAGTGGATGCTGTTTTGTAAGTCTGTGAGTTTGGAGATGAGTTTGAAAGGGATTATGGTGTTGAAGGTGGAGCAATAATCGACAAAGAGGAATCTAACATAGGAGTCCTTGTTATCTAAATGTTCCAGATTTGGGTTTGGGGCCAGGGAGATGGTGTCTGCTGTGGATCTGTTACAACGATAAGCAATCTGCAGTGGACCAAGACAGGCTGGGAGGCTGAAGCTGATGTGTGGCATCACAAGTCTTTCGAAGCATTCATGATGGTGGATATCAGAGCACAGGATGATAGTGATTGAAGCATGCTACCTTACTTAACTTTGGCATCAGGGTTATAGTGGACTTTTTGAACCAGATGAGAAAATGTGGTAGTAAAAAGTTAAAGATGTTTGTGAAGACCTGTGCCAGCCGATCCGCCCAGGTCCTGACGACGTGGCCAGGGATTCTATTTGGGCCTGCTGCTTTCCACAAATTCTCTCTTAGGAAGGCTGATCTTAAACCTGCAACAGAGGCCATTGCCACAGGCGCACCTGTGGCTGGCAGGGCAAGTGACATTCCTCCATCAACCTAAGAGCATGGCTGCTGTATCAGAGGAACATAAAGCACTGCTGTGTTCTCTGTTTTACAGAATCACGGCTCTTGCCCAACTATCTGGATGTGATGCTCCAGCCCAAGGGTTTTTCCATCCACCGTGTGGACTAGACGGCAGCCTAGGGAAAGGATGAGGTGGTGTTATCAGCTTCATGATAAACTCAACATGGAACTCGGATGTGGCTGCCTTGCCCATTCCTGCTACCCCGACCTGGAAAGTGCTGACTGTTCCACCCTCAAAGTGAGTTCCCTGCCGTCATCCTTTCTGCAGTCTACATCCCACCTCAGAGAGACATCAAGCTAGCGCTTGGGGAATGGCAAGCCTTCAGACCGATAGTTAGAATGGGAATGGAATGGAGAATTAAAATGGTAAGCAACAGAAAGCTTAGAGACAGAGTGGGAATGAAACTAAAGAGATTATTTCTCTGAGGGCATGTATGGTCCTCATGGCCAAATTGGCCTCTTCCTGTTGCATGATAGTTTGGTTTTTAGTTTAGTTTAGAGATACAGCGTGGAAGCAGGCCCTTCAGCCCACAAGGTCCATGCTGACCATTGATCTCCGCACATCAACATTGTCCGACACATACGGCGGACAATTTACAATTTTACCAAAGCCAATTAACATACAAACTTTTATGTCTTTGGAGTGTGGGAGGAAGCTGAAACACATGCGGATCACAGGGAGAAAGTATAAACTCCATACTGCGCCACCGTGCCGCCCACTGTGATAAGTGTAAGGATAAGGAGCACGTGAGTCCATGTGCCTGAAACAAACAGAAGCCCAGCTTCTGCAACTGAATGAACACACCTCCTCCTAATCTAGGCGCCCCCAGTGCCAGGTACAGCATAAAAATCCGACCACGACACCTATCAATATTAATTCCACACCTCCATTAATTGCGTATGCCTCTAAATCTGTGGTTTCCACATTGTCATCAAAAGTCTGATCAGAACTAGAGAGGAAACAAGTTATGACTGCTCACCAATATTACTGATGATGTTGCTGAATACCGTAAGTGCATTACAATTCCATGTGGTTTGTGCACAGCTTGAGCTATTTAGCAAGATGTTCTGTATATGCACATATGCTAACGATTATATCTGCAAATTATCCATTCATCATTTGAGGACTGACTGCACTCTTTCTAAAAACTTTAACATCTTTGCCTCACCCAAATATTTGCAGGGAGCCCCATCTGTTTTGCTCCTTTTTTAAGCCCCAGTTGCCTTGGCGCTTGTGCATCCAGATCCCTTTGCCTTGTGTCTCTCCACACTTGAGAGGGAGCCTAGCGCCTCTCTTTATAAACAAGTTAGCAGGAGACATTTTGATGCCGTTTATGACAGCTGCCAGCCTATTTTCACGTTCCCTCTTTGACATTTTATTTTGTATTTTTCTTTTATCTTTCGCTAGATTCTCATTCATGGTACCGACCCAATAACCATCACATGTACTGTAACCTTTTCCACCGACACTCTTCTTTCCATTCGGGTCACATCCAGGGAATGTGGCTTTGGTAACTCTACCATTCCATTCCTGGCATCAGATCAAACCATCTCTGATATTCTAAGCCCAGTAATTCATATTACCACTGTTGAGTTCTGTGCCTACTCACACAGTCTAACCAAACATACAATGGCTTAATGTCTTTAACCTGCATTCCAGATTACTGGGGAAGGAATGACCATGAATCAGTGAGAAGATGGCACTGTCCAGACCACACAATAATTTGACATGGTTGAATCCACCAAACAACAAGATGCCTGGGCCTCAAAGTGGCCCATATTTGACCCGAGAATAGGCTGGCTATTCCTGGTAGTCCCATTTCCAATCACGCTGCAATGTATTAATTTCTACATAATTAATATCTCTTTACCTCAAAGCCATTATTATTTCTTATGACAAAGTCACTCAAATATGTGTTAAGCACATGTGCCATTAACTTCATTACTTGAAAGAAGTCCCAGGCAATAATTTACATGTTTATTTGGAAAATTTCTTCCATAAGATATTGAACAGAATTCAGGATATTATTTTTAAAAGGCAGCAAAACTTTGATTTCTTTGCATAAGCTACTTCAATCATCGTGTTTCCATTTAAATGTCAAATGCCAGTATCTGACTGCAGGACACGTAGTCATTCCTGGAAATGATGCTAGCAATATGATGGAAAGTCTATCCTCTGGGCTGAGATGGACAGAGTAGCCTCAGGGAGGGAACCATCTCTCCCAGCAGCTTGGCTCCAAACAGAGATCAGGAAGTAACTGATCTGACCCAAACATGGACTTCCAACATGATGGTCAATGTAAGAAAGAGAAACTGAAATAGGCCGAAGGTAGACAAAAATGCAGGAGAAACTCAGCGAGTGAGGCAGCATCTATGGAGAGAAGGAATAGGCAACGTTTCGGTTTGAGACCCTTCTTCAGACTGATGTCGGGGAGGGGGGCGTGCGGGAAAAAGAAAGGAAGAGGCGGATACAGTCGGCTTGTGAGAGAGCTGGGAAAGGGAGGGGAAGGAGGGAGAAAGGAAGGACTACCTAAAATTGGAGAAGTCAATGTTCATACTGCTGGGGTGTAAACTACCCAAGCAAAATGTGAGGTGCTGTTCTTCCAATTTGCGGCAGGAGTCACTCTGACAATGGCGGAGTCCCAGGAGAGAAAGGTCGGATTCGGAATGGGAGGAGTTGAAGTGCTGAGCCACCGGAAGATCAGGTTGGTTATTGCGAACTGAGCAGAAGTGTTGGGCGAAGCGATCGCCAAGCCTGCGCTTGGTCCCACCGATGTAGAGAAGTCTTGTTTTCTCCTTCCTTCCCCTCCCTTTCCCACCTCTCCCACAAGCCTACTGTCTCCACTTCCTTTCTTTTTCCCTCACCCCCCCCCCCCCACATCAGTCTGAAGAGTCTTAAACTGAAATGTCGCCTATTCCTTCTCTCCATAGATGCTGCTTCACCCGCTGAGTTTTGCCATATCCCCTGATTACAAATATCTATCAATCCCTGTCTTGAATACACTCAGCCGTGTGGTTAGAGAATTCCAAAGATTCTCTTCTTCTCATTCAGTTCTAAATGGCTGAAGGCTTTTTTTTAGATTCTGAATCTGAGCGCTGGAAAACCATCCAGGGAAAACATATTCCCTGCATCTACCCTTCCAAGTTCTGGAAAACATTTGTATCTCTCAAACAGATCACATCTCATTCTTCTATGCACTCAAGAATATATAGCCCACTTCATTTCAACTCTCTTCAGAGGACAACTCACCTACCTTGGAATGAATCTGGTGACCCTTGGTGGTGCTCCACTTATTGCAAAGCATCTTTCCTGCGATGGCTAGTCCAGACCTATCACCATGTTCCACCTGGACCCTATATAATTACCGAAAGATCCTTTTGCTCTTGTAATCAAATCCTCTTGCAATGAAGGGCAACGCTATATTTGGCTTTCTAATTGCTTGCTGTTTTGGCATGCTAACATTCAAAAAATTATATAGAAATGCACCAAGCATTTTCACCCAATACATGCTTTCCTACTTTATTGATCATGATGGATTACTCCAAATTAGTCCACAAATCTGTCACATTCTTTGTTATTCACCTAGCTGGTTTACCACTCCCCCCCTCCTCCCCTCCACCCCTCCCCCCTGAAGCCAGTCTGCACCTTTCTCACACCCTGTTTCGATCTTAAGCAATTCAAGTATATTACATTCACTCCCATAAACCAAATCATTAATATTTATTTTGGCCTGACACCATTACTTGTGGTATCCAACTAATTACAGTCTCCAAAGCTGAGAATTTCCATTCTCTTATCTCACATTCACAGTCACCACATGTGACTAGTGTTGTGCCTCGGGTTGGGTGCTAAGTCAAGTCAAGTCAAGTTTATTCGTCACATACACATACGGGATGTGCAGCAAAATGAAAAGTGGCAATGCCTGCGGACTTTGTGCAAAAAACAAACAAACAACCAACAAACTACAAACAGAATCACATGTTATTTTTCATATTAAATATTGTGGGCGGTATTGTGGTACAGTAAGTTAGTAGAGTTAGTCCCTGGTGAGATAGGAGTTTACAGTCCGAATGGCCTCTGGGAAGAAACTCCTTCTCATCCTCTCCGTTCTCACAGCATGGCAACAGAGGCGTTTGCCTGACCGTAGCAGCTGGAACAGTCCGTTGCAGGGGTGGAAGGGGTCTCCCATTATCTTATTGGCTCTGGAGTTGCACCTCCTGATGTATAGTTCCTGCAGAGGGGCGAGTGAAGTTCCCATAGTGCGTTCGGCCGAACGCACTACTCTCTGCAGAGCCTTCTTGTCCTGGGCAGAGCAATTCCCAAACCAGATTGTAATGTTTCCGGACAAGATGCTTTCCACAGCCGTAGAGTAGAAGCACTGGAGGATCCTCGGAGACACTCTGAATTTCCTCAATTGCCTGAGGTGGTAAAGGCGCTGCCTTGCCTTATTCACGAGTGCTGCAGCGTGCGATGTCCATGTCATATCCTCAGAGATGTGGATTCCCAGGTATTTAAAACAGCTCACCCTATCCACAGTATCCCCATTTATCCTCAATGGTGTGTACATCCTCGGATGATGTGCCCTCCTAAAGTCCACGATCAGCTCCTTCGTTTTTTTGATGTTGTCCTGACACCAGTGCCAGATCATTCACCTCCTCCCGGTAGGCCTTCTCATCATTGTCTGAGATCAGGCCCACCACCACGGTGTCATCAGCAAACTTGATTATCGAGTTGGAGTTGAACCTAGCCACACAGTCATGTGTGTACAGGGAGTACAATAGGGGGCTGAGGACGCAACCCTGGGGCGATCCTGTGCTCAGAGTGAGGGACGTCGATGTATTCCTTCCCATATTGAATACCTGGGGCCTGGTGGTGAGAAAGTCCAGGACCCAGACACACAGGGGGGTGTTGAGCTCTAAATCCAGTAGCTTTGCAGCCAGTCTGCTGGGGACTATCGTGTTGAAGGCTGAACTGAAGTCTATGAACAGCATCCTCACGTAGCCCCCCTTCTGGCTGTCAAGATGGGAGAGAGCGGTGTGCAAAACCTGGGAGACAGCATCGTCCATGGATCCGTTCGGACGGTATGCAAATTGTAATGGGTCCATGTTGCGAGGGAGGAAGGTGCAGATGTGTTTCTTCACCAGCCTCTCAAAGCATTTCATGACTACCAAGGTGAGGGCCACCGGACGGTAGTCATTCAGACAGGCTGGGGAGGTAATCTTTGGTACAGGTACAATGGTGGATTTTTTGAAGTAAGGCATTCTGGAATAGTATTTGTGCACCTCTATAAGATCACCCATGATATACTGAATACTGCCAAAAGCCTTTTGACTACCCTTGGATGGAATAGTACAGCGAAATGTGAGGTTGCATTTTGGGAAGTGTAACATGGGCAGGACATACAAAGTGAACATTAGGGCTTTGGGGAATGTTGTAGATTAGAGCAATCTAGGAGTACAGGTACATAGTTCCTTGAAAGTGGCGTCTCAGGTAGAAAGGGTGGTCAAAAGGCTTTCGGCAGTATTCAGTATATCATGGGTGATCTTATAGAGGTGGACAAAATCATGACAAGAATGGATCAGATAAATGCAGAGTCTCTTGTCCAGAGTAGGGGATTCGGGAACCAGAGAACAAAGGTTTAAATTGAGGGGGAAAGATTTAATAGGAATCTGAGGGGTAACTTTTTTACACAAAGTGTGATGAATATATGGAAAAAGCTGCCGGAGGAGGTAATTCAGGCAGGTACTACTGCAATGTTTAAGAGACATTTAGACATGTACACAGATAGGACAGGTTTAGGGAACATATGGGCCAAATGCAAGAAAGTGGGACTAGCGTAGATGGGACATGTTGGTTGGTGTGGGCGGGTTGGGCTGAAAGGCCTGTTTCCGTGCAGTAAGAGCCTTTGACTATGACTCTGTCATAACCTCTAATAGAATTGTTAAATATGATTATCCTTTCATAAATCCATGTTGACCAGTAATTGTTAAAGAAGGAACTGCAGATGCTGGAGAATCGAGGGTACACAAAAGGCTGGAGAAACTCAGCGGGTGCAGCAGCATCTAAGGCACCATCTCGAGCACCATAACCAACTTCATCAGCTCCGGCTCCCTACCCCCCCCGAACCTCCGACCTCATCGTTTCCCAGCCCCACACAGCCCGATTTTACCTTCTCCCCAAAATTCACAAATCCGACTGCCCTGGCAGACCCATTGTCTCTGCCTGTTCGTGCCCCACTGAACACATTTCTACATACCTTGACGCCATCCTATCCCCCTTTGTTAAAACCCTCCCCACCTATGTTCAAGACACCTCAGACACTCTCCGTCGGCTCCGTGCATTCCATTCTCCAGTCCCCCATCCTCTCATCTTTACCATGGACGTCCAGTCACTCTACACCTCCATCCCCCACCAGGACGGTCTCAAAGCCCTCCAGTTCTTCCTCGACCAGAGGAGCAACCCATACCCGTCCACTGACACCCTCCTCCGCCTAGCGGAGTTGGTCCTTACCCTCAATAACTTCTCTTTTGATTCCTCCCATTTCCTCCAAACACAAGGCGTAGCTATGGGGCACACGCTTGGGCCCCAGCTACGCTTGCCTCTTTGTTGGGTACGTCGAACAATCCTTGTTCTCGGCGTACCAGGGCCCCATCCCCGACCTCTACCTCCGTTACATCTACGACTGCTTTGGTGTCACCTCCTGCACCCACACACAACTGACTGACTTCATTCATTTCACCACCAACTTCCATCCGGCACTCAAATACACTTGGACCATTTCCGACATTTCCCTACCATTGCTTGACCTCACCATCTCTATTGCAGGTGATACACTCCTGACCGACATCCACTACAAACCAACTGACTCCCACAGCTACCTGGACTACTCTTCCTCCCACCCTGCTTCCTGTAAGGACTCCATCCCCTATTCCCAATTCCTCCGTCTACGCCGCATCTGCTCCCAGGATGAGGTGTTCCACACCAGGTCACCACAAATGGCCTCATTCTTCAGAGAACGGGGATTCCCCTCCCCCACTATTGATGAGGCTCGCACCAGGGTCTCCTCCATACCCCGCAACACTGCCCTCTCTCCCCATTCCCCCACTCGCAAACAGGGCAGAGTCCCCCTGGTCCTCACCTTTCACCACACCAGCCGGCAAATACAACACATAGTCCTCCGCCAGTTTTGCCACCTCCAACATGACCCCTCCACCCGCCCCATTTTCCCATCTCCCCCCCTGTCTGCCTTCCGCAAAGACCGCTCCCTCCGCAACTCCCTTGTCAATTCTTCCCTTCCCTCCCGCTCTACCCCTTCCCCGGACACTTTCCCTTGCAACCGCAAGAAATGCTACACTTGTCCCTTCACCTCCACCCTCCACTCCTTTCAGGGACCCAAGCAGTCCTTCTAGGTCCGACAGAGGTTCACCTGCACCTCCTCCAACCTCATCTACTGCATCCGCTGCTCCAGATGCCAGATGATCTATATCGGTGAGACCAAGCGGAGGCTTGGCGATCGTTTCGCCAAACACCTCCGCTCGGTCCGCAATAACCAATCCGACCTCCCGGTGGCTCAGCACTTCTACTCCCCCTGCCATTCTGTATCCGACCTCTCGGTCCTGGGCCTCCTCCATGGCCAGAGTGAGCAACACCGCAAGTTGGAGGAACAGCACCTCATATTCCGCTTGGGGAGTCTGCATCCTTTGGGCTTGAACATTGAATGTTCTCAATTCTGTTAACCCTTGCTGTCTCCTCCCCTTCCCACCTCTCCCTCAGCCCTCGGGCCCTGGCATTCCCTCTCTCTCTATCTCCCTCCCCCACCCTAGTCGCACCAGCTTCTCATTTTCACACCACAAACAGCTTACAATGGCTTGTTCCCTTCATCATCGATACTTTTTTGCATATCTTTCATTCATTGTTCTTTATCTCTCCACATCACCGTCTATATCTCTCGTTTCCCTGATCCCTGACCAGTCTGAAGAAGGGTCTCGACCCGAAACGTTCGCCTATCTCCTTCGCTCCTTAGATGCTGCTGCACCCGCTGAGTTTCTCCAGCCTTTTGTGTACCCTTGACCAGTAATTATTTGTTTTAGGATGCCCTGAACAACTCTCTTCAATTCTACTATTGTCAGACAATCTGCTCCATAGTTGCCTATTTTCTCTCCCCCTCTCTTCTTAACCAGTTGACTATTCATGCTACCTTATAACCTGTCGAAACTACTCTGGAAATTGTGGTGTTTTGTTCACTAGTGTTCACTAGTGTTTAAAAGAATGAGACAAAACTTCACTGAAAATTCTAACATGGTTCCACAAGCTGATTACGAGGATATGTTTTTCTCAGCCGAGTCATCTAGAATGTGGGTCGCAGTCTCGGAATAATTAATCAACTTTTTATAACTTAGATGGGGAGAAATGTCTTGATGTTGGAGATAATAAATCTTTGGCATTCTCTATCTTGAGTTTGTTCTAAACAGAGATTGATAGATTTCCAGATAATTAAGGAAAGTAAGAGATGTGCAAAAATAGATACTAAGATACAAATCAGCTGCAGTCCCGATGAACTGCTGAGAAGGGCTGAAGATCCAATTTCTACTCCTGCTCCTATTTCCTACATTTTTAGTTTATAGAAGATGCCAGTTTATAGCAATGATAAACATAAACTGCTGGAGTAACTCAACGCATCAGGCAGCATCTTTGGAGAAAAAGGATGGGTGATGTTTTGGGTCGGGTCCCTTCTTCAGATTGAAAGTAGAGGGAGGGAACGGGAGGTAAGAAAAGGCCAGAACAAAGTAGGGCCAGCAACAGATGACCAAAGAAGAGTGGAGCCCATAATGCCTCAAAGATATGAACAGTGGAACTAGTAGAACAACTAGGGTGGGGAGGAGAGAGAAGGAATGCAGGACTTACAGTACTTGAAATCAACATTCATACCGCTGGGTTGTAAGCAGCCCAAGCAACATCCGAGGAGCTCTTCCTCCAATTTGTGTGTGGCCTCACTCTGACAGTGGAGGAGGCCCAGGACAGAAAGGTCAGTATGGGAATGGGAGGGGGAGCTAAAATGTTTGGAAACTGGGAGATTGTGTCGGCCAAGGCGGACTGAGCGTGTGTTTAGCCAAATGATCGCCCAGTCTGCGCTTGGTCTCGCCGATATATAGGAGCCCACACCAAGAACAACGGATACAGTAGATGAGGTTGAAGGAGGTGTAGGTGAACCTCTGCCTCACCTGGAAAGGGTCTCAGGGACCCTGGATAGAATCGAGGGAGAAGGTATAAGGACAGGTGTTGTATCTCCTGCGGTTGCAGGGGAAAGTTCCTGGGGAGGTGGTGGTTTTGGTGGGAAGGGATGAGTGAACCAGAGTTGCGGTGGGAACGGTCTCTGGGGAACGCAGACAGGGGTGGAGATGGGAAGATGTGACTAGCAGTGGGCTCTCATAGGAGGTGGCGAAAATGTCACTAAACATTTTGCCTGCCCTACATTTTCATATTGATATACTTCACAACATGCATGGATGACATTAGTAGCACTTGTCGAATGCCTTGCAGTTAATTTTGAATAAAGTACACACATTTGTTCTGAAGCGTCCTGTATCCTGTGAATATTATTGTGGTTAGAGCTGGCCTGCTTTCCCAACATGGACAACAGTCCATCCAAACTACATGGCAGTGGGGATCACTTCTACTCCTCATTGCGAGTGAGGAAAATTACAATAAAATTAAGCCTTTAATTTCTTATTTAACCATATAACCATATATAACAATATAACAATTACAGCATGGAAACAGGCCCTCTCGGCCCTTCCAGTTCCTGCCGACCATTCATTTTCCCCTAGTCCCATCTACCTGCACTCAGACCATACCCCTCCATTCCTTTCCCGTCCATATACCTATCCACTTTACTTTTAAATGTTAAAATCGATCCTGCCTCCACCACTTCTGCTGGAAGCTCATTCCACACAGCCACCACTCTCTGAGTAAAGAAGTTCCCCCTCATGTTACCCCTAAACATCTGTCCCTTAATTCTAATGTCATGTCCTCTTGTTTGAATCTTCCCTACCCTCAATGGGAAAAGCTTATCCACGTCAACTCTGTTTATCCCTTTCATCATTGTAAAGACCTCAATCAAGTCCCCCCTTAACCTTCTGCGCTCCAAAGAATAAAGACCTAACTTGTTCAACCTTTTTCTGTAACTTAGTTGCTGGAACCCAGGCAACATTCTAGTAAATCTCCTCTGTACTCTCTCTATTTTGTTGACATCCTTCCTATAATTAGGCGACCAAAATTGTACACCATACTCCAGAATTGGTCTTACCAATGCCTTGTACAATATTAACATTACTTCCCTACTCCTATATTCAATGCTCTGATTTATAAAGGCCAGTACACCAAAAGCTTTCTTTACCTCCCTATCTACATGCGATTCCACCTTCAGGGAACTATGCACAGTTATTCCTAGATCCCTCTGTTCCACAGCATTCCTTAATTCCCTACCATTTACCATGTACGTCCTATTTTGATTTGTCCTGCCAAGATGTAGCACTTCACACTTATCAGCATTAAACTCTATCTTTCATCTTTCAGCCCACTTTTCCAAATGGCCCAAATCTCTCTGTAGACTTTGAAAATCTACTTCATTATCCACAACACCACCTATCTTAGTATCACCTGCATACTTACTTATCCAATTTTCCACCCCATCATCCAGATCATTGATGTACATGACAAACAACAGTGGACCCAACACAGATCCCTGAGGCACCCCACTGGTCACCGGCTTCCAACCTGACAAACAGCCATCCACCATTACTCTCTGACATCTCCCATTCAGCCACTGTTGAATCCATCTTGCTACTCTGCCATTAACACCCAAAGATTGAACCTTCTTAACCAACCTTCCATGGGGAACCTTGTCAAAGGCCTTACTGAAATCCATATAGACAACATCCACTGCTTTACCCTCATCAATTTCCCTAGTAACCTCTTCAAAAAATTCAAGAAGGTTTGTCAAACATGACCTTCCAGGCACAAATCCATGTTGACTGTTCCTGATCAGACCCTGTTTATCCAGATGCTTATATATATTATCTCTAAGTACCCTTTCCATTAATTTGCCCACCACTGACGTCAAACTAACAGGTCTATAATTGCTATTTCCTTTCAACCGAACAGGGACATAAAGATTCTGTACTCTTTACAATTTCCCCTTTAAATGTCCTCAATTTCTCTTCTACATCCTTCCCATAAAACAAAATGTCCCAATTCACTCCTTTTAAATTCTTACGCTTTCCCTCAAAGTTAGCCTTTCTCCATTCAAAAAACTCAACCCTAGGTCCAGTTCGAACTCTCTCCATAATTATATTGAAACTAATGGTATTGTGATCACTGGTCCCGAAGTGCTCACCAACGCATACCTCCGTCACCTGACCTGCCTCATTTCCTAACAGGAGGTCCAGCACTGCCCCTTCTCTGGTCGATACCTCTATGTGTTGCTGCAAAAAACTATCCTGCACACATTTTACAAACTCCAAACCATCCAGCCCATTTACAGAATGTGTTTCCCAGTCTATTTTTGGAAAATTGACATCTCCCACAATCACTACCTTGTGCTTACTACTAATATCTGCTATCTCCTTACATATTTGCTCTTCCAATTCTCGCTCCCCATTTGGCGGTCTATAATACACCCCTAAAAGTGTTGCTACACCGTTCCCACTTCTCAGTTCCACCCAAATAGCCTCCCTAGTACGAGCCCTCTAATCTATCCTGCCAAAGCACTGCTGTAATATCTTCTCTGACAAGCAATTCAACACCTCCACCTCTGGTCCCTCCAATTCTATCACACCTGAAGCAACGAAATCCTGGAATATTTAGTTTCCAATCACAGCCCTCCTGCAACCATGTTTCACTGATTGCCACAACATCATATTTCCAGGTGTCAATCCAGGCTCTAAGTTCATCCACCTTTCTTACAATAAAATATACACATTTTAGAAACCCACCATCCCTTATTCTCTGTTTATTATCTTTTTCCTCTTTCTCGCCTACATTTTGGGTCCGAGTGCTTCCCTTCTCTGCCTCTTGCCCCACACCCTGTCCCCTAGCCCCCTCTACCCGAGTCCCTCCCCCAGCCCTTCTAGTTTAAAGTCTCCCCAGTAGCCTTTGCAAATCTCCCTGCCAGGATATTGGTCCCCCTCGGGTTCAAGTGCAACCCGTCCTTTTTGTACAGATCATGCCTTCCCCAAAAGAGGTCCCAGTGATCAAGAAACTTGTATCGCTGCCCACTGCACCAGTCCCTCAGCCACGCATTTATCCTCCACCTCAATCCATTCCTACTCTCACTGTCACGCGGCACAGGCAGTAATCCTGAAATTGTTACCCTTTTGGTCCTTCTCCTTAACTTTCCCCCCAACTCCCTAAATTCTCCTTTCAGGACCTCTTCTCTTTTTCTGCCTATGTCATTGGGTCATGCCTATGTCATATGGCATTGATTTAAGTCAAAGGAAAAAAAATGTGCAGCTCAAAGGATTGTTCCATGGTCTCAGGACAGAATTGGTGGAAATGGGGATGAAAGTCCAAACTCAAATGAATTGTTGGATTAACATGATTCATATGAGAGAGATAGCAACAAGAGATATGGTTGGTCAACTTGCCCCTGAGATCCCTATCATCACAGAAGCCAATCTCTACCAATTTTGTTCGCTCCATGTGATTTCTTGAATTAGCTGATAGTATTGTATACAGGAGAGGCTACAAGACCTCTTGATTAGTACAGGTGTCAGAGTTTATGGGAAGAAGGCAGGAGAATGGTGTTAGGAACGAGAGATAGATCAGCCATGATTGAATGGCGGAGTACACTTGATGGGCCAAATGGTTGAATTCTGCTACTATCACTTATGATCTTATGACCAACCAACATCCCAGCTGCAGTACAGAAGACCTGTGCTGGCAAGCTCGCAGCACCCTTATTCAAACTCTACCTGTGCCTTTACAATATTGCCATCCACCTGATAATGTGGAAGATGGTCCAGATACATCCTGTTCTGAAAAATCAAAACAAATCCTATCAGTCTACTCTCAACGATCAGTGAAATTATGAAAACTGTCGCCAATGGTACAGATTCACTGAAAACCCGCTCACTAATGCCCAGTTTGGGTTTCACTTCGGTCATTTGGCTTTGGATCTCATTCTGGATCGGAAAAGGGAGTGGAATTCTGGAATAGAGGTGAGGGTGACTGCTCTTAATCGTTAGACAGCATTAAACTGGGTGTGACATTAAGGAATGATACTCCATATAAAGGTGGTTGTGGTTAGAGATGATTTACCCCAGCTCTGGGACATAATTGGAGGAGATTCACAGGGCAGGGTCCTCGGCCCTGCCAGTTTCAGCTCCTTCAACAAGGCCCATCATGTCAGAAGTGGGAATTTTCCACGTCAAGGGATTAGTGACAATAGATACATGAACAAGGAATCAGGAATTTTAAGTGACTATTAAATCTGACCATTCCTGTGAGATAGAAATCAGGAGTAAAATAATTGCTAATCCAGAGAAAGAATATAGCATTGCATAAACTGGCAGCTCTTTTTCTCCTCTGCTCTGAACATCACAGGTACTGATCTCGCCACCTTCGAATAGATCTAAGGCAGCCTATATCATCGATGATCCACATCACGCTGGCCACACTCATATTTCACTCCTACCATCGGGAAGAATGTATAGGACTCTGAAAACCATAACCACCAAGTTCAAGAATTGCTTCTTCCAAACAACCATCAGCCTCTTGAACACTACACAACACTAACCACAATTATGAACTCCTATAGACTGCCTTTGGTTACACTGAAGACTTTGAGGGTTTTTTTGCACTAGTATTGTGATTATTAATTTAGTGATTTTTATGTTTATTATGTATTATCAATATGAATTGTGTTTACAGGCCTGCTATGCTGCTGCAAGTAGGAATTTAATTGTTCTGTGGTCAGCATATATGACAATTAAACACTTTTGATTCATGACTTATTTCAGATATTAAATAGTAGAAGTGTAAATCCAGATTAAAAGTCAGTCCACATCTATGTATGTATATGCATTTAATTCTTCATAATTAACATGGTGAATTTAAAAGTCAACCAATTTGTCCTTACTGGAATTTTCATTAAAGAGTCTGTGGTCCATTTTGCTTATTTGAATTTTTCCTTTACATTTGGATGTCAGCCCTCATTATTGCCGCATGCCAAAACACACGAAACTCAAACATCCTGTGGTTGTTGCAATAGCTTGTCCTTCCTGATAGTTATTTGCATCACTTACCATTACTAACAAAATAAAATTGCTATTGCATGTCCTGAACTGAAATTCAGGGACAACTGGCATTGATTTAAATCTATGACTGAGCATGCGATATGCATGTAGGTGAAGTGATAACAGCCCATGACGGGACTGGTATGAAGATTCGGCTACTAAAACTACTGCCACATAGCTCCAATGACGCAGGTTCAATTCTGACCTCGGGGCTGCCTCTGTGGAGTTTGCACATTCTTCCCACATCCCAAAGAAACATAGAAACATAGGAAATAGGTGCAGCAGTAGGCCATTCGGCCCTTCGAGCCAGCATCGCCATTCAATATGATCATGGCTGATCATCCAACTCAGTATCCTGTACCTGCCTTCTCTCCACACTCCCTGATGCCTTTAGCCACAAGGGCCACATGTAATTCCCTCTTAAATATAGCCAATGAACTGGCCTCAACTACCTTCTGTGGCAGAGAATTCCAGATGTGTAAAAAATGTTTTTCTCATCTCTGTCTAAAAGACTTCCCCCTTATCCTTAAACTGTGACCCCTTGTTCTGGACTTCCCCAACATCGGGAACAATCTTCCTGTATCTAGCCTGTCCAACCCCTTAAGAATTTTGTCAGTTTCTATAAGATCCCCCCTCAATCTTCTAAATTCTAGCGAGTACAAGCCGAGTCTATCCAGTCTTTCTTCATATGGAAGTCCTGCCATCCCAGGAATCAGTCTGGTGAACCTTCTCTGTACTCCCTCTTTGGCAAGAATGTCTTTCCTCAGATTAAACCAAAACTGCACACAATACTCCAGGTGTGTTCTCACCAAGACCCTGTACATCTGCAGTAGAACCTCCCTGCTCTCATACTCAAATTCTTTTGCTATGAATGCTAACATACCATTTGCTTTCTTCACTTTCAATGACTGGCGTACCATGACACCCAGGTCTTGTTGCGTCTCCCCTTTTCCTAATCGGCCATCATTCAGATAATAACGTGTGGGTCAGTGGTTTGATTAGCCACTGTAAATTGCCTGAGTGTGTAGATGAATGGTAGGACATGGCAAGAGTTCATGCAAATATGAGACAAAAATGGGATGAGTGTAGGATTTGGGTAAAAGAATGTTTGATAGTCACCACAGTCACAATGCGCCAAACTACGACATGACTCCATACCGAAGAAATGAAAACCTCAAGATTGCTACCATTACTTATAGATAGTGATACAGTTCCTTGACATCACATCTTGGAAAGAGTGGGCAAGGATTCAAATGCAAAACATTTAGCATCTACAGTAAATAGAACCACAGACAACAGTGGCCACAGAATCGTTGCATTGAACATTCCCGGTGTTGCAATATCGGCGGAAAAGCTCCACATACATCCACCAAAAAGCTAACTCATTTGTCCAATGCTCAGCATATTTAATTTTTCTTTTCCATAGAAAATTATAACGTAACTGTTGCATATCATAACACTCAAATACACAAATTATAGGAACTTACTGATACCAAACCTATTTGGAAATATGAAAGGTATCAACAACATCACACAATTGGGACAGTAACTTAACCACACTTGTATGTTTTGCAAAAATGCTGGAGAAACTCGGTGGGTGAGGCAGCATCAATGGAGCAAAGGAAATAGGCAACATTTCAGGTCGAGACCCTTCTTCACACCCTTTTTCTCCAGCATCTTTGTCTACCTTAGATTTTCCAGCATCTGCAGTTCCTTCTTAAACACTTGTATGTTAGTGGTTTGATGTACAAACCTCTAATTAGACAAGTGAGGTAAAGGTTCTAATTATATATTACATTGCCAAAATGTGGTTTACATAAATGATGTGGAATGGTTTGGAAAGTATGGAAAAGGCAAGAGGTAGAAAAGGTCAAAGCTTAATCTTTTTTTATCATAGAATATTGTGGCAACCACTTGGGCGTTACACAGTAGAGTACTTTGCCAATTCCATGTGCATGGAATTATGGATCGGTAGTCTCCGATCCATAATTCCAGATACTCACCTAACCACACTGACCTCTGGCAACCAAACACATACTAATGACACTTGACTCTTGACTCCTACCTCACCTAACTACATTGACCCCTAATCTGACCACGCACCCAGCTACCCCAACCTCCAATTCCTGATGTTGATCACACACCTAACCATGCTGATCTCTGGCCCATGACTCCAGCCACGAACTTAAATACAGCGACCCTCAACCATTGACTCCTGGCCTCAGAAACACAACTAACTCCACCGGTCCATGACCCCCACTCCCCTGCCTCGAACCAGACTCCTGAATCCCGAAACAATTACGCCTTTCCGAACTCTATCAAGAGAAGTGAAGGTGAGGTGAACAAAGGAAAAGAATGCTCATTGCCTCCTGGAAAATGTAATACAGCCACAGACCTCTGGGAATCTGTGTCCTCTGCTTGCTCAAGGTGGAGAAAGAACATTCAGGATGGTATTGAGAATCTAGACATCTTTCATTAAGCAGGTACGGAGACCCAGTTTAAGCAACAGGTGATCACCCACCTGCCCACCTGGCCATCAGTCATACCTGCCCCATCGGTGGATTCATCTATGATTAGCCCTCAAGACCAGAATGGAAGTAAGTCATCCTGGATCCCAGGGAGCTGCCTTGGAAGACAAGGAGACTTTGTAAGGAATGCTCACTGATACCACCTGGACACTTTGCTGGATGAAAGTTGTTGAAAAGTATAATTCAAGATAATTAAATTTGAAGAAAATGAATTTGGACGCATCATGAAATCATTATTTTCTATTTTGCATTCAAAGTGCTTTGGTGTAACACATTACATCACAGCCAAGTTTGGAAATTATTTTTAAAAGACTCCAAGTGCCCCAAATTGACATTAACGATGAAGGCTATGGAGTCCGGACTTTAGTGGTAAGGGAATTTGGGGATCTTTTTCTCATTAGACTTTGGGGGAAGAGCCCTCGTTGAAATCAGATGTCATATACTTACAGAAGGCAGGCAAGGCCACCTGGGCTCTGTTCATTTATCATATACTGATGATCCCTTGCATTACAGCCTTTCAGGTTCTGGAAATTCACCATTATGGAGTTCACAAATTACCTCAAAATAATGCAAATTACAGAATAAAATTTACTCTTATGGAATTTGTGTGGGGGGTTTGGGGGGGAATAAATAAATAAACACAAGATACAAAAAAAGCAATACATTTTTGTTTATTTCTATTTTTTCGATTCACCTTTATATTGCGTGTGCAAATAATGTGGTAGCTTTTACAGCACCGGAGGTTAATCATGCGGTCTGGCAGTTTTTATTTCAAGTGGTTTCCATGTTATTTACCCTCAGGGTGACTGAAACAGGGCCAGCAAGTTTAAATGCAAGTCGTAAACCTAAACGACAATTGTTTTGTTGTGAGTTATACCATTGAATTATCTCATCTAGATTTGATATGTATTTTAAAGTATAGGTCCCCATTCAAACGCAAACCTGGAAGGTGACTAGTGGACACAATAGAGGCTGCCACCTACCTTAATCCTCCTCTCCCCCAACCTGGCTCCATCTGCCTACTATTTTCCTCTCTCCTTATCTGTCTATTCCTATTACCTTCCCCTCTAGTTGTTTCATACTCTAGATTACAGTGTACGCAGTCACTTGTGCCTCCAAATGCAGCAGCAGGCCACTTAAGAGATTTGGTTTGGAAATTAACAAGGCAATCTCTTAAGTGGCCTCCTGTATGAACCAGCAGATGAGAGAAAAAAAATCTGTAGGAACACATCTCCGCTTCTTATAACATGGGATTCAACGGGAAATGTTATAGAAAATCTTGTTGTAGATGAACTACAACAACACTGCCCCTCTTTTGTATTTGGGTTATCTGTAACTTTAATTGTTCCTTCACTTTTAGCATCCTTGTTATAAATATAGAACGTAGACACAAAAAACAGAAGATAAACGCAAAATGCTGGAGTAACTCAGCAGGTCAAGCAACATCTCTGGGGGAAAAGCAATAGGTGATGTTTTTGGTCAAGACTCTTCATCAGACTCAGTATAGCAGTTACCTAACAGAACCAGAGACTCGAGTACGGTTCTGACCTCAGGAACTGTCTGTGTTGAATTAGCGCATTCTCCATGTGACCACAGGTGCTCCAGTTCCCCCCACTTCCCAAATACGAGCAGGTTAATAGGTTAATTGGCCACTATAAATTGACCCTTGTGTGTATGTGACTGGTAGAATCTGGGAGGAATTGATAATAATATGGAGAGATTAAAATTAGATGAGATTAGTGTTGGATTAGTGTAAATGGATTGATGATAGTTAGTGTGCACTTGTAGGGCCAATGGGCCCATTTCCATGCAGTGTCTCTCTGCCTCTCTGTCCAGCATTAATGTCATACATGGGAATCTCTAGAGGAAACCTGGGATTCATCTCATTGATTGTGGGGATAGAAGGTAAAACTGTTAGATTTCACAACATCGAGCTCAACCTGCCAAAAAAAATCTGGAGTTTGAGTTCTAACTTGTTGATGAGATAATGAATTGGATGAGTGCTAATAAAAGGTATAAGATACATATCCTGCGGGGTACTGATACTGATGTGTAATTTGTTATGTGATGATTAAACTCTGGTGGAGTTTTGGGGCAACTCCAGACATTAATAGCTTAGGAGAGGTATCTTCATTGTTTATCACAGCCCAAACAAGGTAGAAATAACCACAAGGGATGCAATCATAGAATTTCCCTTACAAATGACTCATTTCTGGGAATCAGTTGATTTTTTTTTGTGTTTGTTGCTGGCATGCATTTTCTGAAGCAAACACTGTTGGGGCAAACCAGCATGGGTGTGTCAGTTGATCTCTGCTGAGTTTCGTCATTCTCTTATAACTTCACAACTTTTCTTTCTACTGTGGATGTACTGAAATCTAGCGGAGTTTTGCTTTCTAGCCCCACAATCAATGATTAATGGGACGGAAAGTTTAAGAAGGGGTAAGAGAGTAAAGTCGGGTAAAATCGTGACCAGTGTGAGAAAAAAGGTGAATACCAAATCAAAGGTGTTGTATTCAAATGCGCATAGTATAAGAAATAAAGTGAATGAGCTTGTAGCACAGTTAGAGATTGGTAGGTATGATGTTGTGGGAATTACAGAGATGTGGCTGCAAAAGGATCCGAGCTGCGAGCTAAATATTATATGTTATATCGGAATGACAGGAAGGTGGGCAGAGGGGGTGGGGTAGCTCTGTTGGTTAGGAATTAAATTCAGTCCTTAGTGAGGGGTGACATAGGATCAGAAGATGTAGAGTCATTGTGGCTAGAGTTGATAAATTATTAGGGTAAACGGACCCTAATGTTACAGGCCCCCAAATAGTAGGATATAAGGTACGTTACAATTGGCATGTAAAAAAGACAATACTACGGTGGTCTAGGGACATTTCAATATGCAGGTAGACTGGGAAAATCAGGTTGATACTGGATACTTGGAAGCACATGATGAAATAGGCTGAAGTCAGTGTGGTTTTGTTATGGGGAGATCTTGCCTGACAAATTTGTTGAATTGTTTTTCAAGCAACAAGCAGGATTGGACAAAGGAGAATCTGCTACATTTCACGGTATATGTTAATAATATGGATGGAGAAATTGATGGGTTTGTGACCAGGTTTGCGGATGATGTGAAGACAGAGGGGCAGGTAGTGTTGAGGAAGTAGGGAGCCTGCAGAAGGACTTAGACATGTTGGGAGTGAAGTGGTTGATGGAATACAGCATAGCAAAGTCTACGATTATGCACTTTGATTGAAGGAACAAAGGCATGGACCACTTTCTAAATGGAGAGAGAATTCAGAAATCAGAGGTGTAAAGGAACTTGGGCGGGCTGGTGCAGGATTCCCAAAAACCTAATAGGTTGAAATCACTGCAGTGGTAAGAAAGGATTTTGGCGCCGGAACTTGAGATGCAGATTCAGTTAGCGTGGAGTTGAGAGATAGGAGTAAAATTCTATCGTGACAGATGTATATAAGCCATAAACCCATGGCTAAACTGTGGAACAAAGCATGAATTAAGAAATTGCCGTAACTCCCTGGTCAATTTGTCCCTTCCCACCGAAACCATCCCCTCCCTTGGTACTTTCCCTTGCAACCGCAGGAAATGCTACACTTGTCGCTTTACCTCCCCCCTCGACTCCGTCTAAGGATCCAAGCAGTCTTTCCAGGTGAGGCAGAGATTCACCTGCACCTCCTCGAACCTCATCTATTGGATCCGCTGTTCCAGGTGTCAACCGCTCTACATCAGTGAGACCAAGCGCAGGCTTGACCCAACACCTCCGCTCAGTTCGCCATAACCAGCCTGATCTCCGGCTCAGCACTTCAACTCCCCCTTCCATTCCGAATCCAATCCTTCTGTCCTGGGCCTCCTCCATGGCCAGAGTGAGTCCCACCGCAAATTGGAGGAGCAGCACCTCATATTTTGCTTGGGTAGTTTACACCCCAGCGGTATGAACATTGACTTCTCCAATTTCAGGTAGTGCTTGCTTTCTCCCTCCTTCCCCTCCCCTTCCCAGCACTCCCACATCCTGCTGTCTCCGCCTCTTCCTTTCTTTTTCTCGCCCCCCACTCCCCACATCAGTCTGAAGAAGGGTCTCGACCCGAAACGTCACCTATTCCTTCGCTCCATAGATGCTACCTATGCATTAAGAAATTATGAGAGCATGTGAGAAACTGCACTGCAAAAGCATGGACAATTTGAATTCATATTTACTGTAGCTTGGACAAACAAATTTGTGAGGGTAGCCTTGAGAATATGTTCATGGTGTGTATTTGGGATCACTTAGACCCGGGTGTCTCCCTACGTATATCAAAAGGAAGAGAATATCTAAAGTAGATTAATATCGAAAGTGGATACCTTGGAAATTAATAAAGAGAAATAGAAAAATAGATACTCCAAATAATTATATCAGATTGGTCTTCACAATGGATGTCTAAAAAACATGCCAAAAATAACAGATAATCAGGAGCTCTTGGGAAGGAGGAACTTGGAATTGTGTCATTCACTAGAAAAGGCCCACTAGGCAAAGTAATGTGGCAAAAGGCTGATACATCCAGGCCTTGACGGCCTGCATCCTAAAGAGGAGTCATAAATTCTCTCCGTAAATGTTTGTTGCAGCTTGTCCATTCACCTACAAGCTAATCTATTTTCCCTGTCTACTGTGGATATATCTCTCCTCATTCTTTTGCAATTCCCTTTGTTTAGGTAAAACACAATTTAAATTTTTAGTTTTTTGTTTTAGAGATACAGCGTGGAAACCAGCCCTTCGACCCACCGAATCCGCGCTGACCAGCAATCCCGCAGGCTTACACGCTCCTACATATACTAGGGACAATTTACAATTTTACCAAAGCCAATTAACCTACAAACCTGTACGTCTTTTGAGTGTGGGAAGAAACAGAAGCAACCGGAGAAAACACACGCAGGTGACGTGGGGAACGTACAAACTCCACACGGACAGCACCCGAGGTCAGGATCAAACCCAGGTCTCTGGCGTTGTAAGGCAGCAACTCTACCACTGTGCCACCTTGCCAATTGAATGAGACCTACGATTTTCACCATCAATCCGCGAGCTAAATTCTAAATTTGTGTGATTCCCCAATCCCTTGGGGATCTTTTATTGGGAAATCATGTAGTAATGATTTGTTACACATCTCATAAGTGAAGACAGACAGCAGAGCTATGGCAGGTGTGCAGAGCCTGACTCAGAGGGGAGCAGTCCCTCCCAGTCTCGAAGCTAATGATCCCTGGTATTCTCCATTGGGATGTTGCTGGATGTGGATCAGGCCTGGCCAGGTTCTAACAAGCATTAAACGCACACACCCTCAAAACAGCAGAGAGGATGTTGATGGAAAGGCAGCACACGCGAATGAGAGACCATATAATCAACAAGTAATTGCCAGGACTTTAAAAAAACAGTGACTCCGAAGTGGTTTGTCAGTAATAGCTGTAAGTAAATACAGTATGTTGTTGTGACTGATACCTAAATTATGCCAATTGCTGGAACTACTATTTTTGCTTATTCTTTAGTTGACAATTTACAAGTAAGTGTAACACTGAAACATAGAAATTGCATAAAATGTTACATTTGCTTACAATAATGCATTTTCTTATTCTTGGAATTGTGTAAGCCAGAGTGAAAATCTAGATAACTATTTTCACTGAGATCTAAAAAGTCATGATGGGCTTAAATGGCTCGGGTTTTACTGTCCCTTTAGTTGGCTATGAAAACCTTGCCTCCTCCTGATTACCAATGCTTATTGGCTTCAAATGATGCCAACTGCACTCTCCCTAAATCTAGCCAACATTCCCAGAGCACCCCAATAGATTTATATTATACTTACTGGATCCATTTCCATGAGTTCAAGAACTACAAATAACTGCAAGCCTTTCACAAAACATGAAGGAATGTAATTATTGACAAGAGTTGTGGGCACTGAGGAATGTGGTCAAAGGATACAGCAGGATAAGGATCTGAGGAAATATGTATGGCGAAAGAGCAGATGGAGCTTAATCTTTAGACGTTGCACTTTGGGAGGGCAAATGTAAGAGGAAAGCATAAAGTTAAAAGAAGCATTGACGTACAGAAGGATCTTGTGGTGCAAGTCCACAGCTCCCTGAAAGTAGCAACATGTATGTATGGTGGTATGTCAAGCGTACCACACGCTTGCCTTCATTGATTAGGGCATTGAGCAAAGAAATTGGCAAGCCATGTTGCAGCAGTATAAAACTTTGGTTCGGCCATGCTTGGAATATCGGGTGCCATTCCAGTTGCCCTGCTTCAGGAAGGATGCGAAGCCATTAGAGAGAGTGCAAAAGAGGTCCGCTAGCATGTTGCCTAGATTGCAGTATTAGCTATAATGAGAGATTGAAAAGCTGCAAGGTGGCAGTGGAGCTTAGTGACTTCATCAGCACCTCCCAGCGAAGAATATATTATCATCCAATACAATCGCTCTACTCTTTTCAATCTCTTTTCTACCTATAAGCACCAATTCTAAGCCGTTCTAAGGATATGCTCTTCAATATTCCTGCAGGTCTAACAATCCAATGAATCCCCCGACCAGTAAGGCCTACTCCAACCGGTGAAGCCTACGGCCTACACTCTACCTATTATACTTGAGTTTCACTTGATTGTATTTCTGTATAGTGCTGTGCAGGAAGGAATGGCAGGTGCTGGCTTACACTGAAAATAGACAAAAAAAATGCTGGAGTAACTCAGCGGGGCAGGCAGCATCTCAGGAGAGAAGGAATGGGTGGCATTTTGGGTCAAGTCCCTTCTTCAGTCTGACAGTTGTTCATTTAAATACATTCACAGTATTGGGTAAAGTAACAATTTACATTTTTGTTCTAAAAATCTCACCAAAAGCATTTGGTTTGCAGCTTTTAGGATAATGGGTCATCCTATATAATGCTCATAACTCACACTAATTATTAAAAACATTAATAATATTGGTTGCCGCCCATACCCTAAGGGCTCAGTACTCTGGCACCCTACCCTGCTCACCCTCAGCCCCTCAGCTATGGTTTACTCGTGCTTTGAATATCGCTTAGCTCACCCTCCACGGCTGCTGGATGGCTTAGTCATAGACGATGAAGTGAGAATGTTTAAATAACAATGGATTTTAATGTTCCTCGAGGCTTTATGGAAGTCAGCATAAGGATTAATGCAATAATACAGGAAACAAAGTCTATGCAAGCTGCATCTTACCTCTATGGGGCAGGGCCGTGCCTCTTCAATGATCCCCAAAACAACTGTGGAGAGGTGTAAATAATTATGTTCCAGGGCTGGAGGTGTCAGGCACTCATGTAGGCCTCATAGGATCACCAAGGGGAAGATTTACCGAGACTGCTCTAGGAACGTGCCAGCTATTTGCAAGCAGGTCTTAACCAACGATCCTATAGCTAGCAAGATAGATCACTCGACGAAAAAGCCGTGGTACGGTCATGGGCAGATTCATGGGTAATTTTCGGCCCCATTTCCATAACCAGCTTCCGTCTCTGCACCAATGATCCCATAGCGGAGCAAAGATACTAGTGCGGAGACGGAAGCCGGTTAAGAATCCTCATAAAAATCAAAGATATTTGGTAAAAATCATCTCCTCATTTTCAGAATTATAATTTATTAACACAAATTGTTCCCCCGCAATGTTGATTACACTGCAGGTCTGGTCGGGTCGGGTCGGGTTACTGAAATGGATAATAAAAAGGCCCACGTTCCGCTCTGTTGCGTACTACACGTCAGCCCATTGCATTTGGCAGGAGTGGTCTACCTTGCTTGCTATAGGATCTTTGGTCTTAACCATGTTCCAAGACTAAAATGGATAGGATGCATGCTACCTCATTTACCTCAAAATACTATTATGAAGCTCCAATTGATGGGACAAAATGCACTCCAACAGTCTGCAGAAGCGTCCGACCTGAAACAACATCTGTCCATTTCCCTCCGCAGATGCTACTCAGGGGCAGCACGGTGGCGCAGCGGTAGAGTTGCTGAACTTACAGTGCCAAAGACCCATGTTCGATCCCGACTACGGGTGCTGCCTGTACGGAGTTTGTACGTTCTCCCCATGACCTGCATGGGTTTACTGCGGGAGCTCCGGTTTTCTCCAAAGACATACAGGTTTGTAGATTAATTGACTTTGGTAAAATGGTCAATTTTACCATTGTGCGTAGGATTGTGTTAGTGTGAGGGGGTCGCTGGTCAGCACGGACTCAGTGGACTGAAGGGCCTGTTAAACTAAACTAAATCTGCTAAGTTCCTCCAGCACTTTGTTTTTAACAGCCCTACAGTGCTTCGCTCAGACGCAGGACACAAGTGAAATTATACGGGTGGCACAATGGTGCAGCGGTGACCCGGATTCGATCCCGATGACAGGTGCTGTCTGTAAGGAATTTGTACGTTCTCCCCGCATGGATTTGCTCCGAGATCTTTGGATTCCTCCCACATTCCAAAAATGCACAAGTTGTAGGTTAATTGGCTTGGTATAAGTGTAAATTGTCCCCGATGTGCAGAGATTTGCCCCTGGCCTCTTCCATTGCCAGAGTAAGGCAACACGCAAAATGGAGGACCATCACCTCATATTGCACTTGGGTATATTACAACCCAATGATAAGACCATTAAATTCCTCAATTGCAAGTAACACTGACCCTATCTCCTCTCTCTTCACTGTGCCCCATCTCCTCAACCTGATACGCACCCATTTCTTTCACCATCTCATCCTCTCAGAAACCATGTTCCTTGCCACACATTTGTAAACTCATCTCCCATTCCTGAGTCCCTAATTTCTCCATTATCACCCCCTCCTTCCCCTCATCCCCTGTTACCTATATCCCTCCCTCCAGCTTTATATTTCACTCTTCTCTCCTTATCTGATACCCTTTGTCTCCTTTTCACCTCCAGCCTTTGTCACTTATTCAACCCATCTGCCAACCTAAAGCCTTCTCACCCGTATCCACCTTTAACTTGTCAGGCTTTGTCGGCCCCACCTCCCTTTTCCAGCTTTATCCCCCTACCACTATCAGTCCAAAGAAAAATCCTGACCCAAAACATCGACCCATGACTTCCGCAAATGTTGCCTGACTCATTGAGTTCCTCCAGCACTTTACGGTTTGCTTAAGATTCCAACATCTACACTTCCTTGTGTGTTTGAGATTGAACTAGTCCAAACAGGAAAAAATAGGATGAGTACATCATTTTTATCTGTAGATTAAAATCAGTCAATATATTAGTGCCAGTGAGAAATGTAAGGCTGGGCTGGAATGGATGAGAAAGATTGAGGGGTTAACGATTATATCACCATGGGTGACAAAACAAGTGGGCTAAACCATTATCAACAGGAAATTGCAAAAGACAGTTTTATTTACAACTGAATGAACTGCGTGAACAAGATAAGACAAAGTCAAATTAGGAATGACAGAGCAAAATCCATCTAGATCACCACAAAACTCTAAATTTTGGGAGTTCTATGTATTTCCATTAATTCTTGCTTGTCACTTTTTTACCATATGTCTCCAGAGTATAAACATTCAACATATTAGTGCTAGTCACAATGAGAAGGGTGGTGCATATGAGTGGTTAATGTTTAGATTAACATGAGACACAAGAAAAGGTGGGTCATACATTGTGACCAGGAAATTGCAAAAACAATTGTAATAACAACTGGGAAATGATAAACTAAATCTAAACTAGTAATGATAGAACGGATCTTACTGAGATGAGAAATCCAGTGATCTAGACGGCCACAAAATTCTAAACTTTGAGAGTTCTGTGTATTCCCCTTACTTCTTGCTTAACAGTTGTTACCACAATCCTCTAAAATACTTAGATAAAGAACCTTAAGACATAACTTCTTATGGACGTTCTACACTGTTAACATCATGTCGGAGCTTTAGACATTGTATTTATTAGGATGCTCCATTAATTAATAGGATTTTCTAATTACCCAAACTAAGGGTGACATTGCTGTTACATTACTGGATTATTAGTCCGGACTAAAGATATGGAAGAACAAATGTATCTATCTATCTTCTGTCTATCCTCAACGACCCAGAAAAAGAACCTCACTGCAGCACTGCTGACGAAAGGCAAAAATTATGTGTAGGACAGAATTGTAGAAATAAATATGTGTTGTATTTATATGAAATTTGTATTTATATATATTGAGAGTGGCACGATCGTGCAGCAGTAGAGTTGCTGCCTTACAGCGCTTGTAGCGCCAGGAGACCCAGGTTCGAATCCGACTACGGGTGCTGTCTGTACGGAGTTTGTATGTTCTCCCCATGACCACGTGGGTTTTCTCTGAGATCTTCGGTTTCCTCCCGCACTCCAAAGACATACGGCTATGTGTTGGCTTGGTAAAAGTAAAAATTGACCCTAGAGTGATTAGGATAATGTTAATGTGCGGGGATCGCTGGTCGGTGCGGACACAGTGGGCCGAAGGGCCTGTTTCCATGCTATATCATACAAACTAAACTAAATTAAACTAAACTAAACTAAAACATGTAAGAAGTCACTGTCAGAAGAGTAAGACTTAAACATAAGTCTTAAGAATAAGACTTAAGACTTGACTTAAGACATAAGACATAAGAATTTATAGAGAATATACCGTAAAGAATAAAGCATATACTTGGATACGAAGCTCCTGTGCCCTATTATGAGGAGGTTTAGCAGCACTTGCAGAATCTGATGTTCACCTTGGATACACCCACAGGAAGACCATTCTTTCTCATCTGCGCCTGAACACTATCCTTTATAATCTCCTCTTTGAATGCTTGTGGGTACTAATACCATGTTTTGCCAAGGTTTCCATATTGCAAACCAGCCCTCTGTTGTATGAATATAGTTTTGATGCTGTTTCACTGGAGCATGCACCACTGCAAGTGAGATGGACCACTCATGCACCACTGGAAACAGGCCTTAACAATGAATACAAAGCCTGCAAGAGCAAGACTTAAAGGACATCTAAGTTAGACACAAAATGCAGGAGTAACTTAACGGCTTAGGAGGAAATGGATAGGTGACGTTTCGAGTCGGGACTGTTCTTCAGACAGATTGTAGAGGGCACTGGAAGCAAGAAAAGACCAGGACAAATCAGAGCCGGCAACAGATGAACTCAGACTGGGTAGTTCCCTGATAGGCTGCCTGTTAGGGACGGTGTGAGCCCAAGATTAAAGTTAGAGAATTCAATGTACATACCATTGGTTGGATAACACAGTTGCAAACTGTGGAACTGGTTAACCGACTTTTAGTGGAGGAAGTGGGAAACAAGTGGGTGGGGGGGGGGGGGGGGGGATCAGGGGAGGGGAGTGTATATAAAGAGTTACCTAAAGTTAGAGAATTCAATGTTCATACCACTGGGTTGGAAGCTGCCCAAGCAAAATATGAGGTGTTGTTCCTCCAACTTGCATGTGGCCTCACTCCGGCAATAGAGGAGGCCCAGGACAGAAAGTTCAGTGTGGGAATGGGAGGGGGAGTTAGAATGGGTAGCAAACTGGGAGATACAGATGCCTTGGCGGTCTGAGCTTAAGTGTTCAGTGAAATGGTTACTGAGTCTACACTTGGTCTTGCCAATGTACAGGAACCCACATCGGGAACATTGAATGCAGTAGATGAGGTTAAAAGACGTGCATGTGTCTACCTGGCCAAATTTAAGGTCAAAGAGTTCAGGACCTGGAGTTACCTACAAGATGTTTTTATTTGCTCCTCAGGCAAGTCTCCGCTGCACTCCCTGATATTGTAATCCAGCCAATCAGAATCAATCCCGACTAACAGGCCAATCATAATCAATTCCTCATACCAGGTCTAAGTGAAAATGTGTAGGAAGGAACCACAGATGCTGGATTACACCGAAGATAGACAAGATAGATACTCAAAAATGCTAGAGTAAGGTAGCTGGCAGAGGATATGTCAGTGAACACCGCAAGTATGAACAGTTTCATCTGCTGGTCCTGCACATGGAGTAATTTGAAATCATCCTGAGGGAAAATTGAAATAATTGGTGTTCTAGAGGAGGGCGGAGATCGGACCAATGGGACCGTGTGCAGATGTGGCATCGAAGGACGAGAAGCCAAAGCAAAAAGGTTGAAGCTAAATAGCTGAATGGAAACAAAAGCATACAAAGTCAAAACGCCAAAGAAACTAAAGCATATGAAGCCGAAGCGTCAACGAAACGAAAACATACAAAGCCGAAACGCCAACGAACTGAAATGGCGGGACACCTAAAAGCCAACAAACTGAAAGACTGCGTCGCCTAAAATCAAACTCAACGAATGGCCGCTCTGCCGAAACGCCACCTAACCGAAAGGCTGCGTCGCCAACAAGCCAACCAACCGAATGCCGCTCTGCCGAAAAGTCAAATAATGGCTTGTGTGGGAAAATGACCCCCACCCTCCCGTCTCCACCGGCCAGTGATGTGATGGATGCTGAGGTCTGGAACAATCGCTGACAAGTCCCACCCACTGGCGACGTCATGTCCGTTATTTGACTTTTCGGCAGAGTGGCCATTCGGTGAGTTTGCTTTTAGGCGACGCAGCCTTTCGGTTTGTTGGCTTCTCGGCGTCCTGCCCTTTTGGTTTGTTGGCGTTTCGGCTTCGTATGCTTTTGGATCGTTGGCATTTCAGCTTCGTATGCTTTCGGTTATTTAGCGTTTCCATTCGGCTTCTCGTCCTTCGACACCACATCCGCGTACCCAATGGGACTGTATTGAAAACAGAAAGGCAGTCTGGCATTGGTGATTTCAGTGGATGTGGTGAGCCTGCTAGTACCAGAATATCTAAATTAATCTCCCATGTGGACATAAATAAAACCCTGAAGGGAAAGTTTAATCTGGCCCCGTTAGAGATTTTCAAAAGCCACAACTTTGGCATAAGGACTGGGGGTGGAAGAATGCAATCTTCACGTTTCGGCGAATGCAATCAACCCGGTGTGCACAATCAAATAAGATCAACTAGAACAAGTTGTCCTACAACTTTAGGCTGTGCACGCCATATGCAAGATGACGGCATAAGGACTCAGGAAACACATAGCATGGCCGTCCAAAGGGGGGGTATGTTGGGTGCGAACGCACCCCCCTTTTTATCCCTAGAGTAAGAAGAAATTCCGAGAATTTTTTTTAAAATCAGAGCGCAATCAGCGTTTCCACTTTTTCGGATACCGCCCAAAATCCAGCCGCTGGATAATTTGGGAGGAAAAAATGCGACAATCCACGCATGCGCAGTTGGGGAAGCGACGCAAAATGACGCCGTCTCTCCGCGCGTGCGCAGTGGGCCCGGGTGGGATCCGTACTGCACACATTGAGCTCGATGCCTCGTGTCTACACCAGGTAAGTAGTGGAATATTGCGTTGCAGGGGGAAAGTCTGTTTTTTTATCCTCGGTTCAAACTACCCATGAGGTGGTCTAATCTGGCCGGTGGGCTAAGGGAGTGCCCATTTCTCCGGGCCCATTTTCTAAGTGCCCCTTTAATGGCACGATATCTCACCATCACTTCCATCTAAGGTCACACGCATGGGGTCAGGGCTTGTATGTATCCCCAGGCCTCAAGGAGAGCACTGAACAAAAACCTGATTCAAATAAGCAACAAGAAATCCAGGACGTCAGAAATATATTGTCTAGTTTTATTTTTAAATCTTTGGAACTTAAAGTGTAAAATCATCCCCTTGATTTGCTTTATCTGCCATACATTTGCACCGTTTGAGCCATGTCGTTCTGGGACCTAGACACAAATCCAGGCTGACAGTTTACAGGAATAGTGGGAAGTGCTGCTCTATTGGAAGTGGCATCTTTTGGATGCTAAACAGTCGTGTAGAATAATTCAATGATGCTGTCCAAAGCAGAATGGGGAGAGTTCTGAAAGATATGCTTCTTATAAGGAGACAAAAACAATGCGCAGATCTCCAGGGGTATGCTCACCAATGAAGTACAGACTTATTGTAAGCCTTCCCTACTTTTATACTCCATCTCTTGCATTAAAGGTGGTATCAGAAAATGTGGATTGTAACCAAGAGCTTGATCGGATCAAATGTCCTTATTTGATACTCCCTTTGTAGAATTAATTAATCTTCCATGTTGCATTGATATTTTTACAATGACTCATAGGTTACACATTTGAAAGTGTGTTGCATTGTCTATGTATTAGTGTTATTTGTGGGAGCTTGCTGTGTACACTGTGGCTGCTGTGCTTCCAGTGGTTACCATAATTCCAATAAATAATTAATGGATTGGTGAGGGCTTTGGACCACCTCAGACATTATATGGATGCAAAAAGAAGTTAAATTGTGACTTAATTTTATTTGACCAAGCACGTTGGGATCTGATCTTGAATTTCATATTTACACAAAGAGCTTTATTTCGTTTGCAAAGGCTCAGATTTTTTCCACACAATCCTGACAAGAATTTCACAAATGATAATTGCCCTGTGTCTCATGAAGTCTGGGACTGTGGGAACATCAGCTCCTTAAGTCAAATTTAGTTTTATATCCCTTCCAGCTTATGGCTGTTCTTTATCGAGAACATTATTGTGTTTTTTTCTGGGCACCGTGTTATAGAAAATATGTTGTTAAGCTGGAAAGGGTGCAGAGAAGATTTACAAGGATATTGCCAGGACTCGAGGGCCTGAGCTTGGGCCTAAGAGGTTGAGTAGGCACGCACTCTATTCCTTGGAGCGCTGGAGGATGAGGGGTGATCTTAGAGTGATGTACAAAATCATGAGAGGAATAGATCGGGTAGACGTACAGAGTCTCTTAACAAGAGTTGGGAAATCGAGAACCAGATGACATAGCTTTAATGTGAGGGGGGGAAAGATGTAATGGGAACCTGAGGGGTAATGTTTTCACAGAAAGGGTGGTGGTGTATGGAAAGAGCTGTGGAACAGTGTATGGAAAAATTGCGACCATCCACGCCTGCACAGTTGAGGGAAGCCGGTGACGCAGTAGTGACGCAAAATTACACTGTCTCTCTGCGCCGGCGCAGTGGTCCCGGGCGGGTTCAGATCTCCAGGGGGAAAGGGGCACCCACTGAGTTTCTCCAGCATTTTTGTGTACATGGATCCTATAAATCAGTTCAATGGGAGACCAGTAAATCAAATGTACTCAGCCTCAGAACACCCATTCATGATGGTTTGGTGCTATAATTCATTGGGGACGATCAGCCATGATCACAATGAATGGCGGTGCTGACTCGAAGAGCCAAATGGCCTCTTCCTGCACCTATTTTCTATGTTTCTATGTTTCTAATTGTTTTGGGTAGGGTGTATTGCACAGGGATGCAGGTCCTGGAAGAAAGGAAAGCCTGCATATTAGATAGCTCCCATGATCAAAGAGAGCAAGGTTATGAATGAGTCCCACAGGTGTACTAGGTACACATTAGAATCAGATAATAAGGTGGTGGAAATGGTAAAATGAATAGCATCTATTAAAGCCCCAGGGGAAATGATAAGAGCAGCACATTTCAGGCTATCCTATTCATAGCGAATGCAACAATAGTCACAGATATTGATTCAGTAGCAAGTAGTCTGTTGTAGGCGAGGACGTGCATGGGAAATACCTCAATCATTTTTGCCGAGGCTGAGCAAATAGTTGTTGGACATCCACGCAAGAGGAGTTCCTGGGGTTATGGTGGATACATTGTTAGTTTACTAGTTGGCACATTTGGATCTAGCTGCCCATCTCAATTGGTGGTGTGCATTAGCCATCATGGCCTGAGTCTGGATTAGGTCACTCAGGATGAGGGCCAACGCATCTGAAAGCTAACAACTCTGGACTGGAAAACACAGGCAGAGCTCATTTCGGGAAACCTCCCTTCTATGTTCAAACTGCCTGACTGGAACCCTCTATAACTCTGGAACTTCTGGAATTTCCTGAATATTAGCCAGTGGTACCAGGGATCCCAGCATCCCATTCATCAAACCAATCACTATTTGGTTTTCTACTATGGTATTTAGGCAAAACGATCAGATAAAAAGGCAGAAAATGGAAAAGCTAATGCTATTTCCAAGAACCAAAATAACATACAAGGTCTCTATTGTTTTGAGCATTCCATGGGTTCAAACAAGCAGGGCCAGAAAACACTAAGATTAATCAGGACAGAGTAAATGAGAAGAAAGTAACATTGTATCACTGCCCGTCACTCCATATTTGCCACCTTTCAAAATATCAGCATTTTTTTCAAGTCTGTATTCTTGTGCATTGTTAAATTTAATTGAGCCCAATTATTGGTCATCAACTAACACAGGGAACAGCCAAAAATATACTGGAACTTGTTTGCACCATACCCCAGTGTTACAAAAGACTTCCTGATAAGACTCACCACGTCCAGGACCTCTAGGTTTTATCAGATCAGTGAGCAGAATTTGGGTTGAATAGGAGTGTGGGTGTAGGAGTAACAGGAAGGGTTCAGGAGTTTAAAGCTCCAGTCTACCTGATCAATGGTTATCAGGGTTGTTAGCCAATATAATACTCATACATCAATATAGCATTAATACAAGAAGAAATACATTAATTTCAAACTGTTTCCTTCTGATCCTGAGCCAGGAATATGTAAGCACACCTTAAGTGTACACAACAAGTGGTCAATAACTGACGTATGGATATGCCTACGTGCTGTTTATACCTAAACACTGTGATTTAAAGTGGATGAGTCAAAGTAAAAGCAGCTGCACCTTAGTACAGAAGGTTATATTGTTTGTTAAATGATGTGCTGTCCGTATTGTAACATGAACCTTCACCGCCAGGTGCAAAGGTCTGTACAATTTTACCACTCTACATTTGGTAGATTAAGAAGCAGTTAAAGATCTGGCATACACCATATGAATCATTTAGAACATACTGCCACTCCATTCATACCTAAAATAATTAATAAATAAATTAATAACTACATCATATTGGATTAGAAATTCAATTTTTCCTAAAAACATGGTTTAAATCCACTGGAGCTGGGCCAAGTCACTGGATGGATTTAAGAGACAGTTAGATAGAGCTCTAGGGGCTAGTGGAATAAAGGGATATGGGGAGAAGGCAGGCATGGGTTATTGATTGGGGATGATCAGCCACGATCACAATGAATGGCGGTACTGGCTCAAAGGGCTGAATGGCCTCTTCCTTTGCCCCGCTGCGAATGCAATGTAATTTTTCCATCCAATCCTGCTAGAATTCTGGGTTCTTATAAATAATGCATTACATCAATTTGCTTCTTCTTCTTATCAAGTCCACACACAAAATTAGAAGTTGTTCAGCCAGAGCTGAACACACTTGTCACCATCTGCACACAATGGTGTCTGTCTTGTGCTTCTTGTGTTTCTTGTGTGCGGTGGTGGAAAGATTCGTGGAAACAGGGCCGCGACGTGAATGCTCTTTCCTGGACCCCATCAATTTCTTAATTATCATATTTCAGTACGCATAGAGACAGAGTCATACAACTCAAAAACAGCCCCTGAAGCCTAGCTCGTCCATGCCGACTAAGATGCTCCATCTAAGATATTCCTTCAAAACCTTGCTATTGTTTTGATGTAATTAGGAGACAGCCATGATCCCAGGGTGCTCGCTGACTCGCTACCATGAAAAATGGTGTGTGATTGGTCAAATGGTGTGTGATGAGCTCAATGCGTCTTACGTATGCTTTGATAGGGAGACACCGAAATGCCTTCCCGAGCCCCCATTCGATGTGATGGTATTTCAGTCTCAGTCACAGAGGTCGACGTCAGGAAATCCTTCAGAGGGGTGAACCCTCGAAAAGTGCCTGGACCTGATGGTATACCTGGTCGTGTTCTAAAAACCTGTGCGGACCAACAGGCTGGAGTTTTTACGGACATTTTCAACCTCTCACTTCTGAGGTCTGAGGTTCCCACCTGCTTCAAAAGGGCATCAATTATACCAGAGCCCAAGAAGAGCAAGGTGACGTGCCTCAATGACTATCTACCTGTGGCACTAACACTTGTGGTGATGAAGTACTTCGAGAGGTTGATCATGGCACAAATCAACTCCTACCTCGACAAAAACCTGGACCCACCGCAGTTCGCTTACCGCCACAATAGATCAATGGTGGATGCGATCTCGATGGCTCTCCACTCTGCTCTGGACCACATGGACAACAAAAACTCATATGTCAGGCTGTCATTCATCGATTACAGCTCAGCATTTAATACTATCAGCCCCTCCATGCTGGTTACCAAACTCACAGAACTGGGTCTCTGCGCATCCCTCTGTAATTGGATCCTCGACTTCCTCATTCACAGACCACAGTCTGTTCGTATTGGTGGAAAAGTGTCAGACTCGATAACAATCAGCACGGGAGCACCTCACGGCTGCGTGCTCAGCCCCCTGCTGTACTCTCTCTATACTCATGACTGCGTAGCCGGTTATAGTGCGAACTCCATCATCAAGTTCGCTGATGACATCACTGTTGTAGGACATATCACTGATGGTGATGAGTCGGAGTACAGAAGAGAGATCAAGCAACTGTCCATATGGTGCCAGCACAATAACCCAACCATCAACACCAGCAAAACCAAGGAACTGATTGTGGAATTTGGAAGGAGTAGGATGGGGACCCACAGTCCCATTTATATCAACGGGTCGATGGTTGAAGGGGTCAACAGCTTCAAATTCCTGGGCGTGCACATCTCTGAAGATCTTTCCTGGTCCGAGAACACTGATGCAATTATCATGAAAGCACATTAGCGCCTCTACTTCCTGAGAAGATTACGGAAAGTCGGTTTTTCAAGGAGGACTCTCTCTAACTTATACAGGTGCACAGTAGAGAGCTTGCTGACCAGTTGCATCATGGCTTGGTTCGGCAACTTGAGCGCCTTGGAGAGGAAAAGACTACAAAAAGTAGTAAGCACTGCCCAGTCCATCATCGGCTCTGAATCTCCTTCCATCGAGGGGATTTTTGTGTCGCTGCCTCAAAAAGGCTGGCTGTATCATCAAAGACCCACAACATCCTGGCCACACACTCATCTCCCTGCTACCTTCAAGTAGAAGGTACAGGAGCCTGAAGACTGCAACGACCAGGTTCAGGAATTGCTACTTCCCCACTGCCATCAGGCTATTAAACCTGGCTCGGACAAAACTCTAAACATTATTAACCCATTATCTATTATTTTCACTTTATCAGTTTATTTATTCATGTGTGTATATATTTATATAATGGTATATGGACAAGCTGATCTGTTTTGTAGTAAATGCCTACTAAGTTCTGTGTGCCGAAGCAAAGCAAGAATTTCATTGTCCTATCAGGGACACATGACAATAAACTCACTTGAACTTGAACTTATCCTTAATTTGTGATGTAATCAATATGTCATAAGGTCATGAAGAAGGGTCTCAACCCAAAATGCCACCTATTCCTTTTCTCCAGAGATGCTCCCTGGCCCGCTGAGTTACTCAAGCTTGTTGTGTCTACCTTCATGTCATAAGGTTATCTCCACTTCCATTTTCATTAATAATATCCTGTAGAATATTATCAGATAATCAAGAGGCAGAAAAATGCAGCTTCTGTACAAAAACTAAGAAAGCTGGAAAGACTCAGCAGATCAGGTAGTTGGAAATAAAAATAGGCTTAATGTTTGATTCTTATCGCTCATATAAGCATAACTATTTTCAAATGAAGAAATACATATTCCTCATTACTAAATATTCAGTTTTTCCTATCTACCCTTTCCATCCCTACTCTCTATCAAAGCATTATTTTCCTTCCCCCAGTTCTGACAGTGCTTTGACCTGAAATGTTATCCTCGCTTCTCTTTCTACAGATGTCTAACCTGAAAAGGTGCAAAGTGATGTGTTGAGTGTTTTTACAATGTGCTTGAAAAGGAGCAATGCATTATTAGCCATATTGTCAATTGAAAACATCATGATCAGGTCTGGGTATCCATACCGCAGCAATTTATAAACCAAGATGTGCACTGGAATTACTTTCCATTTGGGTATGTAGGCAGAGTAAAATGGTGTTACGCACCTTTGCTGTAACAGCTAAGTAAACGATTAACATTTGGATTAAACTTGATTGTTTCTCTGGAGTGTCGGAGGTGGGGGTAGGGGGTGAGACCTGATAGAGATATATAAAATTATAAGAGACTTTGATAGGGTGGACAGTCAGAACATTTTTCTCAGGATGGAAATGTCAAAGTCAAGAGGGCATAGCTTCAAGGTGAGAGGGGCAAAGTTTAAAAGAGATATGCAGGTCATGTTTTTTTACACAAAGGGTGGTTGGAGCCAGGAAAACACTGCCAGGATTTGGACGCAGGCATTTGATAGGCTCCTAGATATGCACATTGATATGCAGGGAATAGATGAATATGGATCACAAGCAGGCTGAGGAGATTAGTTTAACTTGGCATCATGTTCGACATGGAGATTGTGGACTGAATGGCCTATTCCTCTGTTGTATTGTTATGTGTTTTATGTTCTATGTAACGTGAAAGAGTTAAATAAAATTTTGTAAAGTTTTCTCTGTAACATGGCATGGTGGCGCAGTAATAGAGTTGCTGCCTTACAGTGCATGCAGCGCCAGAGACCCAGGTTTGATCCCGACTATGGGTGCTGTCTGTACAGAGTTTGTACGTTCTCCCCATGACCTTGTGGGTTTTCCCTGAGGCCTTCAGTTTCCTCCTACTCTCCAAAGACATACAGGGATGTAGGTTAATTTGTTTGGTGTATGTGTAAATTGTCCCTAGTGTGTGTAGGATAGTGTTAATGTGTGGGGATTGCTGGTCGATGCGAACTCGGTGGGCCAAAGGGCCTGTTTCCACGATGCATCTCTAAACTAAACTATAAACTTGACATTTACCCTTCAGCCAAGCTAAAATCGATGAATCGGTTATTTTTCTTAAGGTTATTGTGGGAAGTTATGCTAACGTCAGCGGTCATGTTTCCAACATCGCAGAAGTGATTACATTTTAAAAGTATGTGGTTGTCTGTCAATTACTATGACATGCTGAGGCAAAATAAAAGGCAAAATATAAATGCAAGATTTTCTTCAACTCATTCTTAAAGTAAAAAAAACTGTAATGAATTGTCCTCTTCTGTTTAAACATAACATTTGTATTGCATTTTCCAAATGTGAGAAAGGTATTTAACTATTTGGAGCCACCTGCTGGATATATGTGAAGCCATTTCCGCCATTGCTTCAGCCTCAGGTACTGCTATGCAGCTTCAGGTATTGCGAGGCAACTTGTTTGAAGATACATGTAACTACAGCAAGACTGAAATTAAATAGTAAAAAATGGATGCTGGAAGTCTAAAATAAAAATAGAAAATGTTGAAAATGCCATGATTAACAAACCAAGGAAGAGTTTTGCCAGCATTTTACCTTAAGAGCTTTAAAGAAAATATGACTAATCTCACTAGCAACATTCAAAGGACACAGGAGTCTACATCTGGACTGCACTGTAACCAGTGATGCACAATCCTTACAGTCTAATGGGTTACATGTGGCACTGATCTGCAATCTACAAATTATTTTTCAGTGGTCTTCCATTCCAGCTGTGCTGTGCACACAGGGCCGATTGGACTGACTGCTCCCAATTGGGCCCCGCGCCAAAGGGGGGCCACGCGGGAGTAATTCACTCTCGGCTTGGGTAGATCTACCCCGGGTGGAGGGGGTGGAGAGGGGTGGATGAGGAAGAAAGGGGTAGACGGGGAGGGAGGTGTGTGGGGGAATGGAGAAGGGGGAGAGGGGCAGGTTCCTCACGGTCCCAGGGCAGCACTCCTGCCCCTCCAGTCGCCGTGCTTCATGCACACAGCCCCGGCTTCACCCCTCTCTCTCCCCGGGGAGACGCGGTGAACAATACAGGGAGGGCCATGCTGGGGTTTGGAGCAACGTTTACAAACATCGACCTCAGCTCACATGCGTTCGCCCGGACCTCGGCATCCTCTCCCGCAGCTGGCCCTCTCCCTCCCTTCTCTCCTTCCCTTCCCTCCCTCCCTTCCCTTTTTCTCTCCCTCCCTTCTCTCCTTCCCACCCTCTCTTCTTTCTCTACTTTCCTCACTCCCTTCTTTCCTTCCTCCCTTCTCTCCCTCCGTCCTTCTCTCCTTCCCTCCCGTACATAACGCACAGACAACTAACACACACACATCACGTACAGACAGCATAGACAACACACACACACACACACACACACACACACACACACACACACACACACACACACACACACACACACACACACACACACACACACACACACACACACACACACACACGCACACACACACACACACCAATTTAATGCCTGGACTGGTTTTTCGCCAATAGTTATTGGTTTGCCAGGATCTAGTTAATTTTATTTTTTCATTTTCAACAAATTTCAACACATTTTTCAGTTGTTTGTTACTTGTAGGCTTACATGTATGCAATGCTATATTAAAATGTAGCTTAGATCTATTTGGTCCATTAACTCGCAGGCATTTTATAAGCGCACATTTTGATTAGACCTTGGCTGGAGTGTGGCGGCGCCTAACGGCAGCGGCTTGACTGCAGTCCATCTATCGTTGTTTTAATTTTTGTCTCGTTAAATGTATGTTTTTGATTCTAGTTTTGATTATTTTTTAGCTGTGTATATGTGGGTGGGGGGGGGGGGGGGCGTTTAATCTCTTCCCTGTATGGGGACCCGACTTTTTCCCTGTCTGGTCTCCGATGTCATTGGACCTAACATCGTGGAGCCGGCGGTGGCCTCCAACCGGAACCAACCTGAGGGCTCCAGTCGCAGAGCCTGCGGACTCGCCATCGCAGAGCTGGCCGACTTCGGAGCGGGGAGTGCTCTGGTGGCGCACGGCTGCGACCCACCTCGGAGCTTCGGAGGCTCTGGCCGCAGGCCCGGTGGATAGGAACAGACTGCTTTTTGGAGCTCCCGCAACGGAAACTTCTCCCGCCGGAATTGCAGTGTTAAATGACTCGGAGTGGGTCCTAACATCACCCGGCACGACTTAAACGACCGCGGGGCTTACCATCGCCCGCTGGGGGCTTTAACATCGTGAACCCCAGTCGCCTCAACATTGCAGTTGGACTGCTGGACCGCGGGAGAAGAACAAGGGGAAGAGATAAGACTTTTTCCTTCCAGCACAGTGAGGAGGTGTTGGAGATTCACTGTGATGGATGTTTGTGTAAACTGTGTTAAGTGTGGGTCTTGTTTTTTTTTTTTTGTAATGTTAAACTGTAGGATGAAATTTCATTTGGACCAAGCTGTTTGAATGACAATAAAAGGCATTCTATTCTATTCCACTACTTTCCATTCTACCATAGAGATATAAAGTTTATAATATACTTTATTTGTATTTCTATGATTCTACAGACCTTGGCTGGGAACCTGGGGCTCACCAAAATTGTTCCCAATTGGGCTCCGCACCTCCTAAGGCCGTCCTTGTGTGCACAGAGCGGGTATCAAATATCTTTACTGGTATCTATACATTATTCTCAGAAGTCCAGACTTGGATTTTATTTCTGCCGGATCTGACTGCAGTCTGTAATCTCTTTGACATTGTAATAGAGTTATGGTGTTTTCCGTTTATTCCACATGTCAATGTTGCCAAAGCCGCAAAGAGGAAGAAATCAAACTAAATTGAAAGAATAGCAAAGAGGATGATGCGTGAGGTAGAGTAGAAAATTGATGTTTCCCTAATGTTGTTGTTATCGTCTTTTTGTAAGTGTTGTTTTTTTGTCATTGGCACTAAGATACACTGAAAAGCTTTTTTGTTGCATGCTCTTCAGTCAGTGGAAAGACAATATATTGATTACAATTAAGCTGTCCTCCGTGTTGCCAGTGAGAAGCACACAAGAACATGCTTGAAGCAACACCCATAAATTAGTATAGTGAATCCACAAATAGTACATGCTGCAGAGGCAAACAGTGAACCAAACTGCAGGCATATCTGCCAAGAGAATAGAAACTCTGGAACAGTATTGTGGTTGCAACTGTGCACAGTTGTTGTCCTTTGGAAGGCTTTGTGATTCTTGTAATAACGATAAGGCACTAAAAGATTAGAAGCTAAATGACCATTGCAGCGTTCCTCGCTTTTTGTAGCTGTGGAATTTCCTATGGCGGCCACAATTTGGCTTCTGGTTATTGAAGACGTCCAAAATGTTGAGATTGAAGGAGTGAATGAGAATGATGGTATCAATAAAGGTCACAGAAGAACAATCGTTTTTGTTTCTGCTGGAAACAGTCCTCTAATCTTCTATGTAATCTGGATAGTAACAGAATAAGGGACATGGGATTGGAGAAGGAAAATGTTCTTGAGGTAGAATAATGGACCAAACAACCGACCCTGCCCTTATTCCCTATGTTTTCATGTACATGTAATCAATACTAACATACTGTAGATGTATAGCCTATGTTCTTCAAATATCATGGAAATAGAATGCAAATATTGTGTTTGTCTTTATTCGTGAAACCTGCAGCAAGGGGAAGACAATGAAGGAAAGTAAGTTGGTCCAGGAAGTACTAAATGGAGATAAATCTGGCGAAGTGTGGAAGTGTGAGCTTGTGTGGGTAGAGGCAATGAAGGTTGGTAAATAAATGATAGGGTGCAGAAGCTTACAGTGGCACAGGTTGGCCTTGGAATTCACAGGCAGAGATATATACTGATAAGTTAGTTTCAAAGATATGAGGGAAACCTTCCTTTATCAGTTCAGGCAGACAATACAAAACGCCAGGAGTTGCACTGGAATTGTATAAAGCAAAAATTCGATCACAGATAAGTGTTGTGTGCAGTTCTGGTCACCACAGTCAGGGGGTTGAGACAGCATTTGAGAGGATATGGTGGCAGATTGGCCAGGCTGCATTTGTTTCTTTCAGAAGCTAAAGGCTGAAGAGAGAATTAATAGGTGTATAATATCATACGAGGGATAAATATAATTAAGAAAAAGCACTGGACTCTTTAGCAGAGATATGAATAATTAGAGGAGATAGATTTCAAGTCCACGGTAGTATAATTGGAGGGTAGTTGAGGAAAAAAAAATCAGCGACAAGTGACATTCAGTGAATCACTTCTTAAGGCAGAAACACTGTAATAAAACAATTCTGATTGGGCCATTGACAAGCCTTAAACCTTAAGGCTATAGACCTAGAGCTGGAATGGGAAGGTGGACCAAATGCTTGTCAGCATGAATATAATGGAACGAATGGTCTCTTTCCATGCTGTAAATTCTATAATCAGATTAAAGGACATTACCTCATTTCAGGTGCTCGTACATTGTTCGGTTATTACTTTAGTGCCCCATTAGCTTTATCTTTTGGTAACAGACCTCAGATGAAATCAGCTGATAAATCGACATCAAGCAATGTGAAGAACGTTGTGCTGATTACACTGTGCAGATAAAGAGATATGACAGATAACACCTTAAGACAAGTAACATTTCTCTAGCAACATTTTAAGATATGTAAATACATTTCCAAAATATAAAATGTTCACTGTACTAAATTAGGATTGTTTTGAATAAATCTCTGGTGGGATGGAAAATAAAGTTTCATTCTTTATCAAAAAGAAAACTTTTGTCGAATCATTTAATTTAATTTGAGACAAAGAGTTTGTCTGAGATCAGTATTTCCATCAAATTGTATTTTGTCCTATGTTTTGAGAATCTAGAAACAATATACTTGACAAACTTAAAACTGATATTGTTACCTGCTTTGCGTTACAGTATGTACCTGTGAGTACTTGAGATGTGCAGAAGTGGAGAGTGGACTGATGGGCAGCAGAAGGAAGCAGGGTGGAGCGGCTTGGGTCGAGGCAGAATGGAGTGTTGTGGATTGGGGTAGGGCAGAGTATAATGGTGTGAGGCAGAGTGAATATGAGTGGTGCAGTGTGACATGGAGTTAAATGGTTGGCGTGGGGTTCGATGTAGCGAGATGGGCAGAGAGGAGGGGCCTGAGTGGGTTGGGGTAGCATGGAATGGAACAGTATGAACTGGAGTGTGGTGGTGTGGGGCAGATTGGAGAGGAGAGGGGCAGAGTGGAGTGGGATGAAAAGAAGTAGAAGAATGGAGCAGAGAGGAGCAGAATGAACTGAAGTGGCGGCTTGCAGGAGACAAAAAAAAAATCAGTGTGCAGTGGAGTGGAGTGAAATGGGAGTGTCGTGGGAAGGAGTGGAGTGGGATGCAGTTGGTGCAGCAGTGCAGGTGCAATCGGGTGCATGGTATTGGAATTAAGCAACTTGGACTTGTGTGGAAGGAAACAGCTTATGGTAAAGAGGGCAGGCTGGAGAGGAAGGGAGTAGAGTGGAGTTTGACAGTGCAAAGGGGTTGAAGCAGGGCAGTGCGACAGAACAAAATAGGTGGGGTGCGGTGGACAGAGTGAAGTTGGGAGAAGGGTGGGATGGATTAAGGTATGAAGAGAGGAGGAGAGTGGATGGAGTGCAGGAAAGGGGGAAACAGAATAACTGGAATGGAATGGGGCAGTGGTGAGGAGTAGAGTGAAATAATGAGGGGAGAGAAGAAGAATGGAGTGAAATTGGATGCAGTAGAGTGAAGTGGACTGGAGTGGAGTGGACAGGGGTAGGTGGAGAAGGAAGTGGGCGAGGCAGAATGCTGTTAGGTGAATTAAGTGGTGGGATTGGTATTTGTATATAATTATCGTGTGTACCAACATACAGTGAAAAATGTTATGTCCTATCCATACTAAGTGCCACATTATATTGAAGACTATAAGGACTAAAGATGCTGGAATCTAGAACAAAAGGCATGGTTTTGGCAAGCAAATGACAAAGGAAACTTAAGGCAGAACATTATGAAATAATGCATTTTGGTTGGAAGGAGATGGAGAGAGAATAGATACCATGCAGGGTATAATTCTTAAGGGGCAAGAACAGAAAGATACATGTGCATAAATCTTTGAAGGTAGCAGAGATGTTTGAGCAAATGGATGCAAAGCATTTGCTGTGGCAAAACTATTTAACCCGGGAGGTTATGATGATCTTTTATAAAACATTAATTTGGTCTACATGTACTACATCAGTGAAGACTTTGGAGAGGAGCAGAAAAGATTAGAATAGTTACAGGGATAAAGAAAGATCACAGGGTAGATTGGACATGCTGGAACTGTTCTCCTTACAGCAATGAAGAAACAAAGGTGCAGATGTACAGTTCGGAATAATGAAGGGTCTAAACAGAGAGAGATTGTTTCCTTTTGGTGGAGGTTGAAAACCAGAGGAAATACAGATCCCAGGCAAATAGCAGAAAATGGTGGGATATGGATCATGTGCAGGCAGAGGAAATTAGTTTAACTTGGCAAAAAATCATAATGGAAGTATAAATGTGATAAGCTTCAAATTTCCTTCAAATATCTTCTCAAATACCAGGAAGCAGTAAAGTCTGCGAGAAAACAATACTTTTCTGACCTTATTTCCAAAAACACTCAAAATCCCAAGGTCCTATTCAGTACTATTACCTCTGTCGTATGTCCCGCCCCCAGTACCAGCTTTGCTGGGTCCCCTGCCAAGTGCGAAGAATTCTCTACTTTTTTCACCAGTAAAGTTGAGAACATTAGAACAAATATTTCCCCTCCCTCCCGTGACCTAGATGTCTCTTTAGTCTGTTCTTCTAAATTAGACTGCTTCCAACCCTTTACTCTATCCTCCCTTGTAAATCTAGACTCCACTGTGAAACCTGCAACCTGCCCCCTTGACGTTGTCCCCACTGCCCTTCCGAAGGATGTCTTTGCAATAGTCGGTCCCAGTATCCTTTCTATCATCAACAGTTCTCTGGCCACTGGCACTGTTCCAACCTGTTTCAAGCACGCGGTGGTCCAGCCTTCCTGAAAAATCCTAACCTAGACCCCACCTTGCCTAGTAACTACAGACCTATTTCCAAACTGCCTTTCCTCTGAAAAGTCCTTGAAAAGGTAATTCTAGACCAACTAATGCCTTATCTACACCAAACCGCCATCCTGGAAAGTTTCCAATCAGGTTTCAGGGCCCACCACAGTACAGAGTCTACTTTGTTGAAGGTACACAACGACCTGCTTCTCGCCATCGACTCCGGCGACTGTGCAATCCTGCTCCTTCTCAACCTCAGCACAATGTTTGATACAGTGGAGCACACCATCCTAATTGACCGTCTCCAATACGGGGTTGGTGTTGATGACACTACCCTGAGCTAGTTCATTTCCTACCTAAAAAATAGGAGTTTCTCTACTAACATAGGCAACTCCTTCTCTTCCCCAGCTAGCCTTTGCTGCAGGGTTCCACAAGGCTCCATCCTTGGCCCCATTCTCTTCTCTCTCTACATGCTCCCCCTTGGCCAAGTCATTCAAAGGCATGGCATTTCTTTCCACTGCTATGCAGATGATACACAGCTCTATCTCCCCCTGAAACCTAACAACCGGTCTAATTTAAATAGCCTCATGCACTGCCTCGATGACTTAAAATGTTGGAAGGCTCAGAACTTCCTCCAACTTAACGAGAGCAAGTCTGAGGTCATCCTACTTTGCCCCTCCGACCATCAAAACGATAACAGGTAGCTTTGGAAGCCTAACCTCCTTAGTCAGACCGCATGTCAAAAACCTTGGCATGATATTTGACTCCGCATTAAAGTTTGACAAGCAAGTCAACTCTGTGGTAAAAACTGGTTTCTTCCAGCTTTGTACCATAGCTAAATATTCATCCACGCATTCATCTTCTCCCGCCTTGACTACTGCAACTCCCTATACACTGGCATCAGCCAATCATCCCTGTCCCGTCTGCAATTGGTCCAAAACTCCGCAGCAAGACTTCTGACGGGTACCCGTAAAAGGGACCACATCACCCCGATTCTGGCCTCTCTCCACTGGCTCCCAGTATGGTACAGAATCAACTTCAAGCTCCTCCTATATGTATACAAAGCCCTTAACAGGCTTGCCATCCCCTATATCAAAAATCTTCTAACCCACCATTCTACCTCCAGGTCCCTCAGGTCGGCCTACTTGGGGCTACTGACTATCCTGCGGTCTAGGTTTAAGCTCAGGGGTGCCGCCCTTTTGCGGTTGCAGCACCTAGACTGTGGAATAGCATCCCGTTCCTCATCAGAACTGCCCCCTCCATCGACTCCTTTAAGTCACTGCTCAAAACCCATTTCTACTCCCTAACGTATTTGAGCCCCTCTGAGGGGGCGCCGTAAACAGTTTATGTGTGTATTGTTAGGTCTGTCTACCGTTGTATGTATCAAATTAGTACCTGTACTGATGTAAAGCACTTTGGTCAACGTGAGCTGTTTTAAATGTGCTATACAAATAAATGTATTATTTCACTTGTTTATGAACAACTAATGATGAACGGATACCGGTATACCAGAGACAAACACAGTCAGTCAGTGAGAAAAAATATGTACAAACCTAGAATCAACAAATTTACCCCCTGGGTAGTCGAAATTTACCCCGTGAGGGTAAATTTACCCCAGGTTGGGAACCCTTGGTTTAGATGGAGTCACAAGGAACTGCAGATGCTGGAAACTTGAGGAAACTATAAAATGCTGAGGCAACCCTATGAATCAAGCAGTATTTATAGATGGAATGGTCAGGAGACGTTTTGGGTTGGGACGTGAAAGTTGCCTATCCATTCCCTCCAGAGATGCTGCCTGACCCATCGAGTTATTCCAGCATCTTGTGTTTTTTACTCACATTCTTTAGGTAGTGCAGTAAAATGAATTCCTAATCTAAGGTTAATCCTTACATATTCAAGACACATCATTCTTTTGACTCAAGCAATAGTTTATATGACGCTTACGTAATGAAATTTAATTCTACCTATCAAGTTAAACATTTTCATATGTATTCTCTCAATTTATGATCTAATCTGAAATATACAGTCTGCTGTATATCTGGTATTTTCCCAGGTATCACAGACATTAGTAGAAAAGCGAACATTTATGCTGGAACACATTTGTTAAAAAATCTATATTAATGTCTAAAAATATTATCCTAATGCAGGGTCTCGACCAGAAATGACCAGCCATCTGCCCACACAGATGTTGCCTAATCTGTTGAGTTCTTCCTTTTTCTTGCTCCAGATGACAGGATCTGTAGGCTCTTGAGTCTTTATTATAATATCTTTGCAGCACTTTCACTAAACTAACTATACAAAGCTTTGAAAGCTAAAATGTGGTATTCAAGAGAATTGATACCACCTCCTTAGTCACCCTTTCTTTATATTTCCAATGATCAAACCAATAAAATGTGAGTAGGTGTTTATTGTGTTTTTTTTATTGCTGTCTAACTATATTAAAAGGTAATGCACATTCATTTCCTTCTCTTTCTATATAGCATAATGAACAGATTTTCTCCCAGCTCCCACATTCCTTTCTCTCTCGCAACAATTTACCTTTGATTAGGATCAACTATTGGGATCAACTAGTGCTGTGAAACTGCGAAGACCGGATAAATTGCGACTATGGAGGCTGTGAGAAGCCCAGCAATGACTTATTCATTCTGTCCTGAAAATGCCACCAATTGTAATGACAAAAGTTGCCTGATGCCAATTGACAATTTTAACAAGGTTTTTGAACTTAATTTTAAGTACTGTGCTGACAATCCTCTTGGCTTTGGTTATGTTTTCCATGGGCTGCACTGTTGAAGCGAAGAAACTCTGGGGCCATATTAAGAGACCGTGGGGTATATGTGTGGGCTTCCTTTGTCAGTTTGGTATAATGCCCCTCACAGCCTTTGCACTATCGACAGCCTTCAACATTGACCCTATTCAAGCAGTTGCTGTATTAATAATGGGATGCTGTCCTGGCGGAACAGGTTCAAACATTATGTCCTACTGGATGGATGGAGACATGGATTTAAGGTAGGTCAAATTCATTCTTATGTCTCCTTCATTTTGTAAGTTTAACAATGCTTCTGTAATCCATTGAATTGTCACACGTTTTATCAAATGCAGACATTTTCAGAATAGCAAATGTTTTGCTTCTTATGCTCTAAAACTAAACAATGCAAGGTTTACTGCAGCTGAGATAGTAGGAATTGTAAATGGTTAGAGATTCATTATAAAAACAAAATTCCTATGTCCAAAGCTATTGATGATTTTGTTACCCTTTGGTAATGGTTAAAATAGTGCAAATTAATATCCGTTACATTGATTGCAGTGTTTTCTACCATGTGGAATAAAACTCATCAACTGAAATGTTCTGCTGCACACAGCAATCCATGATTTTCTACAAATTCACAAGGCAGATGAACACAGGAAACCTCAATCAGTCTGTCCACAGTCTTTCAACCTCTCACCTTGAAGTTATGCCCTAGAGTATTAGACATTTCAAACTTAGGATAAAGTCTCTGACTATCTACCCTATCTATGCCTCTCATAATTTTATTTGGTTCTATCACGTCACCACTAGCATCTGAAATCCATGAAAAGCAATCCAAAAAAGTCCAATCATGCCTTATAGCGAATGCAAGCAATTTCCTCTTCTGCACCCTCTCCAATACCTCCAGATGTTCCCTGTAAGGCATCAACCAGAACTGCGCTCAACAACCTAAATGTGGCCTAACCAATGCTTTACACAGCTGCAACATCACCTCCCAACCGTTATACTCCATGCCCCGGCAGACAAAGGAACATATGCCATACCTGTCCACTTTCAGGGAGCTATGGACTTGCGCTTCAAGAACCTCAATGCTCATTTATTGCATATTTTCATCATACATTTGATCACCAAACTACAACACCTCAGACTTGTTTGGATTAAACTCCATTTGCCATTGTTCTTTCCGCATTCTCAACTGATCTATGCCCTTGCAAATCCTTTGACTACTGTCCCCTCTATCCACAGCTCCACCTATTCTTCTACAAATTTACGAAGCAGCCCGCCTATGTTTACATCCAAATAATTTATAGGCATTACAAATAAAAGCGGTCTCAGCATTGATCTTTGCGGAACACCACTGATCACATAGCTCTCAGAATAAACCCCTTCACCACTACTCTCTGTCATCTAGACCAAGCCAATCTATCAAGTCTCCATGGATTCCACGCGCCTTCATCTTCTGAATCAGCCTACCATTAAATACTATGTCAAAAGCTCTACTAAAGTAGGTGTAGACAACATCTACCCTCATCATTCATCTTTGAGACCTCCTCAAAATACTCAAGTTCTGTAGGACATCATTTTCCCTGCACAATACCGTGCTGACTATTCCTAATTAGTCCCCGCTTTTCTGGATCAGAATAGATCTTATCCCAAAGAATCTTATCCCAAAGAATCTTCTCCAAGAATCTACTGCCATAGGCATAAGGCCCATCGGCCAGTCATTTCTTGCTTGTCCCAATTACCCATTTTGAGCAGAGGAACAACATTGGCTATTCTCCATTCCTCAGCTACCTCTCATCTGTGGATAAAAGGATACAAAATCCTCAAGAAGGTCTCAACAATTTCCACAATGATCTAGGATAGATCCCATCAGCCACTAGGGACTTTCCATTGTCAGTACAACTGAACAAACATTTGATACCACAACGAAAGAAATATTATTTTAAATCAGTGACCAATTCATAGGATATATACAATAGGGGTGATATCGTTTTTTTTGTGATGGAGAAAATTTGCAAAATGTTTTATAATCTGCAAATAATATCAAAAAGCTTATAAAGGATTACAAAGTCACCAATTACTGAATTGGCAATGTTTAAAGAGTACCTCAATCATTTAATGTATCGCCAATAATTAAAACGCTTAATAATAGATGCAATTATACATTAATTTTATTGCTGCAATATGCCATAAATGCCATATGCATGCCTGACTCCCTTTGATGAGATGGCTTGTACTTGACATAGTCTGTCGCTGCGCTCATAAGCTTACTTTTGCCGCTCCATGGGATAAATCAACCCGGAAGTCTTGATTCCAAAGACATCCTGTGGCCGGCATCATGCCATAAATGCCAGCTTTCTCCAAGAAAAACATGGCAACCTTTTAACAGCTCGCCAGTCTCACAGACCTATTTAACTGTTTTTAATCAGAAAAATGTAATGATCAAATAAATTTACATAATTCTAAATATAATAAGAATTATTTTATCAAATCAGCTATATAAATAAATGTACTTAAATCCCTTCAATTATTAAAAAATAATTTAAAAGTGAGGCTAAAGGGAAACTAAATGAAATAAAATAAACAATTTAGCTGCACTTACCTTTTTAAACAAGGTCAGCAATTCCATTCAAATAAAATTAATTGCACCTTTTTGATCATATGTTACTTTTCAAGCCATAAGAATTTATTTTACTGTGCAATATTCCTTTCTATATTCATTTGAAAATAATTTTCTTTCAGCATAAGCATGACCACATGCTCCACAGTGCTGGGGATGGGAATGATGCCTCTTTGCCTCTTCCTTTACACGAGAACTTGGGTAGACTCGGATATCATACAGATCCCTTATGACAGCATAGGTATGAATTTCACTGTAGTTGTCAAGATTGAAGTTTCTATGTTAACATGTTCAGTTATGGGAACTGAATAAAGCTGCATATTATGTACTTCAGGTATTACCCTGGCAAGCCTCCTAATCCCTGTTGCTGTTGGAGTTTATGTGAACTACAAGTGGCCAAAAAAGGCCAAAATAATATTGAAGGTAAGTACTATTAAACAAATAGCTTTTAAAACATTGAAGAGAGTGTTGAATCTATGTGATGTTTCTAATATTTAATTGGCTGTGAGTGAACAGAGCAAACTATTTCATAGTGATAATCTTCAGTTGGAGAACCAATGTAAACATGGATAAGGTTTTGTTCAGGATTTCGACCAATGCTTTGCCAAAGCTGCAGAACATAATTAGTAATATGGCCACTCTAGGTGCCAAGGACATTTAGGAACAGATTAGGCTTCTTAGCTCAAAGGGTCTTATCAAGAGTGCTTGAATGTCATATGCACCAGGAACAATTAAATTCTTACTTGCTGCAGCTTCACAGGGTCAATAATGTAACAACAAAGCAAACAAATACACAACAGTTACTAATACAATAATGTATTGGTAATATTAGGTAACCATAAAAGTGCAAACCAAAGTAGATAGTACAATCAAAACAAAGCCCACAATAGATTGTTGCTGAGGTAGGGTTGTGCAGTGCACTGTAAGAGCCTGTTTGGTGGGAAGAAGCTGTTCTTGTACCTGGATACACAAAAGGCTGGAGAAACTCAGCGGGTGCAGCGGTATCTAAGGAGCGAAGGAGATAGGTGACGTTTCGGGTCGAGACCCTTCTTCAGACTGGTCAGGGATCAGGGAAACGAGAGATATAGACGGTGATGTGGAGAAATAAAGAACAATGAATGAAAGATATGCAAAAAAGTATCGATGATGAAGGGAACAAGCCATTGTAAGCTGTTTGCGGTGTGAAAATGAGAAGCTGGTGCGACTAGGGTGGGGGAGGGAGATAGAGAGAGAGGGAATGCCAGGGCCCGAGGGCTGAGGGAGAGGTGGGAAGGGGAGGAGACAGCAAGGGTTAACAGAATTGAGAACATTCAATGTTCAAGCCCAAAGGATGCAGACTCCCCAAGCGGAATATGAGGTGCTGTTCCTCCAACTTGCGGTGTTGCTCACTCTGGCCGTGGAGGAGGCCCAGGACCGAGAGGTCGGATATGGAATGGGAGGGGGAGTTGAAGTGCTGAGCCACTGGGAGGTCAGGTTGGTTAATGCGGACCGAGCGGAGGTGTTCGGCGAAACGATAGCCAAGCCTCCGCTTGGTCTCACCGATATAGATCATCTGGCATCTGGAGCAGCGGATGCAGTAGATGAGGTTGGAGGAGGTGCAGGTGAACCTCTGTCGGACCTGGAAGGACTGCTTGGGTCCCTGAAAGGAGTGGAGGGGGGAGGCGAAGGGACAAGTGTAGCATTTCTTGCGGTTGCAAGGGAAAGTGCCTGGGGAAGGGGTAGAGCGGGAGGGAAGGGAAGGGAAGAATTGACAAGGGAGTTGCGGAGGGAGCGGTCTTTGCGTAAGGCAGGACCCTGTCCTGGGATGAGGTGTTCCACACCAGGTCATCACAAATGGCCTCATTCTTCAGAGAACGGGGATTCCCCTCCCCCACTATAGATGAGGCTCGCACCAGGGTCTCCTCCATACCCCGCAACACTGCCCTCTCTCCCCATTCCCCCATTCGCAAACAGGAAGAATCCCCCTGGTCCTCACCTTTCACCCCACCAGCCGGCAAATACAACACATAGTATTCTGCCAGTTTCGCCACCTCCAACGTGACCCCTCCACTTGCCACATCTTCCCATCTCCCCCCCGTCTGCCTTCCGCAAAGACCGCTCCCTCCGCAACTCCCTTGTCAATTCTTCCCTTCCCTTCCCTCCCGCTCTACCCCTTCCCCAGGCACTTTCCCTTGCAACCGCAAGAAATGCTACACTTGTCCCTTCGCCTCCCCCCTCCACTCCTTTCAGGGACCCAAGCAGTCCTTCCAGGTCCGACAGAGGTTCACCTGCACCTCCTCCAACCTCATCTACTGCATCCGCTGCTCCAGATGCCAGATGATCTATATCGGTGAGACCAAGCGGAGGCTTGGCAATCGTTTCGCCGAACACCTCCGCTCGGTCCGCATTAACCAACCCGACATCCCGGTGGCTCCCCCTCCCATTCCGTATCCGACCTCTTGGTCCTGGGCCTCCTCCACGGCCAGAGTGAGCAACACCGCAAGTTGGAGGAACAGCACCTCATATTCCGCTTGGGGAGTCTGCATCCTTTGGGCTTGAACATTGAATTTTCTCAATTCTGTTAACCCTTGCTGTCTCCTCCCCTTCCCACGTCTCCCTCAGCCCTCGGGCCCTGGCATTCCCTCTCTCTCTATCTCCCTCCCCCACCCTAGTCGCACCAGCTTCTCATTTTCACACCACAAACAGCTTACAATGGCTATATCTCTCGTTTCCCTGATCCCTGACCAGTCTGAAGAATGGTCTCGACCCGAAACGTCGCCTATCTCCTTCGCTCCTTAGATGCTGCTGCACCCGCTGAGTTTCTCCAGCTTTTTGTGTAACCCCCCCCCCCAGCTTACAATGGCTTGTTCCCTTTATCATCGATACTTTTTTGCATATCTTTCATTCATTGTTCTTTATCTCTCCACATCACCGTCTATATCTCTCGTTTCCCTGATCCCTGACAAGTCTGAAGAAGGGTCTCGACCCGAAACATCGCCTATCTCCCTCGCTCCTTAGATGCTGCTGCACCCGTTGAATTTCTCCAGCCTTTTGTGCACCCTCGATTCTCCAGCATCTGCAGTTCCTTCTTTAACACTTGTACCTGGATGTCATGGTTTTCAGGCTCCCGTATCTTCTTCCCAGTAGTATCAGCAAGATGTGAGCGTGGTGAGGATGGTATGGGTCTTTGATGATATTAGCTTCCTTTTAATCTTCCATCTTTGTATAAACGTCTTCTTATGTTCAGTAATTTTGTGGGGATTCTCCCAATGTGACTGCAGTGTAAAGAACAGAGAAACAGAATAAACTATCATTCACTGTATTTATTTCACTTTTCTGAATAGAAAACTGAGATCAATTTGTTAAATTATTCTTCCGCATAATGTTGCATTATGTCACACCATTCTATTTGCAAAACCAAAATATTTTTAACTATTGATATGTACATGATGAGATTTCTTGCCATGAAGTTACAGAGGGAGGATTTTCTGGTGCATGTGAAATAACTAAAATTAGTCTTTCAAGACTAAAATTGTTTACCTTGGGCTCTGCCCATCTTTGATCAAAGTTAACGTGAAAAGCACAGCATCCTTCCCTTCCTCACAAGTTGCTGGCTCCCTGCACTTTAGTTATCATGTATCTTCTCATGTATCCCTTATCATATATCTATACTGTAAATGGATCGATTGTAATCATGTATTGTCTTTCTGCTGACTGGTTAGCACACAACAAAAGCTTTTTTACTGTATCTCAGTACATGTGACAATAAACTAAACTGAACTAGTTGCATCAAATATCAATCACACACTTATTTTCAAGGCAAAGTCTTACCCTATATTTCGACAATTGCACAAAAAGTAAAAAGTTACTGGATCAAATCTGGAAAACCAGAGACGAGCATAAAATTTGGAGGATTGAACCAGTGAAACATTGACCTGTGTCCAAGTATTTTCAACCAAAGTCTTGTAATATTGTCAAATACTGTATAGGCAAATAATCCAACTTTTATTATTCACAGTTCAAAAGTTCAGGCACACATGGTTTACAATTTTAGGGGCATGAAACACTTGTCCAAACTACCAACCTACCAAATGTTTAAGAAGGAACTGCATGTCCAAACTACCAATATGCTTTTGGCTGACAATTTCTCCCAAATCAATACATCAGATAATTTTTTCGTATTATTACTTTGTTCTGTTACCGTTTATTTGAAAACTTCTAGGAGGGGCTTCTAATTAAGAACAATGATGTACATTTTTACGGATTATTAGTTACCAATATAAAAAGTAATTAATCCTTATTATTAAAAATTGCTTACATGTACAATTTAAGAAAATGTCAACCATTGGATTCCATGTAAACTTTCATTTTATCAAAGTAAGATTGTTTGCATTTGAATTATATTTTATAACACTTCCCTCTCCTATCCCCCGTACCTCCTAATCTCAATGTGATGGAGCATTTGGAACTTCATTGCTCATATTTTTAAATGTGTATATTTTTCTGCTTTGGTCTTCTAATTTCAAAATAATCTATTCTAGATTGGTTCCATTACTGGAGCAATCCTCATAGTCGGCATAGCTGTTACTGGCGCCTTGCTGTATAAAGGATCCTGGGCAACATCTTCTTCCCTGTGGATCATTGGAACGATCTTTCCAGCTATTGGTTATTCCCTAGGATTTATTTTGGCTCGAGTTGCTGGTCTGCCTTGGTTTAGGTACTAAAACTTTGTAAGATTATTGATCAAAAATTGCATGCTGATTATTCACAAGCCATCTCTAGGAGAGACAAAAACAAAACTATCCGGAAGAATCTGCAAAGGGAACAAGCAATTGATATTTGAGTGGCATATTCTTGAACAGAATTGAAAAGTAGTAGAAAAACAAGCATATCACCAAGTAAGGAGAAAGGCAAGATGTCACATGGACTTGTAGACAGGAATGGTGGCTGCAATAATTATTTCGGAAAAATAATTAGCAGATGCATGAGACATTAAAGCAGCATGGTACGAATAAATGATGCTGGGGGACAATCTAACAAAATAAAATAATCTGTAAAGATAAAACACATCTGTGTCAGATTTGATGCAGCTCCTACCTTGTAGCACACCTTGTTTTGAAGTTAGAATATTTAGGAATTGAATGTTCACTTTTTAAAATCTGATGATGGTCAGATCTGGCTTGACATTAAACCAAAGGAAATGAAAATGGATATAGGAAAGATACAGAAGGTCCAAACCTTTTCTTGTCAAGTATGTTTTCTGTCTCTCATTTTAGTTTTGATTCCGAAATAATGTTTCCAAACATTAGCCTACTGTTTCCCTCTAATTGATTGGTTGATTGAAAGATACAACATGGAAACAAGCCCTTTGGCCCACTAGAGACCACATTGTCCGTTGATAACCGTTCACCCTTTTCTTTATATTATTTTTGTCCCAGCTGTATACAAACCCTATTGATGATTTCATTCATGCCTGTGTCGGTCACATATAATTTACAGATTACAAGAATAATTTATGGTTAAGAAATATGCTACAATTCATTCTTTACATCATCCACCTGTTTCTTAATTGTGTCCAGATTTTGTCTCAGGTAGTTTGCCTGGTAATTTCTTGAAAATATTTATTTGCTTTTGAGTAGAATTAAGTAGGTTGAAACTAATAGTAATACATTCGGACTGCAATGTTTCATATACCTTTTCTCAAATTTTAACTTGAAGAATCTGATGAGATTGTCTATTTTACTTCATGTGTCAATTATTTCTGCAATGCTCATCTGCATTGAATTTCATTTTACATTGTCCTGCCCACATGTTGTGAAAATTGTGCCTGCCAATTTATTTGATTGTGTTCGGCAAAAACATACTTTTAACCATTTATATTAGCTTCAATTTAAGAGATCGCAGTGATAGTGCCTTAACATCCATTTATTTTGTTCTAATGATACCGTAGTCACAAGATTGCTTCTTGTTTATTGAAATAACAGGGTATGACATATGTGATCTTAAAGTCTATGAATTAATACCAACTAAGTGCTTTGTTACTTTGGAAGCCAGCTCATGGTTGTTCTTCTTCCAAAGATGGTGGAGATTTAAATTCAAGTTACAGAGTCTTCTTCTTGCGAATGAAACACAAACCAAAGGAATAGTTAGATCTCAAGCTGGGTGTTGAGCAGCGAGGTTGTTGTCTCAGAGTTATCAGTTGTGTCTAAACAGTAACACATTTACTTTGAGTTCACTTCCAATTTCAGTCCATCTCAAAATAATTCCCGACTGAGTACTGTTTTCAGCACCACCAATCCCAGCTTACCCAAGGCTTACTACAAATTCCAAGAACACTTAGTTTAGCCATGAACATTTTGAGCAACGATTCATCATTAAACTTTTGGAAGTACAGGTGTTTCTAAACAGGGTCATTATTTGATCATCGACACCCAGCAAACATCCCTTTACAGCTGCTTTTGATACGTGTATCTCCTACTTCTTCCCCTTTCGTTGCTCCGAGCAATATGTTTAGCAGCTCATATATTTTTTAAGAGTTAGGCCCATGACTTGGATCATCTATTAATTCTGAAGGCATGGATTCAATATGTTGATTATTTTTTAACTTCCAGATTCTTATTTCTAATAATTCAGTTTTTACTTCATGATAAATGTGAATTAATAACAGATACCACTATCAAAACCAAACCCAAAAACGTAAACCAAAAATTGAAGGGTTTTTATATGGCATTCAATGATGAATTTCTCTCAATTTGTCAGTGGGTCTAATATTGCACAGTACTGCGGTCACACCGTTTCAGCTGATTAGGATGCTTATAAATTACCAATTCACACTATAACTACTATCTGCCCAGTAATCAATCTCATTTAGTGGTTTGTATTTTGAAGCAATATGTACATACAGCACTAGTCACCTATTACTATTTCAACACTCGTGTAAGCTTTAGGTAGTGCGTGGAAATCAGCATATAGTTCCCATTTGCTTTTAATTTACATTCAATAGAGTGATTTTGAAAATATATCCAGAAAACATAAATCACACTACCAAGCACTTTAACCAGCGTGTCCATGTTGACCATCATGTACCCCCCCCCCCATCCCCATCTGTACTAATCCCATTTACCAGCACTTGGTCTAATAGCCTTCCATTTGGCAATTCAAGTACATGTGCAATTAGTTACTTAAATGTTGTGAGAGTTTTAAGTCCATTCACTCTCAGATAATACGCTCCAGATTCCAACCTCTCTCTGGGTGAAAACAGTCTTCCTCAAATATCCTCTATACATTTTACTTCTTACTCTAAACCAATGCCACTTGTTCTAAATGTTTCTGCATTTGGTAGGTTTCCCACTCTCTAACGCATCTCTACCCCTCATACCACCCCTCCCCTCCCTCTCCACTCCTACAAAAACAATGTTTGAACTGAAAATATATCTTCCTAAATGAATCCAACAATAACTTGCAAACAGATGTGATTATCTAAATCTATGTAGTACCTTAATACGTTTCCCAATTACTTATAAAAAGACCATGCAATCTAGTGCGTCATTGGTCTAGAATCTTTAAAAAAAAATGTTTTAATCCTGCAGATGCCGTACTGTAGCTTTGGAAACCGGTGCACAGAATACTCAGCTCTGCACAACCATAGTCCAGCTCTCTTTTACACCTGAGCAGCTTGTACTCATGTTCACCTTTCCACTTATCTACAGTGTGTTTCAAATATCGTTTGCAGCTATAATGATTGGAGGTAAGTTTTTTTTCTTTGTCTTCATGCCAACCATTGACAAGAGTTAAAACTAGTTGGGGACAGGTGATCACGAGGGCTAAGTGACACTAGAGATAACACAGGCTAGTGAGGCCATTGCAATGAGAAGATGAGATTATTTACATTACATAAGAAGGGATTGAGTGGGAAAAGAATAAGAGATTTGGCATTAAAGATTTAGAAAATATACCAACTGCATGTAGTGCAGCAGGGGTTTGTAGATTATAGTCACGTGCAATTTATAATTTCCATCTAATCCTATGCTTATAATGAAACAAACAGATCAGTAGAAGGGAAACTGATCTCTCAGACTTATATATGAATGATAAATCTTAGTAAATCTGAGACTTCAAGGGTGTAACATTATTAATCACATGGGGACCTGGGTTAAAACACAAAACCGGGAATGTAAATGTGATACAAGTTACTCTGGAGAAATAGAAAATGACATTAGGTATATTTCCTCACACATCCTAAAGGCGTGCAGGTTTATAGGTTAATTAGCCTCTGTACATTGTCCCCAGTGTGTAGGGAGTGGATGCAAAAGTGGGATAACATAGAAATAGTGTGAACAGGCATTTGATGGTCAGCATGGACAAGGGCCCTTTTTCCATGCTGTATCTCTAGACTAAACTAAATTGTTGGTTATTGGTCTGGGTGTGAGCACACTGGAAAAGGGAAATAAAAATACATTAGATCTGGGAAAATCGCTGGATCCAGAATTTAGTAATTAAATAAATGAAGTATGTATAAGCACTGGAGTATGCCATTTAACTCCTCAACACTGATAAATAGGAGGTAAAGCAGCAAGAATCTGCCTGGCAAAGCATTCCCGTAACCTCACACACACCCAGATCGATAATTGATCAGAAATATAACACCCATATCAAGCTCCAGTGAACCTGGGCCTGTTTGCTTATCCCTCCTAATGGTCCACTCCCATTGGAGATGGGTTTCAGTTCCTTTGCTCATCTATACTGGATCTCAGTACCAGCATGTCTTAAATGCAAATTCTATTTATAGCCTGTCCACTACCTGAAACCTCACAGTCCATTCGCACCTGCCATTAATGCATCCTCAAATATTTCACACATCAGTATCTGGCCCTTTCGGCAGGAATTTTTCTCAAACTTCTATGGCTTCCATCTCCATTAAGATCATCTGTAAAATACAACTCACTATGCTGAACATTTGAAAACATAACACCGAAAATTTGAAATAAAAACAAAATAATCAAAACACTCAACAGGCTACGCAGCATCGCGAAAGAGTTAACATTTCAGATTTAAAACAAACATCATTTCTTCTTTGACTTCACTTTCAATCCTGCTTGCTGTTGGCTTGAAAGCCGTGGCATAGTTTGCTTCATTAAATGTGGTTTGTATAGTCAGAAGAAACTAATCACAGTATTGCTCATTTTCACAACTTTCAGAAGTGAAAATTTTAACATGTTATATATTCCACTCAGCTTATCAATTCTACAAAGTGGTATGGCAAGAGAACAAGAGGTGACTCTGATGGACAAGATAAAGATGAAGAAAGCACAGTCACGTCCTCTGCTTTTACAAACGGAGGATTTCAAACAGATGAAAAAATACCCATTGGGGCCTCCCACATAGAAGATAAATTTAAAAATGGCTTCTTGAAGAGAGGGCTCCCTGCAGAAGAAAAGCCACCAAGAGAAGTCTTGGACACAGGTACCGACCTGTAGGGATTTTGCTTAATGTGTACATTTGATAACATACTTATTGCCATGGTCATTACAGCTACTAATGCAGATTACTTATAGATACTAATGCAAAGAATACTTTTTGAAAGAACAATCTGCACATCCTTAAGATTGATAGTTAACCCCAATTTCCTCCTTCAAGTTTATCCCTTGCTATTGCTATATCCAAGAATGAAGGAAAATGAAATATAGAAATGGCTCTGAAATGATGGCCCTGTGTAATGGAATGAGGTTCCACAAGCATCGCCCATTCTCAACTCCTGCTCAGTCATCCTAATTCTGTTTGATTTCTTCACATGCATCTAAGTGTTATAAAATATATAATGTAAAACTGTGAAATTGGGGAAAGGAATAAAGACTGGAAGAATAAATTACCACTGTCCTCTTTGCATTCTGTTATATATATATATAAAAGCATCAGTATGCATAATTACTGGAATACAAAATATTATATTGCTTGCTGTACACAGACCAAACCTAATTGGAAAAATCAACAACTTTTCTTGATATTAAAGCTAACAGCAACATTTGACCAAAGGGGAGAATAAGAAACTGCACAATGATGGGAACCAAAATTCACAAAGACTATGTTTCAACTTTGATATTAAGTAATCAACTTGAACTATAAATGTAGGAATAATGAGTAGAAGGAAAGAATTGTGTATTGTGTAAAAAGCTGCCAATGTCAGGGTAACGGACATAGCTAGTCTTCACACTTAACAGATAAAGTCTCTGATGCAAGAACTGTCTTTACACTAGTGTTGAACTGTCTTTACACAGGGCTGCTCACTGCCAGGGTAATGGTAGCCTTTCCCAAGAAGTTCAACAGTGTGGAGAGTTTCAGTTAACATGCACCATACTCTTGTAGTTAAATGCAAGGATTAATAATCAAATATGAACGACTGTACAGTAACTAAATCAAACTAGAATAGTTGTGGTGGAAAGAAAATTATGGTCCATTTTGTACTTTGTGAAATATGGACCATAATTTGTACTGTGTGAAATACTGTACAGTAACTGAATCAAACTAAAATATTTGTGGTGGAAAGTAAATTATTGTCCATTTTGTACTGTGAAATATTGGTACAGTAACTAAATCAAACAAAAAACATTGTGATGTAAATTAAATTATGGTTCATTTTGTATTGTGTTTTTGCTGTAGATGTCAGAATAAACTATTGATGGCAACCTTCCATTTGGTCACATTCTTAGTCTTGAAAGTGCTGCAATATTATAATGAACTTATAATAAACTTATAATGATAACATTCAGGGGGAAAAAAATGAGAACATCACATTTTGTTAAATTAAAAGTCCTTTATCACTGCAAACACTCATTAAGAGGTTGTGGAGGAGACATTTCCAGAGAGGAATTTCTTGGAGCAGCCAGGTTTGTTGTAACAAGAATAATTAAAGTGGCACAAGTATAATAACCATGTCATTTCTTACTGCATTGCACAGTGATCGCACTTCAAGGTTTGCTTCCGATATTCTGCTTTGGAAATCATTTATAGTAACTTTTAAATTTATAAACTATACACCAATTGATGCAAAAATATCATCAATATCATCTACATTTAGCATGACTGGAGATTCTGTTCTTGGTGGATGGGGCACATTCTTCAGTCTCTGATCAGGACCAATATCTCCCACAGGTTCAGCAGACATGTTCGTTGTAACATTTTGTCTCTTTACAGAAGCTTGCTCATCAATATCATAATGTGGGATTGCATGCAATTTTCTGTTCCTTTTCTTTGCTGTAAGTCTAGTTCTTCGGTATTTTTTCAGCAATGACTTATTTCTCCTTGACTGTATTTTGCACAACTTTAATTGCTTCTTGTGCCTTATTTTATGCTTCCGTAGAAGGGTTGTTCTGCTCAAACGATAGTTGAATATTTTGTCTCGTTGGAATGTTTGGAACTTTTTGGTGAGATATTCGCAGACAGAAGATTTTATAAACTTGATCTTCTTTGGAAAACTGAATAGTAAAAATAAATAAACCGTATTAAACCTTGACAAATCACTTGCACCAATGGATAAGTCTGAACCAAGTGAGCTGAAATACATTTGTAAATTAAATTAATTATTTTCACCTGCACTCTGCAAAATGGTCTGCAACTCAGTTGTGAAAGATCACAAGTGGCTACATTGCAAAACGATGAAGTGCAAGCTGGGTGAGAGTATGAGAAAGCAAGCATCGAGGAAGGATGGGTGCACATCAACTATAAACAGCAGTCAAATGCTGCAAAAGGTCAACTTTCAATGCAAGTGGTTCACCAATTAATTTGCCTCCATATTATTTCTCCCCCACTCCAGCACTACAATAAGATATTGATTAATAGATAAAATCCTGACCAATTCAACAAGTGAGGAAGGTTACAAATCATAAATCATGTCTTGAACAAACCTTCTCCAGCTTGAAAGTGTTTTTCAGCAGTTTCCTGATTAACACTTTAAAAGAGTTATACAACATGGAAACAGGCTCATCAGCACATTGAATCCATGCCATTCATCACACACCCATTTATACTAATCTTAATTTACTCACCCTCTCTTCCCTGTGCCCCACCTGCATGCGCATCATTTTCTTCCTTTCACCTTTCTCCTGTCCCCTTCCACCTACAGTATATGCCTTCCGTTGGCTACACATTTCATGCCTCTTCCATCATTAACTCCTTACCTCACTCTTTCTTATCTTTTCATCTCTAGCCTTTGTCCAACTATGGATCTGCCAACCAACCCCTCCCCCTTCTCTTCACCTGTATCACTTGCCAGATTTTGTTGTCCATCCCCACCTCCCTTTCAGATTTCCTCTCCCAACCCCCTTTCACTACAATCAGTCTGAAGAAGGTTCCCAACCACAAACATCACCTATCCATGTTCTCCAGAGATGATGCCTGACCGCTCAGTTATTCCAGCACATTGTGTCCTTTTTTGTAAACAGCATCTGCAGTTCCTTGCACCTGCAACAAGATTTCAATTTAATCCTCTCTGAATCCTTCACATTGATTATACAGACCTGTAACCAAGACATTCCACCATCTTCAATTTGTGACATTTCTGATAAAGATTTCCAAAATAGCAGCGCTCATGCTTTAGTTTCCTTTGCTTGAACCAACGGAATATTGTCTTGAGCTCCTGAGACAGTACACTGAACGACTGTGCTGCAGTAATCTTCTCCAAAAATTCATTCAGTGGGACACGTTCATTCTTCTTCTTTCTTTTGCAGCTAAACTCTCCCTCAGAGTTCTGGTTCTTCTAGTAAAACAGAATGCTCTTATTAATATAAAAAGGAAAAACAACATGTAACACCAATGGTGATACAAGTATTTTTGATGTATCTTTAGTTTAGTTTAGTTTACAGCTGCAACGCAGAAACAGGCCCTTCGGTCCCGGCGAGTTTGCACCGACCAGCGATCCCCGTATACTAGCACAATCCTACACACGTTAGGGGCAATTTACACCTTAACCATGCCAATTGACCTACAATCCTGTACGTCTTTGGAGTGTGGGAGAAGACCAAAGTCTTCTTCGGAAGACAGGGAGAACGTACAAACTCCAGACAGACAGCACCGGTAGTCGGGATTGAACCCGGGTCTCTGGCACTGCAAGCACTGTAAAGCAGCAACTCTATCGCTGCGCCACCGTGCCGCTACTGCAGCTGCTGAATCATACTGACCGTAGAAATGTTGCGACTCTGACCCTGTAGAAACTTCATTTTAAATCCAAACTGTCCGTCAGTGCCTTTAACGTAAACAGAATCAGTCGTTCAATTCAATACCAACAAAATTAATTCTTGCAAAAAAATTGTAAAAGCGAAAAGCAACCAATTGTAAAAAACATCACAACAGCAGATTATTCTGGCAAAACCCTTAGTTTAGGTATTACTAGACAGATAAAAATAACACAACAATTGACTGTGATTGATATAAACAAAGGCTCACCAGTTTTACAGAGTCTTTTACCCTGTACAGGAACGCCAATATCCAGAAACTGACTGTTCTTAGGATCATTGTTGTAATTTACTTTACTTCCATCCAATTGTATACCTTGATCATCCGACAACAGTAACACTTCTTCTTCAGAGAACAACTTATCAAGTAAACTTGGCTTTTCCAAAAGTACTCTAGTTTTCCGAGAAAGACGACCTGGCAATTTATCCAGTGTTCCTTTAATACTGGATAGATTAAGCCACTGCTTGATGCTACCAGGGAAGGAAAAGTCCTTCACAAAAGGCAATGGTTGAATTTTAGATACTTTATTTATTGCCACGACCAATTTGTCATATAAAACTTCAAGATATAGTAAGATTCTTTTAAACAGGAACCTAGAAAAAAGCAAAAGACAATTGTAAAATATGTGCTGCAAATGTTTCATTAAAATATTTACTGCAAGTCGGCAACTATAAAGAAAATTTCCATCAAATCAATTGTTGACTTACCGCAGTCTGCTAAGCATTCCCATTGTAACCACATTTAGGATTATATACCTTCCATATCGAAGAAACTGAGTAGCCAAACTGCAAAATGTTAGAATTAAGGTAACCAGCAATTCAGAAATGTTTTAACTTGACATTAAATTAAAATCAGAGAATTCACTTCAATTTGGTAGCTTTCTGCCAACTATTAGGGACATTCCCACCCGAGTCAGAAGGCTGTAGTTTTAAGTCCCATTGCAGAGCTTTTAAAATAAAAAATAGAGCAGTAGAGCCTCACAGTACCAAAGAGGTGAGTTCGATCCTGACTATGCGTGCTGTCTGTGTGGAGTTTGTACGTTCTCTCTGTGACCACGTGGGATAGTAGGATGACATAGAACTAATGTACGGGTGATGGATGTTCAGCATGGACTTGGTTTCCACGCTATATCTTTAGGCTAACAATCGACTATTTCAATGCCAGTATATTCAGCAAGTCGAGCAGCATCTGCGGAGTGCAATAGGTTGGCGTTTCGGGCTGCAACCTTTCATCCGGATTGAAAAAGTGGAGAGGAGAGGTTTAGTTCTCATGGATGTAGGCCAAGAGTCCAATAACACAAGATAGACACAAAATGCATAGGTGAAATTTCGGATTGGCACCCTTCTTCAGGTCTGAAGATCACATGGAAATTGGACAAGTTGGAACTGTTAAGAATCAAGAGTGTTTCATTGTCATATGTTCCAGATAGAACAGTTTAAATCTTACTTGCTGCAGCACAACAGAATATGTAAACTGTAAAACACACACACACACACACACGCACACACACAATCACACACACACACACGCACGCACACGTCAAAAATAACCCTGCATCAAATCCAGTTCAGCAGCATTTTAGAATAGCTGTCCATTTGCTACATTCAAAATACTCCACACAGATTAAATAGGTTCCTTCATTCACTCAAAAAGGAATAGTTATAAAAAATTTTTTTTCTAAAGTCCACATTAAATACTCTGCAATTATGCACTTTGTTTAACTGTCGAAAACACATATATTAACACATGACAAAGCTGCACTTCTAATTAATTGATATTGATTGAACAATGCAGCATGGAAACAGCCCCTTTGGCCCATCAACTCCATGGCAACCATTGATCACCTAAGCACACTACTTCTGTTATCCCACTTTCACATCCACTCCTTGCACACTAGGGGCAATTTACAGAGGCCAATTAACCTTCAAACCCTGATGTCTTTGGGATGTGGGGAGGAGGCCGGAGTACTCAGAGGAAACCTACATCACAGGGGGAATGTGGAAACTCCATATACAGCATCCGGGGTCAGGATCGAATCCGAGTTTCTGGCGATAAGAGGCAGCAGCTCTACCAGCTGTGCAGCCCAAATGTTTCTTGGCGATAACAAACGGAAGGCACGGTGGTGCAGCGACAGTTGGCGACTTACAGCGTCTGAGACCCGGATTTGATCCTGACTATGGTTGCTGTCTGTACAAAGTTTGTACATTTTCCCCGACTACAGGTTTTCCCCGGGTGCTCCCATGTTCCAAACACGCACATGTTTGTAGGTTAATTGGCTTCGGTAATTATTGTAAATTGTCCCTAGTGTGTAGGATAGTGCTGGTATAAGGGGATCACTGGTCGGCGTGCACTCGGTGGGCTGAAGGGCTTATTTCCACCCTGTTTCTCTGTATCTGTAACTGCTGAGAGATGGTTTTATTATAAAGGCGAATAGCACATCAGAGTAAGACAGTGCAACATATGTAAACAGTGGGGAATGGAGGGTATGGCCATACTCAAGGATACAGAAATGCTTTGGAGCACATATCCATCAACCGCAGTATCAGCTTACTGCCTCCCAATACTTTCAGTGACATCCACTCCAAGACTGACTGGTTGGGGACCCGTTTTGGGCAATTGATTACCATCCTACGCTTTCTGGTGACACTTAAAATAAAAAAATCAAAGTTACAAAGCAATTCATCAGAATAAAGTGTACTTTTACATTTGTTGCTAAGTTTACCTTGAGCATGTGTTGATCAGGCTTTGAATTGAATGTTTAAGTTGCATTTTTTCGAAACGTTTTGCACATTGTTCAACCTATTGAGGGTAGATAAAATTAAAAGTAATTTCACAAATTCATTGTATTAAGTAAGTAAGTTTATTGGCCAAGTGTTCACATACAAGAAATTTGCGTAACATCATGACATACAGCGAGTTACGAATGACTCAGAAAACACTAAACATTATTAATAATAAAACATTAATGATAAAACACCATTGATCAAGCATGTGAACCACCAAAATACCAGATCAAAGGGAGGCTACAGATTTTTGGTTGTTGAGTACAGCAACTAGTGGATTAAAACTGTTTTTATGTCTGGCTGCACCAGCTTTGACAGTCTGGAGTCGCCTTCCAGAGGGAAGTGATTCAAAGAGTTTGTGGCCAGGGTGAGAGGGGTCAGAGATGATCTTGCCCGCTCGCTTCCTGGCCCTTGCAGTGTACAGTTCATCAATGAAGGGAAGGTTGCTGCCAATAATCTTCTCAGCTGATCGGACGGTGTCGTGCTTGGTGGCTGAGCAAAATCAGACCATGATGGAGAAGGTGAGAACAGACTCTGCGATGGCCGTGTAGAATTAATATAAATAAATGTGATGCGAGTGAGAGCTTCTGCTGCACACCTCTCAAAACTGAATATTGTGCATTGCTCTGTCTTTTCCCTTAAGTAAAATAAAACATCCTTGAATGGTGGTTAACAGTAAAATAGTTTTCAATATAATGTAGCTAATTTGGTGTGAAATACTACACTCCGGCAATCATGATGTTGATTGAAAGTTATCACCAATCTCTATGCAAGGATACTAACCTGCTTTATTACAAGGTAAGGTTTGTGCCGATACAGCCTGTTGTGGAAAGTATATATAATAGAATGCAGGACAAGCAGCTCCACTGTAAGGGATTTATCAGTTAATACTCTGATGGCATTTTCACAGGCCTTATGAAGGTCGATTATGCAGCTATCTGGAATAAAACAAAGTGTGATTCTGTCACAACACATTTCAATTTGAAATGTTTCTAGGACTTGACACAAATCACCTTAAATAAACTTAAATATCAGTCAGATGACACTATTCTTTAAAAACCTCAGAATGAATCTTATGTAGAAATACAGATGACATCACAAAACAGATCAAGATTTTCTTTGAATTAAATGATACGCCAGAAATATCTTCGTCCCTATTATGGGAAACTTTTAAAGCGTATCTTCGGGGAATTATGATATCCTCTCAAGCATTTTATAGTGAAGAGAATCGGAGGGAACAACAGGCATTGGAAAAGGATATCAAACAATTAGATACAGAAAACGCTGTTAACCCAACCATAATAAATATAAATTAAATAAAAGTACAGTCAGACCAAGTTGTAAAACTATACCAATATACTAATCAAATACAATTTGAAAAGAAATACAGATGAATGTAGTGTTAAATGAAATAAACTATACCCAAAAGGTAGGAATAGAGATAGATACAAAAAGCTGGAGTAACTCAGCGAGTCAGACAGACCCTTCTTCAGACCCAAAATGTCACTTTTTATGTAGAAGAGAAATGGAGGACATTTAAAGGGGAAATTGTAAGAGTACAGAATCTTTATGTCCCTGTTAGGTTGAAAGGAAATAGTAAAAATTGGAAAGAGCCATGGTTTTCAAGAGAAATTGGACACTTGTTTCGAAAAAAGAGAGATATCTACAATAATTATAGGAGGCATGGAGTAAATGAGGTGCTAGGAGTATAAAGAATGTAAAAAGAATCTTAAGAAAGAAATTAGGAAGGCTAAAAGAAGATATGAGGTTGGTTTGGCAAGAAAGGTGAAAGTAAACCCAAAGGGTTTCTACAGCTATATTAATAGCAAAAGGATAACGAGGGATAAAATTGGACCATTAGAGAGACAGAATGGACAGCTATCTGCAGAGCCAAAAGAGATGGGGGAGATATTGAACAATTTCTTTTTTTCGGTATTCACCAAGGAGAAAGATATTGAACTCTGTGAGTTAAGGGGAAAAAGTAGAGTAGCTATGGAAACTATGAGATTCAAAGAGGAGGAAGTACTGACACTTTTGAAAAATATAAAAGTGGATAAGTCTCCAGGTCCTGACAGGATATTCCCTACGATATTGAGGGAAGTTAGTGTAGAAATAGCAGGAGCTATGACAGAAATATTTCAAATGTCATTAGAAACGGGAATAGTGCCGGAGGATTGGCGTACTGCGCGTGTTGTTCCATTGTTTAAAAAGGGTTCAAAGAATAAACCTAGCAATTATAGACCTATTAGTTTGACGTCAGTGGTGGGCAGATTAATGGAAAGGATACTTAGAGATAATATATATAAGCATCTGGATAAACAGGGTCTGATCAGGAACAGTCAACATGGATTTGTACCTGGAAGGTCATGTTTGACAAACCTTCTTGAATTTTTTGAAGCGGTAACTAGGGAAATTGATGAGGGTAAAGCAGTGGATGTTGTCTATATGGATTTCAGTAAGGCCTTTGACAAGGTTCCCCATGGAAGGTTGGTTAAGAAGGTTCAATCTTTGGGTGTTAATGGCGGAGTAGCAAGATGGATTCAACAGTGGCTGAATGGGAGATGTCAGAGAGTAATGGTGGATGGCTGTTTGTCAGGTTGGAAGCCGGTGACCAGTGGGGTGCCTCAGGGATCTGTGTTGGGTCCACTGTTGTTTGTCATGTACATCAATGATCTGGATGATGGGGTGGAAAATTGGATAAGTAAGTATGCAGATGATACTAAGATAGGTGGTGTTGTGGATAATGAAGTAGATTTTCAAAGTCTAGAGAGATTTGGGCCATTTGGAAAAGTGGGCTGAAAGATGGCAGATGGAGTATAATGCTGATAAGTGTGAAGTGCTACATCTTGGCAGGACAAATCAAAATAGGACGTACATGGTAAATGGTAGGGAATTGAGGAATCCTGTGGAACAGAGGGATCTAGGAATAACTGTGCATAGTTCCCTGAAGGTGGAATCGCATGTAGTTAGGGAGGTAAAGAAAGCCTTTGGTGTGCTGGCCTTTATAAATCAGAGCATTGAATATAGGAGTAGGGAAGTAATGTAAAAATTGTACAAGGCATTGGTAAGACCAATTCTGGAGTATGGTGTACAATTTTGGTATACAAAATAGAGAGAGTACAGAGATTTACTAGAATGTTGCCAGGGTTCCAGCAACTATGTTACAGAGAAAGGTTGAACAAGTTAGGTCTTTATTCTTTGGAGCGCAGAAGGTTAAGGGGGGACTTGATTGAGGTCTTTAAAATGATGAAAGGGATAGACAGAGTTAACGTGGATACGTTTTTCCCATTGAGGGTAGGGAAGATTCAAACAAGAGGGCATGACATGAGAATTAAGGGACAGAGGTTTCGGGGTAACGTGAGGGGGAACTTCTTTACTCAGAGGGTGGTGGCTGTGTGGAATGAGCTTCCAGCAGAAGTGGTGGAGGCAGGATCGATTTTAACATTTAAGAGTAAAGTGGATAGGTATATGGACGTGAAGGGAATGGAGGGGTATGGTCTGAGTGCAGGTAGATGGGACTAGGGGAAAACAAATGGTCGGCACAGACTGGAAGGGCCGAGAGGGCCTGTTTCCGTGCTGTAATTGTTATATGGTTATATGGTTATATGGTTATTCCTTTTCTCCAGAGATGCTGTCTGACCCGCTGATTTACTCCAGCTTTGTGTGTCCATCTTCAGCTTAAACCAGCATCTGCAGTTCCTTCCTACACATGTAAGAATAGTCTGTCCTACTTTGGTATGATTCTCTCCAAATTCCAAAGACGGGCGGGTTTGTAGGTTAATTAGCTTCTATAAATTGTCCCTAGTGTGTAGGAAGTGTAAGTGAAAGTGAATAAATAACATGGATCACAGATGAACGTGTGATCAATGGTCGACATTGACTTGGTGGGCCAAATGGCTTTTTTTCCCAAGCTATATCTCTAAACTAAACTAAAATTCCTCAAAACACGAGTCCTAAAAAGTGTAAAACTAGCTCATCAACTTACACTCTTTCCACTAACAAACATCTGCCTTACAAATGGTAACCGGAAACCATTCTCTCTAAACAATGGTTTCGACCCGAAACATCGCCTATTTCCTTCGCTCCATAAATGCTGCCTCACCTACTGAGTTTCTCCAGATTTTTTATCTAGCTTTGTCTACTCCCTATAAAGGCAATGTTTTAAAACAAGGATGTTCTATTTTCATTTAAAGTGTACAGGTCTCGCACAAAGACAAGTTGCTATGTTGAAAAATTTGTAATAATCTAATATAACAGTAAATTTGAGAGGAATGAGAGGTTCAGCAACATCCAAGCTGGCACAGTACAACCTTCAAGTATATATCCGAGGACATGGCAGAAAACCAGAGAGGAAATTGCGGAAGCCCTGGTTGAAATTTATGAGTCATCCTTACATGCAGGAGAGGTGGCAAATGTTTGTGCCTCTTTTCAAAAAGGGCTGCAGGGAAAATGCTAGGAACTATAGGTCGGTGAGCTTAGCATCTGTAGTTGAAAAGTTACTAGAGTATTCCGAGGGATAGGTTATACAAGAATTCGGATGGGCAAGGGCTGATAATCAGCATGGTTTTGTACGTGGGAGGTTGGGTCTCACAAATCTGATGGATTTTTTTGAAGATGTGACCAAAAAGGTCGATGAGGGCAGGGCTGTAGACGTTGTGTACATGAATTTCAGTAAGGCATTCGACAAGGTTCCGCATGGTAGTCTGCTCTGGAAGGTTAACTCACATGGGGTCCAAGGAGAGAAAGCTGAATGGATAGCAATGGATGGCTCCATGGAAGGAAACAGAGTGTGATGGTGGAAGGTTGCTTCTCGGGCTGGAGGCCTGTGACTAGTGGTGTGCCTCAGGGTTCGGTGCTGGGCCCGTTACTGTTTGTCATCTACATCAATGATTTGGATGAGAACATACAAGGCAAGATTAGCAAGTTTGCTGATCATTCAAAATTGAGTGGTTTTGCAGATAGTGAAGATGGTTGTGAAAGATTGCAGCAGGATCTGGATTGATTCGCCAGGTGGGCTGAGGAATCGTTATTGGAATTTAATACAGATAAGTGTGAGGTGTCGCATTTTGGGACATCTGACAAGCGCAGGACCTACACAGTAAATGGTAAGCCTGTGGGTAGTGTTGTAGAGCAGAGGGATCTAGGAGTGCAGGTGCATGGTTCCTTGAAGGTCGAGTCACAGATAGATAAGGAGTTCAAAAAGGCATTTGGCACTTTGGCCTTCATTAGTCAGAGTATTGAGTATAGAAGTTGGGAGGTCATGTTGCAGTTGTATAAGGCGTTGGTGAGACCACATTTAGAATATTGTGTTCAGTTCTGGGCACCATGTTATAAGATATTGTCAAGCTTGAAAGGGTTCAAAAAAGATTTACGAGGATGTTGCCAGGACTAGAGGGTGTGAGCTATAGGTTGAGTAGGCTGGGTCTCTATTCCTTGGAGGATGTGGTGATCTTATTGAGGTGTACAAAATCACGAGAGGAATAGAAAGGGTAGATGTACAGAGTCTCTTGCCCTGAGTAGGGGAATCGAGAACCAGAGGACATAGGATCAAGGTGAAGGGGAAAAGATTTAATAGGAATCTGAGAGATAGCTTTTTCCACACAAAAGGTGGTGGGGTCTGGAACAAGCTGCCAGAGGTAGTTAAGGTTGGGACTATCCCATCATTAAATAAACTGTCAGACAGGTACATGGATCAGATAGGCTTGGAGCAATATGGACCAAGCGCAGGCAAGTGGGACTAGTGCAGCTGGGACATTGTTGGCCGGTGTGGGCAAGTTGGGCCGAAGGACCTGTTTCCACACTGTCTATCTTATTATATTACTAAAAGTCTGATCTTTTGGCTAGCTGTGCTGTGATTTCTGAGAGAATGCCGCCGCCTACTGCCCTCATTTTTGGCCACCTCGCTCGGAGCCCTCCTCCGCCTTCCAGGACCAGAGGATTTTTCCCATCGATGAAAAATCAGAGCGATATTACTGTTTTTAAAATATTCCCCATTCTCTCTGCTGCCCCTGCTGGAGGGAGGGGGAGGGACTATAAAATGAGGAAGTGGTGTGCCTCACTCAGTCTCTGCAAGATGGAGGAAGCCAGTGGTGTGCCTCACTCAGTCTCTGAATAGCACTGAACACATGTCTACTCAACTGTGAGTGCCCTTAATGTGGTTCTAATAAGGTTGCAAAAAGGGTCTATTGATTCTAAATGGTTGCAAAAGTATCTATTGGTTCTAAATGGTTGCTGAAAGTGTCTATTGGGTCCTAAATGGTTGCGGAAAGTGTCTCTATTGGGTCCTAAATGGTTGCGGAAAGATTGTCTCCATTGGGTCCAAAGTGGTTGCGGAAAGAGTGTCTCTATTAGGTCCAAAATGGTTGCGGAAAGAGTGTCTCTATTGGGTCTAAAATGGTTGTGGAAAGAGTGTCTCTATTGGGTCTAAAATAATGCCTGGCCAGAGTGACTGAGCTGCCAGCCCAAAAATCCATTTGGCACACAATGTCCATACTAGCCCTCTGGAAACCAGTCCCTTTGACCCACAACACACATACTAGCGCTCCAGAAAGCCCCCCCCCCCAGGCCAACAATATTGGAATTGGTGGTGGTGGAATAGTGCATTGGGGGCCCAGCCCTCCCGTGTGAAGCTGGGACCCAACGGGTCCCACTTAGTCTAGTATCACTCTGTGACTGAGTACTAAACAATGTCAGACAAACAGGGGTGGTGGTGGAAGCAGATACAATAGAGGCTTTTGCCCAGAAACGGATTTCTGTCAAGACTTGACACAAGATTTGGTTTGGAATAAGCTGCACGTGTATATATTAGGATGTTATCAATGGAAAGAAATGGGCTCAACTATATTTGGGGTAATTTAGGGAAGGGGGGCTTGTTCTGCTTGAATTTTAGTGCAGGTTTGTTCTGCTTGTATTTAGTGCAGAACTGTTTCAACTCTGCACTTTCTCTTTTTTTAAGCTTCTCGTGGTTTTTTTTAACACATTAAGCCATTTTTACGTGGTTCCGATTATTGAGCATAAGCAAGGACGGATGGTGCTATTTGCAGCAAAGCTCTATCATCTTTGATTTGCAGCGTATGAGCTCCACTGCGCCGGGCAGGAGGTCTGCAGCGTGTGGACCAAAGATCTTAGTAGATTGCAAGGCGCCGGGGTCCGCTCAAACATAGGTCGGGCAGTAGGTGAGGAGGTGATATTTGCAGCGTGTGGGTTGCACGGCGCCGGGGTCCGCTCATACCTAGGTCAGTGCAAGCGACGGTGAGGGAAGTAGAGCCCGGGAATGGAATGTCGACCGCGTTCCAAACCTCCGCCACGTTCCAGCCCCCCGTCGCCATGTTCCACTGCAGGAAGAGACCGCGGCTGCAACCGGGCGTCTCGTCCAACCAGGCGAAAGGGGTGGGTGCAGCTGCACGTCCTGCACAAAAAACTTCAAGCAAGCTTCCACCCCATCTCCCCTCGGGACAGGCGACTTAGAAGGGTCTCGATCCGAAACGTCGCCTATCTCCTTCGCTCCTTAGATGCTGCTGCACCCGCTGAGTTTCTCCAGCATTTTGTGTAACCCCCAGGCGACTTACAACTGCTCTCCGGGACTGATGAAACGCTCATTATAATAAGAGAGTTCGGTATTCCGACTGCGCATGCCCGGGTCATAGGTCACCCGCTATAAACATTCTGGGCAGCTGTGGCGCTGCGTTGTGCGCAGGCCTGCGGGTGGCAGCCCCGGAGTCGCAGTCAGTGCCAGGTGGGGAGGGAAGTGCGGCTGGGGTGGGGACCGTCCCTTGGGGGAACAGGTTCCTTGGATGTTGGAGCGAGGTTGGGCTGGAGTTGGCGCTTCTTCTCAGCGTTGGCTGTGGACCTCTTTCCCGTCGGTCCGGGGCTGTCGGTTGGCCTGGCGGGGCTGGCAGAGTTGAGCTAGGGTTGGCGCTTCTCCGTGCTGCCAGGGGGCCGTTGCTCCGGGCTGGTCTCCCGTCGGTCCAGATGTCTACGGCTGCCCCCCGGGTGGGGATGGGAAACTCATGGGGGAGGGTGGGGGGGTTCGGCAGCGTCTGCGGGGTTGGGGACCCGGGTTTGATCTTGGCTGCGGATGAAGGAGCGCCCATTACAATAAGCAAGTTCGGTATTCTGCCTGAGCATGCCCAGGTTATAGGTCACTCGCTATAAACATTCTCGGCAGCTGTGGTACTGCGTTGTGTGCGTTTTGTCCTTGTTCAGGGTAGGGTCTACGATGCTGTGGGCACTGTTGAGTTGCTGCTGGGCCGTCCCCGTCCCCTCCCGGGTGTCCCATCCCTGTCTGGGGTGGCTCTGGGCTCAACTCTGGCTCCAGCTGGGTTGGCCGGCAGCCAAGACACAGGCCTGGAGCGTTGGCGACCCTGGATTGCAGCCAGCACCAGGGGGTTTGGCTGCCGGCCACAGGGTGGGGCAGGGGGTGCGGCTGGCGGTCCCCTTCCCATTGGGGAGCAGGTTCCTCGGAATTTGAAGTGAGGTTGGGCTGGAGTTGCCGCTTCTTCTCTGCGCTGGCTCTGGGCCGCTGTCCAGTCGGTCCTGGGCTGTCGGTTGGCCTGGCGGAACAGGCAGAGTTCAGCTGGGGTTTGGAGTAGAAGATTGCAACCGTCACGTGGTCCACCTTGTTTCATCAAATGCAATCAACCCAGCGTGCACAATCAAATAAGATCAAATAGAACAAGTTGACCTACAACTTTAGGCTGTGCACGCCATACGCAAGAAGAAGAGCTGGGATTGGTGCTTTTTTGCGCGCTGGCTGTGGGCCGCTGTCCCGTCGGTCGGGGCTGTCGGTTGTCCCGGTGGGTCGGGGCTGCTGCTCCGGGTCAATATCCCATCGGTCCGGACGTCTCCGACCGTCCCCCCCCGGACGGGGATGGCAAACCCGTGGGGGGGTAACGCGGACCAGTGGCGGTTCCGCAGTGCCTGGGACCTGGCTTCGATCCTGACTGCGGATTAGGTGCGGGTCTGTGTGCGTGCAGCTGCCGAGAATATGTCTCCGTCGGTCCAGTCTCAAGAATAAAGGTGATAATGTATAGTTTATACAGTCAGCGCTTCGTTCGCTTTTTCTTTATAGCGAGTGACCTTTGACAAATCCTATGATTCCTTGCGTTTTTTGGAATACCAAACTCACATAATCAAGATTGTTTTATTGTCATATGTCCCAGATAAAACAGATATTCATGCTTCCAGCAGCACAACAGAATATGTAAAGACACACAATGCTGGAGTAACTCTGAGACAGGCAGCATCTCTGGAGAGAGTACTCGGTAAAAAATATAATAAACGAGAAGAAAAAGTTCTGTGTGTGTGTGTATGTGTATATATACATATACATATACATATACATAGACTCACACTCACTCACTCACTCAAAGACTACAACCTCAAAATAAGCTCTGAACTACGTAGACTTGACATTAGTTTTGTATTTTTGCACTATTATTATTTATTTCTTTCACACATAAAAACAATAATAGTTCATATATAATAATATATATATGTATAAAATACACAAACATAAAAACAAATAAACAATAATAGTGCAAAAAAGAGAAAAACCAATGCCCCCAAGCCCATGTAGTTCAGAGATTATTTTGAGGTTGTGGTGTTTTAATAGCCTGGTGGTTCCAGAACCTGCACCTTTTCATACTCCTACATCTTCTCGATGGCAGGAGTGAAATAAGTGTGATGCCAGGGTGGTGTAGGTCTCTAATGATGCTAGCAACAGCTCCTGTAAATCCCTTTCATGGTGGGGAGGTCAGAACCCGTGATGGACTGGGCAGTTCATCACTTTTTGCAGTCTGGGCTTTCAAGTTGCCGAACTAGATCGTAATATAACCAGTCAATATGCTCTCTACAGTACACCTGTAGAAGTCCTCTCTAAGATACCAAATCTCTGCAATCTTCTCGGGTAGTAGCGGCATTGGTTGGCTTTCCTTATAATTGTATCAGTGTGCTTGCCTTAGGATATATCTTCAGAAATATGCATGCCCAGGAATTTTAAGTTTTTGAGTCTCCACCATCTTCCTATTGATAGAGACAGGTTTGTGGGTCTTAATCCTTCCTCGTCCATAATCGGTTCCTTGGTCTTACTGACATTGAGACCCAGGTTGCTGTGCTGGCACCATTTAGTCAGCAGATTGATCCATGCTTCCATACTCATGATCATCTGTAACTCGTCCAACAACAGTGGTGTCGTTGCCAAACTTAAAGATGGAGTTTGCACTGTTTCCCACCATACCACTGGGAAGATTTGGCCATGGGGTGGGACGTGCTGTCTTTGTTGCTGTACATAGCACAATGCAGTCTGTATATCCATCCTACGTTGCAGCATGTCGTCGCTTTCATCTAAAGTACAATGTGTCTGCAGATCTCCAGCAAATGTGCCCAACGAGGGCCTTATTTAAAAAATGAACCCGTGGAGATGCTCAGTGAGTCAGGCAGCTTCTATGGAGGACAGAGGATGTTTGAAGGGCCCCAACCGGAAATGTCATCTGTCCATTTCACTCTGCAAAAGCTACCTGGCCCGCTAAGTTCCTCTAGCAGTTTGCCTTTCGGAGACCCAGGGGTGAGCTTATTGAGGTGTACAAGATCAAGTGGGACTCTTTCAAATGTTTTCCCAGGGTGGAAAATTCTAAAACTAAAGGGCATAGGATTATGGTGAGAGATTTAGGAGGGACCTCAGGGGCAACTTTTTCTCTCAGATGGTAATTCGGATCTGAAATAAGTTGCCAGAGGAAGCTATATAAGCAGACTAGACTAAGTGCAGAACCGCTGGGTCTGTTCCCCCAACGCGCGGGCGGGGGGTGGGGGTTGCTGCACCAGCTTCACAGGCACACTAACCACCCCCCACACATGGGGGGGGGGGGGGGGAGAGAGGGGAGGTTGGAGTGAGGGGTGGAGAGAGGGAGGAGAATGGGGGGGGGGGGGAAGAGAGTGTAGTGGTGGTGGAGAGGGGGAGGAGAATGGAAGGTAGAGGGGGAGGGCGGAAGATAGGGTGGTAGAGGAGGGGGAGAGAAGAGGAGGGGGGGGGGAAAGGCAGGGGGTGGAAGGGAGAGGGGAGAGAGAGCAGAGGGTGGGGGGGTGGGGAAGTGAGGGATGGGAGGAGAGGGAGATGAGGAGAGGGCGGGGGGAGGAGGGAGATGGGGTAGGGGGGAGAGGGGGAAGAGTGTGGAGGGAGGGGGAGAGACGGGGAAGAGTGGAGCGGGGTAGGGGCAGTCCATCTATCTCCACTCCCTATCACCCCACTCCTCTCCCTCTATTCCCACACTCGTGATCACGCGCTTCGACACAGGCGGCTGGGGTGGGGCTGGAGCAAAGGCATATGTAAATGATATCCATTGCGATTGGACATCTGTGAGCATTGGGCATTGTGACATCACACGATGGAACGCTTGTCAACATTCTATGGGCGAGAAGCGGTTTGATTTTGAATTTTTTAATGTTTTTTAACAAAAAAGCAGGGGAAAGTTGAACCGGATGTTCTAACATTAGAAACATTAAGAGGAGGAGGAAAACCCTCCGGGAATATGTAAAAATTGTTTAGATTTTGCTAATTTTGCGGGAGGAGATTCACAAACGCCTAAAATGAATATTTGCGAAATAGAACCCGGACAAACTAACACGAGTTTTAAATATATATAGATAAGATAAGATAATGTAAGATGTTAAGTTCTATCGTTCTTTTAATTGTGTTGTGTTCTTTTAAATGTATTGCTACATGGCAACTCAAATATCACTGTACCTTAATTGGTGAATTTGAATTTGAGATAGTTACGTTTTAAAGGATACTAGACGAAGTGCAGACGCGTTGGGTCTGTTCCCCCAACGTGCGGTTGCGAAGGTAGGGTGCGGCCTGAGGCATCACACACCCACACACTAACCACCCCATTGATATTATATTATTATTAATTCACTCCTTTTACCCCATGCCCTACCCTATCCATTCACACATAGCCCCCAATTCGCAGGCACGGAGGGGAAGACGGAGGCACAGAGAGGGACACGGAGGCACACAGAGAGGACAAAGAGAAGACACACAATCATTGGACAAAGTCAGCATGGATTTATGAAAGGTAAATCATGTCTGACGAATCTTATAGAATTATTTGAGGATGTTACTAGTAGAGTGGATAAGGGAGAACCAGTGGATGTGTTATATCTGGACTTTCAGAAGGCTTTCGACAAGGTCCCACATCAGAGATTAGCATACAAACTGAAAGCACATGGTATTGGGGGTTCAGTATTGATGTGGATAGAGAACTGGCTGGCAGACAGGAAGCAAAGAGTAGGAGTAAACGGGTCCTTTTCAGAATGGCAGGCAGTGACTAGTGGGGTACCGCAAGGCTCAGTGCTGGGACCCCAGCTATTTACAATATATATTAATGATCTGGATGAGGGAATTGAATGCAACATCTCCAAGTTTGCAGATGACACAAAGCTGGGGGGGCAGTGTTAGCTGTGAGGAGAATGCTAGGAGGGTGGAAGGTGACTTGGATAGGTTGGGTGAGTGGGAAAATGCATGGCAGATGCAGTATAATGTGGATAAATGTGAGGTTATCCACTTTGGTGGCAAAAACAGGAGGGTAGATTATTATCTGAATGGTGGCCAATTAGGAAAAGGGGAGATGCAACGAGACCTGGGTGTCATGGTACACCAGTCATTGAAAGTAGGCATGCAGGTGCAGCAGGCTGCGAAGAAAGCGAATGGTATGCTGTCATTCACAGCAAAAGGATTTGAGTACAAGAGCAGGGAGGTTCAACTGCAGTTGTACAGGGTCTTGGTGAGGCCACACCTGGAGTATTGCGTACAGTTTTGGTCTCCTAATCTGAGGAAAGACATTCTTGCCATAGAGGGGGGGATCTTATAGAGACTTACAAAATTCTTAAGGGGTTGGAGAGGCTAGATGCAGGAAGATTATACCCGATGATGAGGAACTCCAGAACAAGGGGTCACAGTTTAAGGATAAGGGGGAAGTCTTTTAGGACCGAGATGAGATCTTTTTTCAGAGTGGTGAGTGAGTCTGTGGAATTCTCTGCCACAGAAGGTAGATGAGGCCAGTTTATTGGCTATATATTTAAGAGGGTTAGATGTGGCCCTTGTGGCTAAAGGGATCAGGGGGTATGGAGAGAAGGCAGGTACAGGATACAGAGTTGGATGATCAGCCATGATCATATTGAATGGTGGTGCAGGCTCGAAGGGCCGAATGGCCTACTCCTGCACCTATTTTCTATGGCACGGCGGCACACAGAGAGGGTCACGGAGGCACACAGAGAGGGTCACGGAGGCACACAGAGAGGGTCACACAGAGAGGGGCACGGGTGCACACTCAGAGAGGGATACGGAGGGACACAGAGGCACACAGAGAGGGACACAGAAAGGTACAGAGGCAGGGGAGCTTCCTGCCTTTTGGAGCTGGGGTTTCCGGGTATCCGCTGCCTTTTGGAGCTGTGGTTTCCGATTTGCGGGGTGTTTTGAGCGGGCGACCCTGCTGCTAGGAGCGGGCGGACGATAAAAAGCAGCAGAGGGGTGGCCGATCGTGGCTTCCGCGACGGGAAGACTTTACTCACTGCGCTGGGGAGAGAGAAAGGGGGAGAGAGAACGGGGCCCGCCTGCTGCTGCGAGCGGGCGGACTGTCATAAGCAGCAGAGGGCCGGCCGATCGAGAGAAGGGGGGGGGGGGGGGGGGGGGGGGGAGAGAAGGGAGGGAGGAGAGGGGTATGTCTGCCCAGCAGCCGTCGGCCTCAGAGTGAGCCTCCGCTCCGTGGCCACGCATCCTTGGCACTTCAGACCCAGAGTATGGGGAGGGCGGGGAGGGGGAGAGGGCGGAGTGGGGGGGGGGGAGAGGAAGGAGATGATGAGGGAGAGAGGTGTAGTGGGGGGTTGGAGTGAGTGGGCAGGCTGGAGTCCAGCAGCGGGATGCATAGCGTGAGCATACTTGGAGGCATACTGGAGTCCAGCAGCGGGAGTCGTGGTGCGAGCGTACATCGTTAGTGGAGTCCAGCAGCGGGTGGCGTGGCGCGAGCATACTGGAGGCAGGTGGGCCTGGATTGGTTGGCATGTGGGTATTGTGACGTCAGCAGCTGGTAAGAGCCGTTTAAATCTTAAAAATTGAGTTGTATTTGACTTTTGTGATCAATTTTCCTCAAAATCTGGGTACATAATTGACCAAGGAGTGGATGTGCGAATGTAAAAGTAAAATCGCTAGCGAAATGGAAAGTAGTTGCCGTTTTTGCGTCTGGTTTGCACGGAGTAACGAATCAAATGCAAATCGCCGTACACCCACACAGAGTTTTAGAAGTATACTAGACCAAGTGCAGATCCGTTGGGTCTGGTCTCCGAACGTGCTTCAGTCGCAAAAATAGACCGTGTGGAAAATAAATGGCGGCGTTTTTGGAGGAGAGCGGGCTGAAGCTGCTGCCGTTATGGTGCTTGGCCAGCAGGAGGCCACAAAATGAGTGCGTGTGTGTGGGGCGGGGTGGGGTGGGGGGTGAAGGATTTTATTTTTAAAAGTATACATAAAAATGTCCAAATGTAATGAGGGGTGAATGCAAAAGTGTGATGTGTAGCAAAATGGAAAATATCTCAGGGTTTCTCTCACACACACACTCTTTTAATAGTATATAGATTGACAGTTTTTTGAAGGAAGGATTTAGAGGGCTTTGGGCCAAATGCAAGGGTATGGGACTGGCCCAGTAGGGCAACCCGTTTGGCACAAACAAGGTGGGAGCAAGCCTGCTGTATAGCTTTGTCTCTAGACTATGGTAAACGTTTAATTACTGTCAATTGTATATTTTAAATGGTGATGCAAAATGCTGGGGATTGGAAATAAGAGTTCAAAATACCCAGCAAGACAGGCAGCGTCTGTTAAAAGTGAAACAAAATTAACATACCTGTTGTTTCATTTTATGACATACTTTCAGTATTTTTCCCTTTTTACAACAATGAAAAGCAATATGGGATTCTATTTAAGCTCACATTTATAATTATTTAATGGCGTGTTGGGTTAACGCACGTGAATATTTGACTGATAAAGTTGTTATGAAGTGTTTTTAATTTATATCTAGAGGCCCTGATATTGTTGAGAGATTAGATGACATGTTTTCCTTCAAGTAACAATGAATATTAAAGTAAAATAAAACCTGTCCAACATTTTGAATTGGGTTTATTCACTCGCTCAAAAAAAAATCATCATAATTATGTTACAAACCAAGTTTTGTCTATAAACACCCATGGAGACTTGATTCTTCTTAAATAATTTTCCTAATCCATGAAAGGACTTCAGTATTGATCTCAGCCATGATGTTTTCTGTTGCTCGTCCTTTAACTTCCATTGCATGGCCAGCTTCTTCGACCCAGTATACTCTGGTAGCCAGTGGAATTTTCTTCAATATGCTTTCCAATAAATTCTATATGTTCAAATAATTTTGAGATTATTAAATAAATCTGTGTACATTATGCAGACATGAATAAGACAATAAATAAAAACAATATTGTGTATTTCAAAATAGTTACCAATCCATTTTAATGGCTTGTGTAGGAAGGAACTGCAGGTGCTGGTTTATGTCGAAGATACTGGAGTAACTCATCGGGACAGGCAGCATCTCTGGAGAGAAGTGATGTTCCAGAGTGTAGAGAAGGGTCTCGACCCGGAACGCTATCCATTTTTATGGCTTATTGAAATGCATACAATTTTACTCTGCTTTTCATGTTCCTTTAATTTAATCAACTAATATGAAATGCTTTATTTACAATAACATTCTGTTGAATAGGCCGTATTCATTACCAAGCATGACTGCCGAAATTAAGATCTCTTTGTGTTCAGATTATGGCTAAGTGTGCGACCCACAGCAACTCCATACAACCTCTGGAAGGTGTCTGCAGACGCGGCACCTTGGGAAGGCGTCTACCAAGTCACCAGGGATCTCATGTGCCTTCACTTTCTGGATGAGCCTATCATGAGGGCTCATATTGAATGCTTTATTGAAGTCTACATATACGACATCCACTGCCTTTATCACATCACTCATCTATATCGCACCTCAAAAAAAACTCAAGCAAGTTCATAACACATGACTTTGCCCGCACAAACATATGTTGACTATCCCCACTGTGTATGCTTTTCCAGATGTGAGTAGATTATATCCTTCAGGATCTCTCTTAACAATTTACCTACCGCTAGTGCAAGACTCGCTGGTCTGTAATTTCCTGACTTGTCCCTATTGTCCATCTTAAACCCAGGAACTGCACTAATTGTTCTCCGATTCTCTACACCTCACCTAAGGACACAGAGGATACGAGGATTGCTGTCAAGCTCCTCTCAATAAGTTGGGATAGATCTTGTCAGGGGTCATATCCACCTCAATGTTTCTCAAGAGATCAAAAAACATTTTCTCCCTCATTCAACATGTCCTAGAATATCCGCATATCCCTCGCTGATCTCGTGCTCCATGTACTTCCCCTTGGTGAATACCAATCGAGTGTTTATTTAGTAACTCAGCGCAAATTACTTCCTTTGTCCTTGAATAATTCTGTCCATCCCCTCGATACCCTCTTGTTTTTAATGAATCTATAAAATGCCTTGGGATTCTCTTCAATTCTAGTAGCCAAGCATATTTCTTGGCTCTTTTTGGCCCTCCTGATTCCCTATTTCAGTTCCCCCTTCCCCCATTTCCTTAGTCTGATTTCAGTATCATAAACGACATATAAGCTTCCTTTATCTTTTGATAAAATATGCAACATCTCTCATTCTGAGTAGGAAAGAACTGCAGGTGCTGGTTTAAATCAGAAGGGTCTCGCCCTGAAACGTCACTCATTCCTTCTCCAGAGATGCTGCCTGTCCCGCTGAGGTTTTTGTCCATCTCTCACTCTGAACATTTCATCCCTGTCTTGTCTTTTCTCGCAGGAACATCTTGATCCTATGGTCTGACCAGCTGGCCTTCAAACTCCTCCATGTGGGTTTAATAACAGCCACTCCCAATTTATTCACCCAGTTTCTGCATAATGCTTTTGTATCTTGTATCATACTGAGAAATGATTACCTATTTTAGGAATCATTTAATTTTTTTAAAGTTCATAAAAATAACTAAAGGCATCAAATTATCAATCATCTGGTTACCCGGGGCTCGAAATTAGCGGTTGCCCGGGTGCCAATGACCACCCAAAGTGCCGCCGGACAACCTAAATTCCGGGTCATTTTGCCCGGCTTGGCACTGCAGATACTGGTTTATACCGAAGATAGACATGAAAAACTGGAGTAACTCAGTGGGTCAGGCAGCATCTCTGGAGAAAAGGAACGTGACGTAGTGCGCAGCAAAGATACGGGGTGACGGAGGGTCGCAGCGAGTGACTCCTATAGGATCTTTGGCAGTGACAGTGGCTCCACCTCCTCCTCCAGCACCCCGCCCGCCCTGATAGCAGCCGCTGCTTGCCAATCTGCTAATGGCGATACCGCTTTCAAAACAAACCCCCCCACATGCCGAGGCCGGGAGGATGGAGGGAGGGGGAGGCCTCCATCCGCCGTCTGAAGCAGCTGCACCGCTTGGCCCCGCACCTGCTGTTGGCTGGCAGAGGAGGGGAGGCAGTGGAGAGATCCCAACTGTCTCCCTCTTTGGTGGCGGCACCTGGCGGTGGACAGGGACAGCCAAGGCAGCAGGGCGATTATACTGTCCGAGTCCGATGAACGCTGACCTTCCTTCCTCCCCACCCCTACCCTCTCCCTTTCTTGTACGCCCCCCCCCCTTATCCTGGGACCCCTCCTCTCCACTGAGCCCCATTCCCTCCTCTATTGTCCTCACTGGCATCCCCTGTGCTCCCCTCCCCATCTACCCCCCCATCTATTCATCCTGCACTGATCTCCCTATTCACCTTGCAATGATTCTCCTGCCACCCTATCGAATCCTACACTGATCCCCCAATTCATCCTGTACTCACCCCCTTTCCCATCCATCCTGCACTGCCTCCCCCATTCATCCTGTACTGATCCCCCCCATTCATCCTGTACTGATCCCCCCGATCCATCATGTACTGATCCCCTCATTCGTCTTTTACTGATCCCCTCATTCATCGTCTACTGATCTCCCCATTCATCGTCTACTGAACTACCCATTCATCCTGTACTGATGCCCCCATCAATCCCGTACTGATCCACCACATTCAACCCCACTGACATCCCCGTGCTCTCCCCTCAAAATTTTACCTATTCCAACCAACATGCCTGCTTCAATCCATCCATCCCGCACCTTGCCTTCTCAACCCCCACCATCTATCCACCCCGCACTGATTCACACACCCCCCGACCCTACTATGCTGGAAATGTCTTCAGAGTGAAAATTGACTGTTTGATAACGGAATGCAATCAAATATGTTTTAAATCCCAATGTTATTATTTGTTATAATCCATAAAGATGGATTAATTAAATCGTGAACAATTAAAACCGCAGTGTTCGATTGTCACTGCTACATCATTGACACGTTATTACAGAAATCATTTTAACGGCAAATCAATGCTCTTAATATGGAGTATCAGTACTGTTATTTAATGAGCAACATTCACAACTATACATTGGATTTATCCAGGTTTTACCTCTACAGTCAGTCATGCATCACAAATTTGGTCAGGAGATATTTCAGTTGAAATTTTAACGTTAATTCTGAAGTGGGAATGATGGAAACAGCGTTTATCATATTTTTTTTAAATCTGGTGCATACAAACTGGGTATCTTCATTGCTGTTCACAACACATACATTTAATCTGAATGTCCGGTAATGTGGTGTTTTGACACCTTTAAGCATATTAGCAAAAAACATTTGCTGTAGTTATATCCTTTGGCCATCTCTTGTCAGTTAGTGTAATGTTTAACCTGTCAGATGGGTATAGTCGGTTTTAACAGCTATCATAAAATGCCTTTAGAAATTTCCTTGTAACCTGTATATTTTGTTGTGGATAAATTATGTGGGAAGCGAGAGTGTTTCTGTACCAATAGCAATAAGGACCCATGCTATAGCCATGTCATGATAATTTTCGGTCCTTCACAGAAAACATGCTTGCATCCATCTGTAGTGTGCATGGTTAAGCATATGTTACCATGGTCCAGGATTTATTTACACAGGTTGATACGCTGAATAATCCAACCACATTTTTGTGGGGAAGTGGAACGAAATAATAGAAATTGCATTAATTGTAATGTGTAAAAAGAGTTGAGATACTGTATTGTAACTTTGTTGCATGTCATTGTGGTATATCATGTCTTGATTGGTGAATATGTTTAGTTTGTGACTTTATTTGAAGCAGAAATAATATGTGAATGCTTCATTGAGCATAATTCTGACTAGTAACTACGCACTTCGTTCGATCACATTATCGCAAGCAAGCCATCTTAAATTGACCACCTAAACTGTCATTTGGCAACCTAAAAAGCTGCCTAAGTTGCCCGGCTGGCAACAGGGAAAAAAAGTTAAGTGAGAGCCCTAGTATCATTCACTACATCTATTTGTTAGTCAAATAGTTTGATTCACCTTGTCACACATTTCATCTGCTGATCCAGAAACCAGAAGGATTGGATGGCGTACATGAAGCAGATCCTCTGATCGTAGTTTACTGTGTTGCTTTGCAGGGTGCAGAGGAAAGGACAGACAAATGAGACCTTGCACAAATGCTTCATCTACGGTATCCTTGCATTGTTTAACAATACAGGCAGCAGCTCTGGACCCCATGGAACGACCTACATAAGAAAGATTTATTACACATCCAACATTCTGATCATTAAATAGTTCAAAAAAGATAGAATCAATAATTACAATGAACATGATTACCAACAAAGGTTTCACTTACCCCCAAGAAACCAACTTTTCACTTTATATTCCTTTGAAGATTTTAAATATTCCTGCGATAATTATTGTAAAAAATTGTGTTATTTTTTAAAGTGAGACAAACTTGTGACTTTAGAAACATTTTGTGCAAGCTGATTCACAGGCTCATTGATCTAACCATGCAAACGAGTTGTTCCAATTCAAAATCCGTCGTACTGAGTTTGCTAACTTCACCTGGAACGGGTGTCGACATATCCAGTTTAAGATTGGAAAACTCACCCAGAGTCTCCATCCTTGATCATTTCAAGTTCAAAATGCACACTAAACATTGCATGGACAGAAATGGGATAGTGGTGATGTTCACCTCCCCTAAGCTGTTTCTCACTCAAATAATGAGGTCGGGTTATGTATTAGGTCTATGAAATACTAAATCAATGAAGAAAAAGCACTGAAAGCTAAATTTGTCAGAATTCTTTAAGCAGTGAAATACGATAATTCTCTTACCACGACCGCCCTGTAAGCTCTGATTCTATAGACCAAATTGGGGCCTCTGCAAGTGAACCTAAGGCACAGTATCCCATTAGATGCAAGGAATTCTGTCAACGATACCAGCTGATGGAAGTTCATGTCTCCACTTGCACCATGATTAAGGATCACTCCATGTGTGAAACTAACATTTGGAATTGTGTAGATGGCATCCAGATTTTTTCTTTCAAATGGTATTTTCAATTTAACCTAGAAAATCAACATAATTATTATATGCAATACTACAATAATATCTGACAACCAAGAAAACTAGTGATGTAATTGATTCAAAACAATTTTAAAATACTATTTATCTTAAAATAGTGAAATGGAAAGATTTTATTCCAGCTCCACTATTGAACAGGAACTTTGGCATTTCAAAAAATTTGTTTGGTGTTTTTTCCATTCAAAGCTGCCAGTACAGAGAGAAATAACATACGAGTATGCATCAGATGATTCACTTCTGGATTACTGCATGCAAATTAGGTAAATATTTATCTGGCAGAAAAATCTATAACATTGTCATTAATATAAACAATGTTTTCATTGAAGGAGGTATCAAGAACTGGGGAAGCAGTTTGAAGAGGACTGGCAAAAGAGCCATTAAGGTTATTTAGATCTATTGCTTAGAGCCTGGAGTTCTAATTCAATTGCAGTGTTCCTCATATGTGCTGGACAAGTACCTGAAGGGAAATAATTTTCAGCATTGTGGAGAGTGGATGGATGCTCCTAGATAGAACTGGAATAACCTCTTTCCATACTGCAACCATTGTGTGGTTTAGCGATATAATGGGGAATGGCAGGTAGACACAAGAAGCTGGAGTAACTCAGCTGGACAGGCAGCATCTCTGGAGCAAAGGAATGGGCGATGTTTCGGGTCGACACCCACAGGACGGCACCCATTCCTTCTCTCCGGGGATGCTGCCTATTCTGCTGAGTTACTCCAGCTTTTTGTGTCTACATTTGATTTTAACCAGCATCTACAGTTCTTTCTTACACATAATGGGAGAATGGCTCCTTTCCCTGCAACATTGCTTGGATACATAACTGTAATACAACTCATGTTTATGTCAACTGAATGTTGATGAAAAAAATCATCTTGATCACATAAACTAAGAAATTCATAGAGGCGACATTTCCAGTTGTTGATATGGAATATACATTCACCACTACAAGCAGCTAATGCCAATAATCTAAAAGCTGCTTGACAAGAATAAACCTCATGGACTCATCTATTTATTACTAAATCTTGTTTGTTTCTATGTCGGTCTGTCTATTTGTGATGTCCTCAATTACGCCAAAACGGTACACGATAGTGCTACAATTTTTGGCCCACCTTACCCACCTGTGGTGTGTTGTATCAAGTTTTGTTCAGATTGATGGTATATTTTACATGACTGACATTTTAAACTTAAATAATTAAACAACGCCCCCACTTGTCGTTAGCAGCATATGATATCACAATGGGATCTCATTTACATAAACTGCCCATCAGCATCGTTCCATCCCACAATTACATGGGATCTCATTGACATTAAAAAAATGCACTTTAAAAAAAAACAATTTAAGTCAAATTCTTGGAGGGAGGTTTCACTTACAAAAAAACATTGCAGTTTTCATTGTAGGTGGGTGGAATAGGATAGAGGTTTCATTTACAAAAAAAAATTGAGATTTTCATGGTGGGGGGTGGGATGGGGGTGAGGTGAGTGCTGAAATCGCCCCCCCCCCCTCCACGTGGGGACGATTGATTGCCTCCGGGGAGCGCCCACACCACCCCCACGTGGGACCGATTAAGCCTCACCACCACCCCCCCCCCCCCCCCCCCCAGCGCAGCCTCAGCCTCTCCCTCCCCCTCCTGCAGAGCCTCGACTTTCCCTCCCTCTCACGCGGCTCCAGACTGCTCGGCCCGTTCCTTCATCGCCGAGTGGTGGGAAAAAATGGGGCCGGCAGTGGTTTACATCAAAATATTGTGGAGGTGAGGAGGGAGAGGGGATAGGGGGCAGGTGAGGAGTGGGGGAGGAGGGAGATAGGGATACAGTAGGAGTTATGGAGGGAGTGGCTGAGGGTAGGGGAGAGGGGGAGAGGTAGAAGGGAGGGTGAAGATAAGGGGGTGGGGGTGCTGGGGAGGGGGAAATGAGGATAGGGGTAGGAAGATGGATGGTGAGGTAATGGAGGAGGGGGAGGGGGGTGAGTGGAGGGGGGTGAGGGGAGGAAGCAGTTGGTGGAGGGGAATTGGGACTGAAGAGGGTGAGGGAGATGCATTCACATTGATCTAATAGTTTACATATTATTGCCATTTTAAACTTCAAAAACTTCAGCAGCGTCTGCGCAGTTGGGGGCTATGGGTGAGTGAGTAGTGGAATATTGAGTTGGAGGAATGGGCCCAACGGGTCCGCACTTGGTCTTCTAGTCACCAGCTAAAATCATGTAGTGTACCAAAACTGAGCATTGCCAACTTATCCGAACGGAAGTACTTTATCCAGTAACAATTCCTGGTATCATCTGTAATTGACCTGGTCTACAATCCTAAAATATTACCCAAAAGTACACATTGAATGAGGAATTTGGTTGTCAGTTGACTGAATTCAATCCTCCATCACTTATCTTGGAGCCATCAGCATGCGTGGCTGCTGCAGTGGACAATATGTTAACACCAACCCTCAAACCTTATGAATAAAGAACATGCACCACCACTTCTTTCCCTCCTGCTCCTCTTCTTCCCCCATCCCCTCTTCTCCTCCACCTCCTTTTTTCACCCCTCTTCTCTTCTTCGCCTATCCTTGGTCTTCTTCTCCCCCCACCCCTCTTTCTCCCACTCCCCGTTTGAAACGTTACTAACAATTCAGCAATATAAGAGCGCAGAGGAAATGGCTCAAATCATTCATGTGTCGAGAGCAATACAGGTGCACACCGTTTCGTACGAGCCCAAAACCTTAACGTCCGCCATTGTGACCGCGCTCTGGTCCAAGTCGGCGCCGTCCACCCCACCCACGCACCTTCAAGCGCAACACCATTTGCCAAACCAGACGTCAATTATCTCCCAAAAATGAATTAAACAGAGAGCGCTGCCTCTTCCGTGATTTCTAATTTGTAACTCGTAGTGGAATAATATAATGCATTGTTATATTTACTAATTGTTTAACATTTTGCTTGTAATTTGGAAGGTTGGGAATTGTTTAGGCATAGTTTGGTGCCTGGATCTGGGTTTGACGCTAGTCGTGTTCAATGCTTACACTTTTGCCGAGCGTTGGTATGTATGCTTGGCTTCCGTTTATGGATTAATTTTTCATGTTATTTTCTGTCTTACTTTAGAATTTGTTGCATCTTGTTTGTAAAACTATTAACCCTAAAACTGCATATTTTGTTTTTAATTTTAATGGACAGACGAGTTAAATTCTGCAAAGCATTCAGTAAAACCGAACTTCCGGGTGTCCCGAACTCACAACAGCAGCCGTCTCCTTCAAACTTCCCCCTAGGTCAAAATCTCCGTTCTCTACCTTCATTGGATTCTGTCTTCAAAGTTAACAGCTGGAAACACGTGGCTGCATACATTGGCCTGGTTGATTAATCAATATCCCACACAAACAAGCCTGTACTACAAACTAACTAACCCCAGCTACCTTGCCCAATCCTCTTCTCCTATATCTACCTCCTTCACAAAATCCACAAGCAGGACTTGCCTGGCAGAATCATTGTTTTTGCCTGCTCCTGCCCCAACAAACTACTCCAAATAATTTAATTATATCTTAAATCTGAAACAAAACCAGAAAATGGTAGCGATAAAGGGACAGTCAGCCAACAGCTGCAAAGACAGAAGCAAAGTTTTCAAATGTCTTCCCCCACTCTGAACACTACCAGACCTGCTGAGTATTTCAAGTGCTTTCGGTTTTTCATTTAATTTAACCATTTTCTACGATGATCCAAGGAATTACAATTATCTGTACATATAATATGTGGGCCTGTCCCACTTGGGCGACCTAATACGCAAGTTCTAGCGAGTTTGCCCTCGACTCATATTCGCAGCATGGTCGACACGAGGCCGTAGGAGGTCTTCGTAACTCTCCTTCATGCTCGAGAGTGGTCTCCGCATACTTGAGGCCTCAGCTAGGTCGCGGCGTTTTATCAGGGCCGCCAACATTGGGTGAGAGTTGGCAGTGAGAAATTGTGAGAGACCAAGCCCGGGGGAGCGTAGCGACCGGGCGGGGGGGTTGGTGTTAGGAGGGTGTCTCCCCTCCCATTGGTACAGTGCTTTTGCATTTTTCAGCTTGAAATTGTGCAATATGGTGCATACTGTAATTTACACTTGAATGCAATATATATGCTTTAAATTGGATTAGTTATGAATAAGGTTAGACTAAATTACATTCCTAATTACATTCCACAGTAGAGCCCAGGCTCTGATCAACACATGCAGCACATGACTGATCTTAGTATATTCATGTATGGAAATCAGATTATAATCAAACACGTCCTATGTTGACCAACCTGGGTCTCATTGCACACCTGGTACTACTCCTGACCCTGACTCCAGTTGCATACCTTCTCTCATTCCTGACTCTGAGTCCAGCCTTACACCTGCTCCCCCCACCCCCCCAATTCTACCCTGATCATAGCTGTTTACCTGCTTAGGTTCACAGTGCTGAATACTCCCCAGGTCCCAGCTTTGACTGCACACCTAGTACTATTCCAGACCTTGACTCTGGATGCACACTTGACCTTGCTCCTAGCCCCTCTGCACTGACAATATATCTGGCCCTCACATAAAGCCCCAGGACTTAACCTATTACGTTCAAGTCCACAGGTGCTTATCTAATGCAGTAATCTTTTATGGGGCACTTCACAGACCACTTTATCTATAACAAAATTTGCTACATCCATTGGCTTCCTTGTTATCTAATGCCCCTGTCCCACTTAGGAAACCTGAACGGAAACCTCTGGAGATGTTACGTTCCAGGAGGTTTTTGTCAGTCTCCCTAATGGTCGAAAGTGGTTTCCGTTTTAAAAATCGGTAATTTTTTAGTCGAAGCCGGTTGCGATGCTAGTTGAAGGTGGTTGCCGGCGGACAAAATCCTCCGGGAACCACACGGAAACCTTGGGTGGGGCGCAAAGTCTCCAGAGGTTTCTGTTCAGGTTTTCTAAGTGGGACAGGGGCATAACATGCTAGTTACTTTGTCAAATAAGTCATCAATTGGTTGAACACATTTTATAATCCAAAAAATTATACTCAGTCAGCTGTATAAGTATTCTATTACCATTTCTTTCATTTTCCTAACAAACTATCCTGAAGTCATTTTCACCCCCAATATTTTCACTATTTTGCTGTCTTCCTCTCAGCTGGGACTTTTCCGAAATGCAAAGTCCATTAACTATATATTTAAGCAATATTATTCTATTAAATGTGATCTTGAGAGTACATAATATTTTCTGTGGTATTCATAACACGATGATAAAAAGATCTTTGTTCTGATTGCGCCTACCAACATGCATACATTATTATATTACAGTTAATATGTACAGAGGGCAAATTTTTGTTCCAATGCTCCCTATTCCCAATTACTTTTACATTGAAGTGATTGAAATCCAAGTGAAGTTTAAATGGCATCATAAAAGTCAATGATCATCAAAATCAAGTGATTGAGTTTTATTGCTATATACTCAAGCATAGAAACATAGAAAATAGGTGCAGGAATAGGCCATTCAGCCCTTTGAGCCAACACTGCCATTCCATATGATCATGGCTATTCATCTAAAATCAGTACCTCTTTCTGGGTTTTTTTTCCCATCCCTTAATTTCATTAGCCCCAAGAACTAAATGTAACTCTCTCTTAAAAACATCCAGTGAATTGACCTGCACTGCCTTCTGTGGCAGAGAATTCCAGATTCACAACTCTCTGCGTGAAGAAAGTTTGTCCTCATCTCAGTCCTAACTGGCCTACCCTTTATTCTTAAACTGTGACCCCTGGTTCTGAACTCCCCCAACATTGGGAACATTTATTCTCCAGTTACAGTAAGTGAAAATCTAGCAGGCAAGCAGGATGCTTTCTCCAACCACTCCCATTTGAAGTCCACTATCTTCCACATTTCTACCCAGTGTTGGGTACTTACTTCCAACAGCCACTGGTTGTCCTCCAGGATGCACCGATCCGCAGCCTGATCCATACTGGTCACCTGGACAGACACTCACGGCAGCGGTGCAACGCTTCCAACGCCTCCGACGGCCCGGGACTCTTGCACTGAGGCTGCTCCATGGCCGGAGTTGCAGTTTGCGACTCGCCAGCCCGGCAAACACTCGCCAGCCCCGCTCCCCGTCCGCATCTGTGCCCGCCGCTGCTTCTGCTTCCAATGCCCATGGCCATGCAGTTGATATTAGTTTTTAAATTTTCGTTGATCACAGAATTTCTCATGACAGAGCGTGAGAAATTTCTCTCTTCCCCCTCTTCACTCCCCCCTCGCTCTCTTCCCCGTTCCCTCCCACCTCACTCTCCCCCCTCACCTCCACTCCTCTCTCCCCTAGCTTTCTTTCCTCTAACTCTATCTCCCCTCTTCCCCTCACCCCCTTTCCCCCTCCCTCTCTCCCCCATTTGCTCTCTCTCCACACACTCTTTCCCCCTCTCCCTCCCACATCAGTCTCCCCCTTGCTCTCTCTACACTCTTTCTCCTCCGTCCCTATCTCCTCTTTCTCTTTCCCCCTCTCCCTTTCCCCGTTTCTCTCTTACCCCCTCTCCCCCTTCCACCACCCCTCTCTCTTCCCCCTCTCTCCCCCCTATCTCCTCCCTCTCCACCCCCTCCTCCCTCTCCACCCCCTCTCTCTATTCTCTCCCCGTCTCACCCCCTCTCTCTCCCCTTTGTCTCCTTTCTCTCTCTCTCTGCCTCCCATTGAGAGTCTCTGTCCCTTCGGCAGCGTGAAGGGACAGAGACTCTCTTCTGTCCCCTTCAGGGACTCTTGCACTGGAGTTGCTCCATGGCCGGAGTTGCAGCGAGCGACTCGCCAGCCCGACAAACACTCGCCTGCCCCGGCTTCCCGCATCTGTCCCCGCCTGCTGCTTCCATCGCTCCCTCAACCACGGTTCTTCAACAGCCGCGGCCCATGCAGTTTATATGAGTTTTGAGATTTCGTTGATCACAGAATTTCTCACGACAGAGCGTGAGAAATTTGTGATCAGCGTGAGCGTGAGAATTTGCCCAAATGCGTTATTCTCACGCTTAAAGTGTGAGAGTTGGCAGCCCTGGTTTTATTCAATATGTTAAAAAAATGCCCGCGAGTAAAAAAAGGTCGCCATGGAAAAAATCCATACTTTTTTTACTCGTACATTTAGTCGTAGTAGGTCAAAGTAAGTTGTAGTAGGTCAGCATGTTAGTCGTAGGTAATCGAGGGTAGTCGAAGGTAGTCATAGATAGTCTTCATCGTAGTCGAAGGAGGTCGTCTTCACTCTCCACTAGTCGGTGTCCAATTTTCCCGAAGTTAGTCGTAGCTAGTCGAAGCTGATCTTCAACATAGTCGAAGGAGGTCTTCAACATGTCATTTTTTCAAACTCTTCTAAACTCACCAATTAGGTCGCCCAAGTGGGACAGCCCCTTAAGTCTGAACTCGACTTCAGATTACATGTATAATTGTAACTATCCTAGAAATGCTTTTGTTTATAAAAGCATTATTTATTTTGGCTTTGAAACTTTAAAGTTTAGGATATCATAACTAGATTTGTTAAATATATATGGCATTTTATTTTATAATATTTCATAATTTACCCCAAGATTTAAATGTAAATACATTTATTGAGATAATGATTGATGATGCAAACAAACAGGAAATTATGCATTTATTTAAAAAAAGATTAATAATCAGCTAACTACTTCATATCAAATATTTTGACAATATTATAAATGCACCAATGGTTACATAATTCTTTGTTCAATTGTGCTTACCACCAACATACTTGAATATTTCTAAAATGTGCCACTTAAGGAAAAAATGAGAATGCGCACAAATGCATATTGCTCTTATTCTCACATGATTTATTTGAAGCTGATTCAACCAAACAAATTGTGATTTAGTCCCAACCCTCCCGGTGTCTATTTCAAATGTAATTGTGGATGGACAACATTGCAACCTATTACAAACAGACCTCTGGAAATAAAATACAATCACACTGCCATTAATAAGCGTTAGTCTTCCAATCTATTAACCTTTCCTGGCATACTCATTTATTTAATACCTAAGCAGTTACATGTGCCTTAAAATATTATGTTTCAAATAGCACACATCTTTCTTTTTTTTTCAGAAATCTCTTTTAGTGGCTAAAGATGAACAAACACGTATTTTATGCAGCCGAATAGCAGTTTTGTGGCAATTATGAGGTATCTTTTTTACAATAGACCATCAAATCCTTTTCTTCAGTAGATGCATGGACAACAGCCAGAACAGGATTGTTGGGATTTTTCAGAATTGCGTACTAATAAATGAATATTGATGCCGTTAAACTGAAATCCAATGTCTTGCATAACCTCGTTGTTGTAGTGTTCTCTGCTTCACATTTTTGGTCAAAGTTCATCTCTAGACTGAAAATAAAATTATGTAGAGAATTTAGTGTTTAATGGATAAAAATGATTAATGTTCTTTAAAATTTTAGATCCAAAGCCACTTGGTGGAAAAAAATCCTTTGTAAGAAGGACCAACACTCTGACATCAAAGAAAAAGCAATAATTATTTTTGTGACCAAAGCTATGGAAGCATCTGAGAAACAGTAATCATTATTATTCACTTTCCCAAACCAAATTAAATGCAAAGAAATTAGGCAAAAAAACATTGGAAATATTTAAACTAAAGTTGGAAAAAATATATAAATCAAATATTTTCTGGCTAGGAAAAATATAATATAAATAATGCCTGGGTTCCGTTGATGAATGAGGAAATTAAAGCAAGTTTGGAACTAATATTAGATTTTTTTTGTACTTAAACAGATAAAAGAGGCAATAGCTAGAATAAGTATTCTGAATACCTGGGAAAACTACAAAGGAATTTAGAAAGGTTTATATAAAGAGATAGTGGTAAACCACAGATACAATTAGACAACTTTCAGTAAACATAATAATGGAATACATCAAAAGTTTCCCCTTTCATCTGAAGGATAGACAGTCAGCACTTTTTTCCTAGGGTAGAAATATTGGATGCAAATTGCATAACTACAAGATCAGAGGGAGAAAGTTTAAAGATGATGTGCAGGGAAGTATGTCCTAGATTAGTAGTACCTGGAATCTCTTGTCAGGGGTGGTGAACACAACAGACAAGATAGTGTCATTTGAGAGATTTTTAAATGGGACACATGAATATGCAGAGAATGGAGTTATATAGAGCATGAGTGGGGAGCCAACAGATTTTTTGATTCTATGAATTATTTGTATTAAGCAGAATTATCAATCACACATTGAATGACAATTGTGCAGTTGATGAGTAGCAGCTAGTATGTTATATTACAGCAGTGAATTAGAAATACCTGGTTTCAGTTTTCACTGTATTCTTCATTTGGAGGAAAAGTACCGAGGGTGAATGGGGACAAAATATTCTCTACATGGGGGAGTTCATGTGGCTTTGCATCACCACTACTGCATGCGTTGGCATAATCCTGAAGGATAAAGCTGCCAAATTGGATCTACTTTGATTAATTATGAACTGGAGAGAATAAACAGTAGCGACCAGACCCCTTGCAGACACATCTGTCTACAAGAAGTAGAACTAAAGAATTATTGGTAATAGGAAGACAAAGTCTTGTTTTTAACTATCCTAAAAATTATGACAATGTCATAGTCACATAATATCATTGAGACGGTAAACAGCCTAAAGACACATTGAGAGATGTAGGGAAAGCTGATTAAAGCAGTTAGATAGGCAGTTTTGAGGACATTTAGAGCTAGGGAAGGGTTAAGGCAGACAGGTTAAGAAAAGTTTTGATTGTAGATATAAACTTAAGTTCAACTGCCACTGGTGGAAACAGAGGGAGGGAAGGGAATGGATAGCATGATAAATCAGACTGGAAGAAATGCTTTCTAAATTATTCCAAAATTCAGTGAATAAGTGGGATTTGCTGTAGTTTCTAGACCATGGCCACAGATGCTAATGTTTGCATCAAGGAAGTCACCATAGAAGCCACTTTGTGTAGAGCAGTGGGAGTGACACAGATGTGGGACTACTTCTCAGAGCTTCCATCACCGCAGCCAAAGAAAAATGCTGGCTCATGCCTGCTGACGACAAATAGGCATATTATAACATGGAGGAGCCAGAACTTAGTGAATTGGTGACAAGGTGCGGACGGAACCAAATGGCATACATATAGAAACCTAGTGGAACAGAGCACAGAGAACTGTACAGCACAGAAACAATCTCTTTGGTTCAAGATGTCTATGCAAACAATGATGCCAAATTAAACTAATTCCTGTCTGTACATGTCTGTCCGAATGCCTTGTAAATGTTGCTGTCATACTCGCTTCCATCACCTTCCCTGGCAGCGTGTCCCAGGCACCTACCCATCTCTCTGTCAAAAAAACTTGCCTTCTTTAAACTTTCATTTTCTCACCTTAAATCTATGCATGTTAGTATTTGACATGTTCATTCTGGGAGAAATATTCTGACAATGTTTCTCATAATGGGTGGCTTTAAAAGGGGCAACTCCAAGAGGAGTTGGCAATTGGTGGTGACAAAAGAGATGATGCCATTGTTAAAGATTCTCACTCTAGTTTAATAATTGGTAGGAAAAGTCACATTGAACTAGCACATGGAAAGTAAAGAAGAGACAGTAAGGGATGACATTACTCTGTTCAATGTCGTGGACAGTTCAAAATTGAATTTCCCTAGTTCTTAGATTAAAGTTCTCCAATATTTAGTCTACTCTGAAACTGTTGGCATATTTCAAAAAAACTTTTATTTTTTTTAAACCTCATTAGTAAATACCTTTGTTCTATGACACACACAAGGGAACAGATCATCTTTTGGATGGTCCACCAGTTCCATGCTGTCCCTGATCTTAGGTTCGTTCACTTGAAGAGCAGCATACTCCTGTTTAAAAAAAATAAAAATCATAGGCATAAAGTTTGCTAGTTATGTTTTACATAACAACAGAAAATTGTTCTTTGGTAGCATTTTTAATAGAGCAATAATATTCCAAGATACTTTTTAGGAGTATTATTAATAAAACGTGAAGCCATTCTGTGAAAGATAGTCAACATATTTCTCAGAGTCATAGCGTTTAAGAAGCATGTTGAAGAAGGAAACAGGTAAAGCATGAATACTAATAATGGAGTGATTAAATTTGGGTATGATGAAGAATTGACAGTTGGATGAGCACAAGTAGTGTACCATGCTACAGTATTGAATGAGGAGTTGGGTTGTATGGTTAATTGAAAATAAAGGAGAGAATTTTAAATGGAGACACCGTATTTCCTCCAATTTCCACACTGCTCTCATCCCAGATTTCCCCAGACAGAATAGAATAGTTACACCAAAGCACTCTGAGTTTTGCTCAAGACTTCAGCATCTGCAGTTCCTTGTATCTCCAGAGGTGCAACATCTGTCCCAATATCTTCCCCCCGCCAAACACTATATACAGACCTAAACAGCCCTTCCAGGCATAGATTCACAAGCACATGGATTATTGCATTTAGTCTTTATGTTTTATATTTATTATTAAATAAATAATAAATAATAATAAATAATAGTCTTCTCCACTGACATAGTGAAGCCAACGCAAACTAAACGGACAGCACCTCATATTCCGCTTGGGTTGCCTACAGCCCAATGATATGAATATTGAATTTTCCAAATTCATGTAAACTACTCCCACTGAGTACCTTTCACACTCCAACCAGTACACTCAAGTTCACAGCTTCTGTCCATCCCTCTACCCCCCAACCCACCACATCATCAAGACGCATCACCTTCCCCCATATTGCTCCATCTGCCCATCTTTGTGGTCAATTGTACTGTACCATGAGAATGAAGCTCATTGAGGCCATAATTCAGCTGTGGTATTGAGATAAAAATTGTCAGAATCTCAAATTGAATGTCAAATTGTGTCAAAGACTTGATAAAGAACCGTGGTGGACATAATACAGTAAAGACATAATGGTGCAATGCTAATGAATAATAGGTAACCCTGTTACATGTGCATCGACATATTATATCCAAGAGTGAGCTGGTTTCAATTAATTTGCACATGGATGTACATAAGGAAGACTGAGAATGTTGGTTATAAAATGGTAATGTTAAAAGTTAAAGATATGTTGATGATGGACATCCAGTGGCGCTGTTGCTAGCTGCCTCCGCCCACGGTCTGGCTGTCTTTTTTTATTTTGTTATGTTTAGAGTGTTTTTTTTGGGGTGGGGGGTTCGGTATTTTATGTGGGGGGAAGCAGATAGGGTAAGGGGGAAGACGTCCTTCAGTCGCTTCCTGGCGAGGATGCAGCTATTATCCGAGTCGCGTCCTCGCCGCTCCCCCCCCCCCCCCCCCCCCCGCCACCCCCCCCCCCGCGGCTTACCAGCTGGATTGGCGCGGCCTTTCCTGCTGGGACCGGACCAGAGCTTCAGCAGCTGCGGCGCAGCGCTCGAAACATCGCGGAGCGGGCGAGACCTTCGTGGGATCGCCGCTTGGAGCTCCGGAGTGCTGGGTCGCTGCTCCAACATTGCGGAACTGTGGGTGCGGAGCTCCCAACGCAGGCGACGCTGACTTTAACATTGCGGAGTCCTGGCACCCTTTGCCAGGAGTCGCCAGCACGAATCTCCGCCCAGCGCGATGTGTGGACATCGGGAGCCACGGACTACGGTGGAAGGTGGTCGATGAGAGGTTCCCGCCGAGAGGGCCTGAACATCGAGCCACCCGTAGCGGCGATTACGGTGTGCTCGGAGGCCCCGACCACGGGTGAACATTGGGGAACATGTCTCTCCATGAAGACTGCGCCTCTCCATTGGCGAGGAGGTTGACTGGACTTTGGTTCCTTCCCTCACAGTGGGGACCTTTGGTGCTGCTGTGGGGATGTTTGTGTTGTGGACTACTGCGTTCTGTGTTTTTTTTGGGGGGGGGGGTTTGTATGACTGCAAGGGAAAAATAATTTTGTTGTCTCTTCATTGAAGACAATGACAATAAATTAAATCAAATCAAATGATGAATTTCCAAACCAGAGACTCAATACCAAGTGCAATCCTCAGTTCTTGAAGGGTTAGTTGCCAATAGATAAAAAGACCCTGGTGGACCAGGAGACAGGAGGGCATGGGATGAGTCGGGGCTTTCACCAGTGGTGGAATCTATAGTGGGACGATAGTAACATCTCTGGCATGAGACCATCCAACCAAACATTTTTAATTCACAGCGTAATGGTGAAATTTTACAGTTTTTTATGCTAAGTGTCAACAAACAGTGATTTTTTGATCAAGGTACATGTTACCAGTAATCATATGAAGATTGTTATTTGTGAACAAGTGCAAAACAATCATTTAACATGGGTATTAAGGTTAAATAATGGGCATTTTTCTTTGACCTCTGGGGAAGAAAATTAATTCTGTGATAGTCAGTTTATCGTGACCATGCTAACCAAAACATACGTCAGGGAGTAAATATTTGGGCCTCAGTTCAAAGGAAAATGACTATCAAGGAACAAATCAAATACATTTCTTTTAAAGTACAATATTTTGACTCAATTGAGAAAGAATTATTCCTGCATTACACCATCCAATTGAATTCAGCAGAGTTCCCCAATTCCCCTAATGATAACAGGTAGCTGAAGTCCCAGGCAATGCATAAATTATCAAAGATAAATATAATAGCGGCTACTGTCATCTGAACACTAGTAGCATACAGGCCTAGTTTTAATACTTTGTGCCCTTCTAGCAAAGCCAATTTGAAGCAATGTTTTCCATTTTTTCAAGAGTAAGCTATTCAAGAGTCAAGGTTACGGCTGTAATCAGAATGGGACTATTTTATCCTCATATAATCTAACAGCTACTGTCAAAGTATGTTGTGGCAGAGCACACTAAGTTATGAAATTCCAAAGTTCAACAAGGGTCACAAAGCTATAAAAAGCCGAGAAAGAGGAATCTGCAGATAAGGAGCCGATAACAAAGAGATATTGATAATGATCTTTTGTTCTGTAATTTAGAACAAAATGTATAGGTAAAATGCATAGAGCTTCTCACGACATTAAAGAGAGTACAATAAAATATAGCGTGTTGGAATTTAATTCTATTTCAGTCAAAGCTGCTCAGTGAATGGTACAAGATTATAAAAATGAGAATATGACACAAAAGTGCAGGATACCTGCAGCCAACAACACTCGAGGTGCAGGAGTGACAAAGGACTGATTGCAGAAGTGCTTTGATATTTTGATGATAATTGTTGACCATTATTATCTGATTTAAACTATCTCAATTCAAGTTTCACCTGAGGGGAAAATCTTCTTTGCTCTTCCATTTGTAATAAAATGAGCAACAAGTTGCTGAAACTCAGATGCTTTCACTACGAAGCGAACTTGGCAATTCTTTTCCCTTTACCAAAAGCTTCCATTTTTTCCCCTCGATCTCTTGCTATGGCAATTCCCACCAAAAACCGATCAGAACTACCAGTGAAATAACAAATATAAACAAATAACACAATTACCATACAGTGGAAAAAAAGATTGCTGCACTCTTAACACTTTGCACTTGTATCGCTGTCCTAACAATGCTTTCAAGGAAATTCAGAACTGGAGAATAGTCATTAAATCTGAAGAGAGGAGGGGGGGGGAGGGAAAAAGGAGGGAAGGGGAGATCCATTATTGATTAAAGCTGATGAAGTGAGTTACAAGCAATCTCACAACCTTTGAAATGGCTAACCTTTTCATTAGCATTTTCCTAAATTGTTCTGTTCTCATTCGTTATATGAAACACAACTCCTTCATCACCATCTTATCATCAAAATTAAAAGAAGGGGTAGTCATTCAGAGCAGTAACAAAAGGGCAGTGATTTTTTGGAATGTCCACCTAACAAGGCTGTGGAGGCTCAGTAGTTATTGTATTCAAATATGGATTAATAAATTTCAGATATGTTGGGAACCAAGGGATGAGTGGTTGATGCAGAGATGTGGTGCTGACATAACAGACCAGCCTTGATCTTATTGAATGGTGGAGCAGACATGAGAGAACAAATGGCTTAATCCTGCTTCTCATTCTCCCATTCTCATGATACTCTTGCCATGTTCTAATAAAATTGTCATCCTCAATTTTTTAAACAAAAGTCTATTAAGAGATGGAAACAAATTGTACTAAACTTTAATGTTCGTGGAGGTGGATTCTGTTCCTTGGAGAATGTCAAGGTGAATACGTTCCTAGAGCCTGGTGGGATCTATCATAGGTTATTTAGAGAGGGAAGAGAGGAAATTGCTGGGGCCTTAAAAGTTTCTACTTACCTGGAAGAGTTTAAAGTAATAACAGAAGATGTGATTTGCCACAAGATTGTTCCTAGCATAGTCTTGTCCAGCTTTTGCAATCATTTTGGCCTATGAAATAAATGAAGCAAAATAACAAAAATAAATACATTTCCAAAGAAAGCATTCAATCTTGCTAATATCTGCACTTTCATTCCAGGAACTATGATCGCAGAAATAATTGGTGAGCCCCGACAAAGTATCCTGCAATCAATTTTGATGGTCTCAACGTGAACACACAGAAATGCAATCATCCATTAAAAAAACCCTATTTATCTATACTTGCCTTTACACAAGCACTATTCTCCAGTCATAGAATATCCTTTCATAATTAAAGTGCATAAATTGTGAAACAGGCGACAATAAACATCTTATAGAATAAAACAATAATAGTAGATGTTAATGGGTATCTTCATACTGTCTTAGCAACTAACATTTTATTTTATTTATCAATTTAGATGAGATTAATTTGCAGAAGGTTGAGCACGTTTCATTACTGAGTGTTCTTGATTATTACATATCTAGATTTGCATTAACTAAAAACTTTACTTATTTAATGCTCACTATTGCACTGTTGCAGAAAATTACAGCAGATAAATCTAAAATTAATTCTAGATTTAATTTGAGTGGGACTTCCTTTGTGCCAGAGACTCAAACAGAGCAGAATTTGTTAGGTGCATTCAGGAGGGTTTCTTGAATATGTAAATAGTCCAATCAAAAAGTTAAAAAAGAGCATGTGTAAGGTTAAGGACTGGATCCTTGAGGTATATAAATTAATCAGAAAAGAAGTTAAACAGGGAATCTGGTGGCCTACAAGAGGTAATGAAAAGTCCTTGGCAAGGACTTTTCATTACCTCTTGTAGGCCACCAGATTCCCTGAGGAAAATCAACATTGCATTTTATACATACTTTAAAATAAAACAAAATAGCTGGGGAAAGGTTAAAACCACACACGGGCAAACAAGGGAATTTATGTCTGGGGAAGTGGGCGAGCTACTAAATGTGCACGTTGCATCGGTATTCACCATGGTGAAGGACAGGAAAATAGTAAGATCAGTGAGAAGTATTTTGATATTCTGGAGCGTCTTGAGATCAAGGAGGAGGTGGTATTCAGTCCTTTGCAGAAAGCTAAAGTGAACAGGCAAATTATAGATTAGTGAGCTTTACATCTATAGTAGGAAAAATACTTAAATGAGATTCAATACATGCAAATTGGAAAATCAAATTAAAAATATACAATTATTAGCTATGAATGAAGAAAATAGAACATATACCTACATTTTCATCATGAGATTTTGCCCACTGAATTTTATCCAGAAGATCACTTAAATCACTTTTAAATGGAATATAATGCTCCCATGGTGTCAGATCATTGTAGAAGTGTTCATAGTAGACTGAATCTTGCTTTAGAATGACACTATCTCCTGCTAGCAAGTAAGGCATTCTGTAGGCTGCCACTGTCCCATCAATGTTGATTTGATATTTATACTACAAAAATAAAATGTTCAACAGATTTCATATAGTGTGCATGAAGATAATTTTTAAAATGAGATACATTACTAAAAAGTGGATGTATTGTGGTGGTTCTGCTTATTTAATGCCATGCTATCAATCAGATGTTGAATTAAAAAAGTCAAATTATCAACAGTGACATAAAATGTTTACAGCAGAATCAAACAATTACAAATGGTATGATATGCACCATATGCACCAGTTCTGGTTTACTGATACCGGGAACACTTTTATATATATATGTGGGCGGATATTTATAATACTTACTAACATCATGAACTAGAACTTCTTAAATATTCTGGTGCATTCTATTAATTGTCATCTCTATGCTAATATTAGGAACTTAAACGTGTTAACTGCAGTTGCCTTTGGTAGTCCTTAAAGGTGGGATAGAAGATAATAAGATTGGAAATAGGGCATTTAGCCACGCAGTTCTTCAAACTTGTTCCTCCCAATAGGATCACAACTAAACTTAAACATCAACTCCACTTCTTCACAAAAAATTCTAACTTCCTTAATTCCCAAAGACATCAATACCATTCTTGAATGTAATGACATAATTCTAAAGTTCTAAACTTCTAAATGAAAAAAATACTCCTCCTTCCAGTACTAAATTGCCATCCCCTTATTCTGAGATTATAGCTCCTAGTTTATGGCTCTCCAGCCAGGGAACTGTCCTCTTGGCATCTCATAATGTCGTAAGTGATAGGAGCAGAATTAGGCAATTCTGCCCATCAAAGTCTACTCTGCCATTTAATCATGGCCGATCTATCTCTCGTTCCGAACCCCATTATCCTGCCTTCTTCCCCATAACTTCTGACACCCGTACTAATCAAGAGTCTATCTTTGCCTTAAAAATATCCATTGACTTGGCCTCCACAGCCTCCTGTGGCAAAGAATTCCACAGATTCACCACCCTCCTTTGTCAAACGCTCAAAATTCTAAATTCTGTTAATCTCTTCTCACTACCTAGCTCTGTCAACCCAGGAATATATTTAATGACCATTGGTTATCATCTCTGCAAGCCAAATATAGCCTTCATGATTATGGGAGACTAAAACTGTACATTGCACTTTTGTTGATACCTTACCAAATCCACAAAGTTATTTCAGCAATATTTAGTTTGGCTCTTTATATTAAAAACCTCTTGGAATAAAAATTTCCATCTTTCAAATTGCTCACCATACTTGCATGCTATCTTAAATAGAGCATCCTTTTCTTAGCATAGAGTTCAATCTTATACCTTTAACTCCCAATGGTTTCTAGTATCAAAAGGAAATTGACCAACTTGCGCAAACTTGATTTTCAGTAACAGCTTCAGTTTAAACTGAGTGCCAATGGTAAAAAATGTACCGTTGGCAAAGTTAAAACTGTGATTGTCATCTCTACATTAATGAGGTAAGCAAAGTTTTTCTTCCCCAACTCCCAGTGTCTCGTGTGGAGAACTTTTTATTAGAACCCTGAAGTCAATAGGCGCTTCAGAATTTCACATCTCAACTTTTGAAATTTTATTACATCTGTAATGTCAGCAAACTTCAAGGTTTTTGAGGTGTGTAGTTTCAAATGTCTATAAAAGTAAGGCTGGGGTTTATTACCCTATAAATACAGGCATAAAATGTAACTTCATAAGGATGATGCTCAAGGTCATTTTGGGGATTGTGACCTTAAGGTTATTGACAATAAGATTATTTTCTGCAATTGATCAACCTATTGTGTGATCGATCCGATAACTAGTTATGCATAAAGTAACACATTCTTGGAAAATAAAATTGTTGATTATGCTTGCCTCAATACTAAACACAAAGTGGCACATGCATTCAAGCAATTAGACATCATCTGTGAAGAAAGAAATAGTCATTTTTCAAGACAATAATCTTTCATCGGGACTGAAATTAGAGATTAATGTTTTAAGCAAATGCAGAGGTGGAAAGTAGGGTAGAAGAGGAAAGAACAACAGGGCTGATGTGAGATTCGATGAATCAGCAGCGTAAATGACCAAAAGGATGATGAACTGTGATAAAATAAGCAGCAATGAGACAAGAGAGAAAAAAATCTAGATGCCGAAATCCATTAAATGCAATTGCCAAATCATTACCCGATGTTTGGCTAGAAAAGAAAGGAACTGGTCTAAATGCGACATGCAGTTCATTTTAGTTATTTTGTTAATTTTCTGTTTTGCATTACCCTCAGCCACCTTGAATAATTTAAGAAAGCTTAAAGGATTTTGATTAGGAATTTTACAGCATTCTGGACTTAAAAATGAGTTTGACAAATCAGATGAGTGATTTTGACAATGAGTAAGCTATTACCATTTACAACTCACAATCATGCATCGATTTTCCTTGTCCTATTTTATTGCTTTGTTAGCCAATTGCATCGATTCTCTCCTGCTTTCCAGACTATGCTGTGCCAAATCCTCCCTCCCCACCCAGCTTTCCCTGCTCTGTATTTGCTCAACATCTTTAACATTTTGAAGTTCTGAATAAGGGTAATTAACTTGAAACATTATCTCTGTCCCCCTATCCATAAGTGATGCCTGACCTGCTAAATGCTATATCATTTTGTGTTTTCATGTCACTGATTATACAAAGCACTGGGAGGAAAGAAAGAAAGCAAAATGAGAGGCAGAGTATGCAAGAAGTCTGGAAACAACCTTGGGGGAATCCAAGCATCTTTTATACACAAGTCAACAATAAATGTAGAAACAAGGAACTGCAGATGCTGGTTTACCAAAGACACACAATACCAGAGTAACTCAGGGTCAGGCAGCATTGCTGGAGAACATGGATAGATGATGGTTCGGGTCGGGACCCTTCTTCAGACTGATTATCTAACTGATTCAGACTTGTTCAGGCTGATACAATAAATGTATGGTATAGAGAAGTGGGGCTGTTTAGGGACAAAAGTATATCTACTCATGAAGACAGAGGACATGGCCAAGTGAATAACTAACTCAGTACATCTGTCTTTGCCAAGGGGGTAGATAACCCTGGAGTTTCAGCAAATGACGTTTTGGCTATAAATTAATAGAGAGAAGGCACTATTAAGGCAAATTGTACTAATCCATGCATGACACAAACTGGATTGCTGAAGAATAAGGGTGGAGATCAAAGAGAATTGGCTATAATTTTCCAATCATTTATGGATATGTAGGGGGAGGGGGGAAGGAATGAAGTGCATCTCAGGATATAGATGTTATAAAAGGTGTAAAGGTAAATCCAGCACTAAAGGCTAGTCAGTTTAACTACAGTGATGGAGTAATGTTTAAAAATGATAATAGTATTAGCAGTCACATGGACAAGTGTGATTGATAAGGGAGATTAGGCATGGATTTATTAAAGAAAAAATATCTTTAAATAATGACATAAGTACTTTGAAGATGTAGTTAAGAAGGTTAATAAATTAAATGCAATTGATGTGATATATATGGACTTTGAAATGGCATTTGGAGTCAGTCATAGAGTATGGGAATAGGCCCCAGAACCACTCATTCAAATCAACCAAGATGATTATCCAAGCTCGTCCTATTTTGCTCTGTTTGGCCCATATCCCTCCACACCTTTCCCATCCATGTACCACTCCAAAAGTATTTTAAACATTATCATTACACCTGGCTCTACAGCTACCTCTTGTCAGCTCATTCCATATACCCTCCACACTCTGTGTGAACAAGGTGCCTCGCACCTTAAATCTATGCCCTCTAGTTTTAGACTCTCCTAACCTGGGAAAAACGCTATGACCATCCATCCTACAATTTTATATAACTCTATAAGGTCTCCTCAACCCCCTAAGCTCCAGGAAAAATTCCCAGCTGAACCAGCCTCTCTTTATAACTCAAGTCCTTCAGACACAGTAACATCATCGTGGATTTTTTTTATACACCCTTTCCAGTTTAATGACAGCCATCCCAGATCGGGGCAACCAGAACAAGACATAATACTCAAAATATGTCCTGACTTGTACAGTACCAACATAGCATACTACTGTACTCAATGCCCAATAAATGAAAGCAAGCATGACAAATGCCTTCTTCACCATTCTGTCTACTTGTTTCGCAACCTTAAGGCAATTTTGAACACGTACTCCTAGGTCTCATAGTTCTACATCACTCTGCAATTTACTCTGCAAGTCCTGACCTAGTTTAACTTAACAAAATGCAATGGTATTGCAAGCAAAATAATTTCAACATGAATGACAGTACATTTTAGTATTAAATTGGGTAACATGTTGAAAGAACATCCACATACCTGGAAAAAGTCAAAAAATGAGACGTGCTTTACAATTGGACCATAAAGGCTCTCGTTATGGGGAAAAAAGAAAAAATTTGTGAATGCAGCATCAATTAAATCAGGGTGCTTGATACTGAGTTTTACAAGTTCTAAGCGCTCTCTTCGGCTGTCTCGTCCTCGCCAAAATGCAGTATCATTTTTGTTTTCCCAAGAGGGGCCTGTATTGGCCTGAACTGATGTCATATCCAGACTTACTCTGAGGAAATCAAGCAATAGGAATTAAAAATATATATAATAAACATAGAGTACTTTAATATAAAGGAGGGAGACAATAAAATGAATGCTTTAAAAATTACTTTAAGATACAAGGAGGAATAAAGAGATATTGTGATGCACAACAGGGCAAACCAAGCTTAAGGCCAAATACATCAGTGAAATAAATTTAAGTTTTCCTTTTCTTCACTCCATATTTTACCCGGTACTCCAGTAAGAAGTCATTATAACACATTCAATATAATAATGTACAAAACCTACACAGCACAGCTTTCCCATCAGCTATGTAACCTTCAGTTGCCCACAACAATTTGCCCCCCGAGGACAAGTCAAGGCAAATCAAGTCACGTGCCCAAGTACAGCGAGGCACGGGAACACTGAAAATCTTGCTTGCAGCAACATCACAAGCTCAGACAAACACACAAAAAAGTATGACACATAAATTACATATTACATTTCTAAAAGATAGACTGCAAAAATCAAGACATTAGTACAAAAATATAATTAACAAAAAAAAAAGCCCATGATGGAGCCAGAGGTGGACCATGGTGTTTTGTTGGTGAGATAGAACAAGGGTTGTGCAAGTTGGTTCACAAGGCTGATAGTAGTTGTACAAAAGTAGCTGTTGTGAGCCTGGTGTTGTGGGTATTCAGGCTTCTGCACCTCCTGCCCAATGATAGCAGTGAGAAGAGAGTAAGAGCCAGATTGCGGGGATCCTTGATAATAGATGCCGTCTTCTTGAGGCCGCGCCTCATGTAAATGTTTTCAATGGGGGGAGGGTTGTGCCCGTGAAGAACTGGGCCACGTCTCCTACTCTCTGCAGCCTCTTGCCTTCCCGTGCATTGGACTTGCCATACTAGGTCATGATGCAACCAGGCAGGATATTTTTTGGTGTACTTCTGTCAAGGTTTGTTAGAGAATTCAGAGACATACGAAATCTCTTTACACCGATGTGAAAGTAGAGGCACAGGCACAGCTTTTTTTGTGAATCCATCTATGTGCTGGGCTCAGGACAAGTCAACTAGAATACTATCACCCAGGAATATGAAGCTGGTAACTCCCGCACACTCAATTATCCATTGTCCAACCACCGGCCATCTCTGCTCCCAAATTTTGAAATCCATTTCACAAATATGTTTAGTTTAGCTTGGACATACAGCATGGAAATTGGACGGACGGACGTACGTACACATGCACACACAGAGGCAGCAGCTTTACCACTGCGCCACTGTGCTGCCCTGTTATTACATGAAAGCTGTTGTCTATCGATTTCTGAACAATATATATTTTCCCCTCCACAAATATCTTTCTTCAATCACACTCATAGAACTTCTCACAGGACTTTACTGTGTAACTACTGAAGATGTCGCATTTCCCCTCTCCTCCTTCCCCACTACTTTGCAGTTCCTACTGAGTCAACATGTATTTGCATTTCTTTCGGTAACTGTACTGCTTGCGTTGTTCACATCTCCCCTTACCAGAGATCAAATGCAGGTTTGATACTCACATTCCTGCACACTTCTGTTCAGACTGCATTATTAACATCGAGTATCTGCATCCAAATTACGTTTAAGGCCCTGTCCCACTTTCCCGAGTTACTCACAAACTCTCCCGACTTTTCCCCTGGATTCGAACTCGGAGAATTACGGTAATAGTAGTTCGTAGGTACCCAGGGCTATTTTTTTTAACTCGTGCACAATTTTCAATGTTGAAAAAAACAGCCCGACTTACCTGATGCCCCGAGTTCCTAGGCTGGCATTACGAGCCACTACGAAACATCTACAGACTCCTACGAGCTCGCTACCGACATTACCCGACATTCCCCGAGTTCAAATCAAGGGGAAAGCTTGGGAGAGTTCATGAATAACTCGGGAACAGGGCCTTAACTTGCACCCCCTCTCCCTCTTGGACCTCTCTGTCGTCAGCCTCTTGTATGATTCCTATGAAGCTGAACATTAACTCAAGAACAACAATTAATGTATTAAATGTACTGGTAAGCTTCCAAACTCAACTTCTCCAAACCAAATTATTTGAATGGCATACTGTTATTATTTATGGTTAACCTAAATTCACCTGTTGTTTCATTACTTACCTCACCCCCTTTGCTTCACACCAACATAACTTTTGTACATTAACATTTAATGCGACATACATTAAACATTCCCTTTGTTCTTTCTTACTACCCCACCTCATTCCGTTCCTGTCATTGAACTAACAACCTGAGGATGTTAACATTATTTCCCTTTTCACTGACATTCTCTGGCTGTACTGCTGAGTGTATTTTGCATTCTCGTAGTTTATTTCAGAATCCTAGCAATTGCAGTATGCTACCTTTGTTATTTTTTCATTTAGTAGTGATTTTTACCATTGCACAAGAAAATATGACTGTAAAATACAATAAATATATATAAGTACAATAATGATCCACTACTCCAATTAAAGTCTTTATGGATGACATACTGAATGGCAGAGTGAAGTACCCATCACTGTCAGGTCAGAACTTCTGCAAAATGTAAGGTAAACGGTGATAAAATCCCTTGGCAACAGGACAGCCCAAACAAATTAAAATAAACTGCATTACCAGGCAAAAGCCTTGAAGATAACGCGGCATGGTTCTGAAATACCTTATTGCTTAATCAAAATACAGGGATTAATGTTCAAATGTGACTAGTTTTATGTACACATATCGTGATTAACCATTTGTGTTTATGAGAAATGGAATGAATCAGCTGCCTACAATTTTGCAATACAAATCAGGTCATGTTATTCTTTCAATGCCAAAGAACAATAAAACATAGAATTTCAGTATCAACATTTAAAAATTGCTCGAGAATTCGTTAATGATCATAAGAACACCATGAAGTTTAAGAACGACCAGTTTCACTAATTATCTCAGTCTCGTAACATTATATACTTTCCACAAATTTGCCATATACAGTGCCTAAATTGTGTTTTAAATGGTAAGACAATTACTTCACAAATTAATCTAATTAATATAAATTGATGGGTTATATATGTTAGTACAATGTCAGATTTGGTCAGCAGATTATGGGAAAGAGGTGACTGCATAGGAGAGAGTGTGAGGAAATTCACCAGGTTGTTGCCTGGATTGGAGTGCACACATTATACAGTGCCCTCCATAATGTTTGGGACAAAGGCCCATCATTTATTTATTTGCCTCTGTACTCCACAATTTGAGGTTTGTAATAGAAAAATATCACATGTGGTTAAAGTGCACATTGTCAGATTTCAATAAAGACCATATCGTTTGCATGCAATGACTGCTTAAAAGTCTACGATTCATGGGCATTACTAGTTGCTGGCTGTCTTCTCTGGTGTTGCTCTGCCAGGCTTGTATTGCAGCCATCTTTAGCTTATGCTTGTTTTGGGGGTTCGTACTCTTCAGTTTTCTCTTCAGCATATAAAAGGCATGCTCAATTGGGTTCAAATCAGGTGATTGACTTGGCCACTCAAGAACTGCCCATTTTTTAGCTTTGAAAAACTCTTTTGTGTTGCTTTAGCAGTATGTTTGGGATCATTGTCTTGCTCTAGAATGAACTGTTGGCCAATGAGTTCCAAGACATTTGTTTGAACTTGAGCAGATAGGATGTGTCTATACACTTCAGATTTCATTATGCTACAACCATCAGCAGTTGTATCATCAATGAAGATAAGTGAGCCAGTACCTTCAGCAGCCATACATACCTAGGCCATAACACTCCCACCACCATGTTTAACAGATGAGGTGGTATGCTTTGGATCTTGGGTAGTTCCTTCTCTCCTCCATACTATGCTCTTGCCATCACTCTGATATAAGTTAATCTTCGTCTCATCTGCCCACAAGACCTTTTTAGAGAAGTGGTTGCTCTTTTAAGTACTTCTTTGCAAACTGTAACCTGGCCATCCTATTTTTGCGGCTAATCAGTGGTTTGCATCTTGCAGTGTAGCCTTTGTATTTCTGTTCATTAAGTCTTCTACAGACAGTGGTCATTGACAAATCCACACCTGACTCCTGGAGAGTGTTTCTGATCTGTCAGACAGGTGTTTGGGTATTTTTCTTTATTATAGAGAGAATACTTCTGTCATCAGCTGTGGTGTTCTTCCTTGGCCTGCCAGTCTCTTTGCGATTATTAAGCTCACCAGTGCTCTCTTTCTTCTTAATGATGTTCCAAACAGTTGATTTTAGTAAGCCTGTTTGGCTGATGTCTCTAACAGTTTTATTCTTGTTTCTCACTCATAATGGCTTCTTTGACTTTCATTGGCACAACTTTGCTCCTCGTGTTGATAAACAGCAATAAAAGTTTCCAAAGGTGAAAGAATAGGTGCTGATAGCTCTCTTATACCTGCATTGAGGAGGCAATTAAACAAACCTGAGCAATTACAAATACTTGTGAAGTCATGTGTCCCAAACATGATGGTGCCCTGAAATGGGGGGACTATGTGTAAACACAGCTGTAATTTCTACATGGTGAAACCAAAATGTATAAAAAATACCCTTTAATAGAATTTGACAATGTGCACTGAAACCACATGTGATTTTGTCCAATTACAAATCTCAAATTGTGGAGTACAGAAGCAAATAAATAAATGATGGGTCTTTGTCCACAACATTAGGCAGAGACTGGAAAGGCCGTCCTTGTTTTCCTGGAGCAATGATAAGAGAGAGGTCGCTTGGAGAAGTATTTAAGATCAGGGGCATGATCCCTGATCCCTGACCAGTCTGAAGAAGGGTCTCGACCCGAAACGTCGCCTATCTCCTTCGCTCCTTAGATGCTGCTGCACCCGCTGTTTCTCCAGCTTTTTATGTACCCTTGATGTATATGTTGTAGGCTTTCATCCCAAATATCTTTCGTTATGGGTTGAACTAATTCATTTTCCCATGCTTAAAATAAAAATAAACTTTATTCAGAACAAAATATATATACAAAACAAAAACTGTCCAAAACGTCTGCAGAAATTCTCAGTGTCTATAGTATACAGTCATAATCCAGCCAAACTTGGAGGTCCAACTAAACTTCGAACTGTCTTGGTTACACTCAGGACATTGGGCTTTGTTTTGTTTTACACTATATTATTTTTTTAGATGGGGTGGGAGATTGCAACCTTCATGTGGTCCACCGTGTTTCAACTAATGCAATCAACCCGACATGCACAAACAAGATCGAATAGATTGATTTACAACTTTAGGCTGTGCACGCCACATGCAAGAATAAGTTTTTTTTAGCTTTATTCAACTTTTTTGTTAGTTCATTTAAAATGTTTTCTGTTGAGTGCTGTGTTTAAAAACCCGTGCGGAGCTGAAATTAAGAATTTCATTTTTCTGTTTTCGGTACATATGACAAATACTCTTGTATCTTGAGTAGTGATAGCACCCATCTTTAAACAAAGAAACACCCTTTCCACTTATGTGCCCCCCTGAGGTGATATCCATTCCTTTGTTTGAGGGGAGTCCCCACCGGACTCTGCCCCTCAATGGACAGTCATTACATGGACAGTTAAGCTCTTATGCCTGTCTAACATGGTGCTTATATTATGAAGTATGGGTGTTGTACAGTCTAACCAGTTGGGAAATGCTGGGCAGGCCAGAAAATACAAATGTACACTGAGAATAGCTCAATACTAATTATTTATTGTCTTTATGCTGACTGGATAACATGCAACAAAAGCTTTTCACTGTGCCTGGGTACATGTGACAATATATTAACCATTTAAAAAAAAATGTACATCATTTTAGCCCATTACAAACACAATCTTCGTCCCATTATTGCCCATCCCAACCTCCTCTGTTACTTACACTAATTTTCATTCTCTCTTTCTCACTTCAGTGGAAGATTCTTCAACCTGAAACATTAACTGTTTCTCACTCCAAAGATTTGCTTCACTGGCTAATTTCTTCTAGTATTGTTGGTTTTGTTCTGGGTTAGTGAAAAAATATATAGGCACTTGATGGTAGACATGGACTTGATGGGCCAAATCACCTGTTTCTGTGCCATATCTCCATAACTCTAACCAAAAGAAAAAAGTTTATTGAAGTGATGTACACCTTACTACTTATACATGCAAGTCTAACTAATGCTCAACAACTCTACTAGATAAATATTGGAAAGTAAATATTTGGCAAAAAGCAAATGGCATCAAGGACACAGTCTAAGAGAAATGAAAAATCTGGAAGGGATCAGTTCAGAACAACAGTGGGGATATTCTACATACATATTAATAGGTACAACATGCTGTTGTTATTTAAAACAAAAAAATATAAAACCGTGAGTCCAGCTTGAAGGTCTCACAGATGTCACAAAAAATAGATTTTATAAAACAAGACAGATATTCCAAATAGTAAAACTCTACTTGTGATATTTAATACACAAAATTAAACCAAATGATCCAAGGGACATCGCAGGTATGATATTAAAAAAAAGGCTGCATAAAAAATATTGTGTTGATGATGAATGGCTTTCTTAAAGATAAAGCTACAGATTAAATATCGGCACCAAAAGTTAAAAAAAATTAAATCAATTTTACGAATCTAGTACTTTTAATATATTACCAATGAAACAAATGAAAATAAGTTTTATTTTAAAGTTATTAACGTCCAGAAGTAGTTATATCCTAGTTTTTCATTAGAATTCACTTAGATCTCAGGTAAGAAAGGATAACAATTTTACTTTATTCTCTTACACTCTTCAAAATCTTAAACTCACATCAGTTTAAATAGTTTAACTTTGATTATGTCAGAGAAGGCTGTATTAGTACAGTGTGTGATGGAGGCTGTATAATCACCAGCTAATGGAAACAACATTCACAAAATCCCAAAGATTCACAGTGTAATAATGGCAAACTTTCACTATCATCTTCATTAGAACAGCAGAATTAAAGCCATTACTTAAATTCAGATTTTCTGGGCAGCAAATGGATCATAAAATCTTGAAAAATAGCTGAGGGGATGTGCCTTGCTTAATTTGCACAAATTATGATCACCATCATGAGTATATAGAAACATAGAAAATAGGTGCAGGAGGAGGCCATTTGGCCCTTCGAGCCAGCACCGCCATTCATTGTGATCATGGCTGATCGTCCCCAATCAATAACCCGTGCCTGCCTTCTCCCCATATCCCTTGATTCCACGAGCCCCTAGTGCTCTCTTAAATCCTTCTCGTGATTTGGCCTCCACTTCCCTCTGTGGCAGGGAATTCTACAAATTCACAACTCTCTGGGTGAAAAAGTTTCTCACAGTCTTAAATGGCCTCCCCTTTATTCTAAGACTGTGGCCCCTGGTTCTGGATTTGCCCAACATTGGTAACATTTTTCCTACATCTAGCTTGTCCAGTCCTTTTATAATTTTATATGTTTCTATAAGATCCCCTCATCCTTCTAAACTCCAGTGAATATGAGTCTAGTCTTTTCAATCTTTCCTTATATGACAGTCCCGCCATCCCAGGGATCAATCTCGTGAACCTACGCTGCACTGCCTCAATCACAAGGATGTACTTCCTCAAATTAGGAGACCAAAACTGTACACAATACTCCAGATGTGGTCTTACCAGAGCCCTATACAGCTGTAGAAGAACCTCTTTACTCCTGTACTGAAATCCTCTTCTGAAGGCCAACATTCCATTAGCTTTCTTCACTGCCTGCTGTACCTGCACGCCAACTTTCAGTGACTGGTGTACAAGGACACCCAGGTCTCGCTGCACCTCCCCCTTACCTAACCCCATTGAGATAATAATCTGCCCCCTTGTTTTTGCCGCCAAAGTGGATAACCTCACATTTATCTATATTATACTGAATCTGCTCAACCTGTCCAGGTCAACCTGCAATCTCCGAACATCCTCTTCACAGTTCACACTGCCACCCAGCTTTGTGTCATCCGTAAACTTGCTCCTAATTCCCTCTTCCAAATCATTAATATATATGGTAAACAGTTGTGGCCCCAACACCGAGCCTTGCGGCACTCCACTCGCCACTGCCTGCCATTCTGAAAAGGACCCGTTCACTCCTACTCTTTGTTTCCTGTCTGCCAACCAATTTTCTATCCATGTCAACACCCTACCCCCAATACCATGTGCTCTAATTTTAGTCACCAGTCTCCCGTGTGGGACCTTATCAAAGGCTTTCTGAAATTCTAGATACACAACATCCACTGGCTCCCCTTCATCCATTTTACTTGTCACATCCTCAAAAAATTCCAGAAAATTAGTCAGGCATGATTACATAGAAAAATAGAAAATAGGTGCAAGAGTAGGCCATTCGGCCATTCGAGCCTGCACCGCCATTCAATATGATCATGGCTGATCATCCAACTCAGTATCCTGTACCTGCCTTCTCTCCATACCCCCTGATCCCATTGGCCACAAGGGCCACATCTAACTCCATTTTAAATATAGCCAATGAACTGGCCTCAACTACCTTCTGTGGCAGAGAATTCCACAGATTCTCCACTCTCTGTGTGAAAAATGATTTTCTCATCTCGGTCCTAAAAGACTTCCCCTTTACCCTTAAACTGTGACCCCTTGTTCTGTACTTCCCCAACATTGGGAACAATCTTCCTGCATCTAGCCTGTCGAACCCCTTAAGAATTTTGTAAGTCTCGATAAGATCCCCCATTAATCTTTAAATTCCAGCGAGTACAAGCTGAGTCTATCCAGTCTTTCTTCATATGGAAGTCCTGCCATCCTAGGAATCAGTCTGGTGAACCTTCTCTGTACTCCCTCTATGGCAAGAATGTCTTTCCTTAGATTAGGAGACCAAAACTGTATGCAATACTCCAGGTGTGGCCTCACCAAGGCCCTGTGCAACTGCAGTAGAACCTCCATGCTCTTGTACTCAAATCCTTTTAATATGAATGCCAACATACCATTCGCTTTCTTCACTGCCTGCTGCACCTGCATGCCTACTTTCAATGACTGGTGTACCATGACACCCAGGTCTCGTTGCATCTCCCCTTTTCCTAATCGCCCACCATTCAGATAAGTCTACTTTCCTGTTTTTGCCACCATAGTGGATAACCTCACATTTGTCCACATTATACTGCATCTGCCATGCATTTGCCCACTCACCCAACCTATCCAAGTCACCTTGCAGCCTCCTAGCATCCTCCTCACAGCTAACACTGCCCCCCAGCTTCGTGTCATCCGCAAACTTGGAGATGTTGCATTCAATTCCCTCATCTAGATCATGAATATATATTATAAATAGCTGGGGTCCCAGCACTGAGCCTTGCGGTACCCTACTAGTCACTGCCTGACATTCTGAAAAGGACCCGTTTACTCCTACTCTTTGCTTCCTGTTTGCCAGCCAGTTCTCTATCCACGTCAATACTGAACCCCCAATACCGTGTGCTTTAAGTTTGTATACTAATCTCTTATGTGGGACCTTGTGAAAGTCTTCTGAAAGTCCAGATATAACACATCCACTGGTTCTCCCTTATCCACTCTACTAGTTATATCCTCGAAAAATTCTATAAAATTCGTCACACATAATCTTTCGTCAGACACCTTTCATGAATCCATGCTGACTTTGTCCAATGATTTCACTACTTTCCAAATGTGCTGCTATCCCATCTTTAATAACTGACTCTAGCATTTTCCCCACTACTGATGTTAGACTAACTGGTCTGTAATTCCCAGTTTTCTCTCTCCCTCCCTTTTTAAAAAAATGGGGTTACATTAGCTACCCTCCAATCCTCAGGAACTACTCCAGAATCTAAAGAATTTTGAAAAATTATCACTAATGCATCCACTATTTCTGGGGCTACTTCCTTAAGTACTCTGGGATGCAGCCTATATGGCCCTGGGGATTTATCGGCCTTTAATCCATTCAATTTACTTAACACCACATCCCGGCTAACCTGGATTTCACTCAGTTCCTCCATCTCATTTGACCCCTGCTGCCCTGCTATTTCTGGCAGATTATTTATGTCTTCCTTAGTGAAGACAGAACCAAAGTAGTTATTCAATTGGTCTGCCATGTCCTTGTTCCCCATGATCAATGCACCAGTTTCTGACTGCAAAGGACCTACATTTGTTTTAACTAACCTTTTTCTCTTCACATATCTATAAAAGCTTTTTCAGTCCGTTTTTATGTTCCCTGACAGTTTTCTTTCATAATCTATTTTCCCTTTCCTAATTAAGCCCTTTGTCCTCCTCTGCTGGACTCTGAATTTCTCCCAGTCCTCTGGTAAGCTGCTTTTTATGGCTAATTTGTATGCTTTCTTTTGTTTTGATACTATCCTTGATTTCCCTTGTTATCCATGGATGCACTACCTTCCCTGATTTAATCTTTTGCCAAACTGGGATGAACAATTGTTGTAGTTCATCCATGCAGCCTTCCATTGCATATCCACCATCAACCCTTTAAGAATCACTTGCCAGTCTATCTTGGCCAATTCACATCTCATACCCTCAAAGTTACCTTTCTTTAAGTTCAGAACCCTTGTTTCTGAATTAACAATCTCACTCTCCATCCTAATAAAGAATTCAACCATATTATGGTCACTCTTGCCCAAGGGGCCATGCACAACAAGACTGCTAACCAACCTTTCCTCATTACTCAATACCCAGTCTAGAATAGCCTGCTCTCTCGTTGGTTCCTCTACATGTTGGTTTAGAAAACTATCCCGCATACATTCCAAGAAATCCTCTTCCTCAGCACCCCTGGCCAGTTGATTCACCCAATCTATATGTAGATTGAAGTCACCCATTATAACTGTTTTACCTTTGTTGCACGCATTTCTAATTTCCTGTTTGATGCCATCCCCAACTCCACTACTACTGTTAGGTGGCCTGTACACAACTCCCATTAGCGTTTTCTGCCCCTTAGTGTTTTGCAGCTCTACCCATATCGATTCCAGATCCTCCAAGCTAATGTCCTTCCTTTCTATTGCGTTAATCTCCTCTCTAACCAGCAACGCTACTCCACTTCCTTTTCCTTTCTGTCTATCCCTCCTGAATATTGAATATCCCTAGATGTTCAGCTCACAGCCTTGGTCACTCTGGAGCCATGTCTCCGTGATCCCAACTATATCTTATTCATCAATAACTATCTGCACATTCAACTCATCCACCTTATTACGAATGCTCCTTGCACTGAGACACAAAGTCCTCAGGCTTGTTTTTACAACACTCTTACCCCTTATACAATTATGTTGAAAAGTGGCCCTTTTTGATTTTTGCCCTGGATTTTTCTGCCTGACACTTTGACTTTTCACCTTGCTACCTATTGTTTCTACCCTCATTTTACACCCCTCTGTCTCTCTGCTCATGCTCCCATCCTGCCACTAGTTTAAATCCTCCCTGACAGCACTAGGAAACACTCCCCCAAGGACATTGGTTCCATTCCAGCCCAGATGCAGACCGTCCTGTTTGTACTGGTCCCACCTCCCCCAGAACTGGTTCCAATGCCCGAGAAATTTGAATCCCTCCCCCTTGCACCATGTTTCAAGCCACATATTCATCTGCAATATCCTCCTATTTCTACTCTGACTAGCACGTGGCATTGGTAGTAATCCAGAGATTATTACCTTTGAGGTCCTACTTTTAAGTTTATCTCCAAGCTCCCTAAATTTGCTTTGTTATCTCCGAGCTCCCTAAATTACCCTTTCATAAATCCATGTTGACTTGGACTAATCATTTTACTGCTATCCAAATGCTCCATTATTACCTCTTTAATAATTGACTATGTATTTAATATAGTGTATAGTATAATTTTGTTTTTTGGTTCAATTAAGGACAGCCTTTGCCATCATTAAATGTATTGAAGCGAGGCGCTGCCTCATGATAATAGCATCTATCAAGCATCACCACCTTCCACCAACAGGATACTATGCACTACCTGGACTTACTTCCTAATTGTGTCTTTTTGTACTAATGTCTTGTTTTTGTACAGTCTTGTACAACTCTTCAGTTTTCAGTCTTACAGAATTTATGGAGACACAAGGAACTGCAGATCTGGAATCTTGAGCAAAACACAAAGTGCTGGAGTTACTCAGCAGGTCAGGCAGTATCTGTGGAAGAAATGGATAGGTACATTTTGGGTTGGGACCCATCTCAAGACTGAAGAAGAGACTTGACCCAAAACGTTGTCTATCCATTTTCTGTACACTTGCTGCCTGACGCGCAGAGTTATTCGCGCCAGCACTTTTTTAAAATAGAATTTATGTAAATAATGTATGATTTATATGTTTGTATGTTGAGTCCATGTGCCTGTGATGCTGCTGCAAGCAACATTTTCATTGTACCTGCACCTCTCCGTACTTGTGCATATGACAATAAACTCAACTTGACTTGAATTACTTGGGCAGACAGGCAACAGAGAAATGCTGCCGAATATGTTTTATCTTCACATCTTTATTATTGGGTATTGTAATTTATTTACACATTTATCAATTAAAATTAAAATAGTAAAATTTGTGATAGCTCCAGCACTGGGATAAAGTAATTTTAAGAAATACAATATTTAAAAATTAAATGATGTCTTACCGTCCCATAGTTTCCAGAACTGAATCGGTAATGTCATATGTTGGCATGACAATATCTCTTGTATTTTCTGATCCACACCAAGAGAAAATAGGATGAAGCTTTTCAGTCACTTTTCTCTTTTCTAAAGGCCAGTCTCCAAGATTTACGAAGAATTCCACATCTTGTAATTTCACCTAAAAGCAAAATACCTCAGCATGAACACACTACACCGAAGTCTTATTGACAAATCAGTATGTAGCAGTGATCTTTTGTGTCAAGAGAAAATCTAGAGTTTTTTTAATTGGCAAATGAACATTAAATTTTGTATTTGCTGCAGCTGAACAGGCCCATTAATGCACTAATAAATATATAATAATCAAGAAAACAATGTTAATAATCAGGAATACTAAGTAATCATAATAGTGCAAAACATAACAGTCCATAGTGTAGAAAGTCCATGAGGGTTCATTGTGATGACATCAACATCCTGGACCCATCTGTTCAGAGATATGCATGTCCAGGAACTTGAAGACGTTGACTCTCTCCATCACCATCCCGTCATTAAGACATGTTCAGGGATCCCTGGCTTTCCCTACTTGAAGTCAACACAAAATGTTAACTTGCCAATGTTGAAGCAAGACATTTATTCTGGCTCCATTCAATCAGATTATTAAACTCCCTCTAAAACGCTGACTAATTTGTCTAACAACGGTGGTATCATCGGCAAATTAAAAAAGGCTTTGGGAGCTGTCTGGCTACATAATTATGGGTATAGAGAGCATAGTGCAGGAGACTGAGCTCATAGCCTTGAGATGCCTACAAATCCAGTAATATTTTATCAAGCACCTAATCCTTGAAAATTTGAAAAGATACAGCATTAGAAAAATATCTTCAACAAATATCACAAGCCATTATTTCCCAAAAAATGCTAGAGTGCCTCATGCATTGTTCTGTGATGGATGTCAATATAATCTCAATTCAAGTAATTTGATCTTAATCGGAATGAGAATTTGGGAAAAAAAGATTTTATTAGTTAGAGTCCAGATAAATCATGTGCATGTAGACAGCCTCTCTTTTTTTCCCCAATCTCAGTCTCCACTTGGAGCAATTCATCATATTTGATGATTCCATTTGCACTTTGCCCATTCCATTCTAATGTCACTGACCTGTGAGACAATTGCTTCAAATTCTCAGGTGTGTATATCTTTGAAGATCTGTTCTGGACAGACTGGTTGCATCACAGCTAGGTTCAGTAACATGAATGCCTAGGAACTAAGGAGGTTGCAGAGAGTGGTAAATATTGCCTGGTCCATAATGGGTATTTATCTCCCTACCATGGATGGGACCACATAACCATGGTCCACTTTCATCTCACTTCTAGTGTCGGGAAGGTGGTAAAGCAGCCTGAAAACCATGACATCCAGTTTGCAGAACAGTTTCTTCCCAGCAAACATCAGGCTCTTGAACACTGCACAACATTAACTACCTCAGCAATGATTTTATGTGGACACTGGTTTGACTGCACTATGGACTTTGGTTTTGCCCTAATATGGTATTGTTACCTTCCATTATTCCTAATAAATATGTTGTGTTGTTGATCATTGTATATTTGTTTGGGTAATTGCATTAATGGACCAGTTAAGCTGCAACAAGTAAGACTTTCATTGTTCTATTGCCAGTACATATGGCAATTAAACACTCTTGACTTTCTCATATCGTTCCTTCCATGTAAATCCTGCTCTTGTTTCTGGGCTGCCCTTCAGCCACAATGTCTCACAGGGGCTATCTCATCGGAATGGGTCATTTGCAAAATACTTCCTAAAATGTGCTTCATCACTGATGACTTGCCACCCAATTCCCTTGGCATCCATTCCGAGAATGATTTGTCCCTACACCTCCATGTCATGGCATTTTCAGACTCTCAGGGCTATCTCCTAAACTTTTCTCTCTCTTTCTTGCTGGCTGAACCTGTGTACATAATCTGTCCAGAGACCACGACAGTCCTTTCAGGTTCGGCAGAGATTCACTTGCACCTTCTCCAACCTCATCTACAGTATCCATTGTTCAAGATGTGGACTCTTATACATCGGCAAGACCAAACACAGACTGAGCGATCGTTTCGCAGAACACTTTCAGTCAGCGTGCCTGAACCAACCTGATCTCACGGTTGCTGGACACTTTAATCCTCCTTCCCATTCCTACACAGACCTGTCTGTCTTCGGTCTCCTCCAATGCCAGAGTGGGGTTAAACACAAATTGGAGAAACAGCATCTCATATTTCGCTTGGGCAGCTGACAGCCCAGTGGTATGAATATTGATTTCTCTCACCTCAGATAACCCCGGCATTCCCTCTCTCTCAATCTCTCCCCCACCCAAGTCGCACTAGCTTCTCATTTTCACCCTACAAAGTCAAGTAAAAAAAAAGTCAAAGTCAAACAAACTTTATTGTCATTTATAAAATACATCGATATATGCAATTCCAAACGAAATTCCGGTGCATTTGGCTCCCCGTGCAACACAATAATTAACAGAAGGATAAAATGGATGAAAGGATAAATAGACAATGGTGGCAGCCCATTACATGGCATTCAGGAGTCTGATGGCTCGTGGGAAGAAGATGTTGCAGAACCTTGATGTTCTGTTCCTTATGCTACGATATCTTTTGCCTGAGGGCAGCAGAGTGAACATTCCGTGATGGAGATGTGTGGGGTCTTTTATAATACTGCTGGCCTTAAACACGCAACGTTTGGTCGCAATATCCCCGATTGAGGGGAGAGAAGTCCCGATTATTTTTTCCGCTGTCCTCACCACTCTCTGCACGGACTTCCAGTCGGAAGCTTTAGAGTCCCCAAACCAGACAGAGATACAGCTGGTCAAAATACTCTCTATGGTGCCCCTGTAGAAAGTGGTGAGGATGGGATGGGGGAGGCGAGCTCTTCTCATCCGGTGCAGAAAGTGCAACCGCTGCTGCGCTCTCTTAACTGTTGATGAGATGTTATTTGACCAGGTCAGACTGTTAGTGATCTGCACCCCCAGGTACTTAGTGCTACTGACCACCTCCACATCACTGTCATTGATGTGAAGTGGTGTGGGACTGTGCCGGTTTTTCCTGAAGTCAACGATGACCTCCTTTGTTTTTTTGACATTCAGGAACAGGTTGTTCGTATTGCACCAGTCCACCAGTTGTTTCACCTCCTCCCTGTAAGCCAGCTCATTGTCGTCCCGGATGAGGCCCACCAGTGTTGTGTCATCTGCGTACTTCATGATGTGGTTTGTACTAAACCTGGCACAACAGTCGTGGGTCATCAGGGTAAACAGCAGTGGACTCAGGACACAGCCCTGAGGGGAGCCAGTGTCAGAGAGATGATGTTAGAAGTGTTATTTCCAACCCTCACTGGCTGGGGTCTGTCAGTGAGGAAGTCCAGTAGCCAGTTACACATGGAGGTGCTGAGGCCCAATGGAACCAGTTTGCTTATCAGGTGCTGAGGGATAATTGTGTTGAATGCTGAACTGAAATCCACGAACAGCATTCACACATAAGTGTTCTTCTCCTCTAGATGTTCCAGGCTCAGATGAAGTACGGAGGATATAACGTCCTCTGTGGAGCGGTTTGGCCTGTAAGCAAACTGGTATGGGTCAAGTGTGGAGGGGAGTCTGGAGGTAATATGGTCCCTGACCAGCCTCTCGAAGCACTGCATCATTATGGGAGTGAGTGCTACAGGGCGGTAATCGTTGAGACATTATATATTGGATTTTTTTGGTACTGGTATGATGGTGGCAGTCTTGAAACACGATGGGACGACAGCCTGGTTCAGCGAGGTGTTGAAGATGTCCGCATGGACATGTGCCAGCTGATCAGCACATTCCCTGAACACCGCCCTGGTATGTTATCAGGGCCTGCCGCCTTTCGTGCGTTCACTCCTTTTAGGGTCCTCCGGACATCCACTATGTCAAGACTGAGTGCCTGTTCATCACAGTGAGGAATACCTTTTCTCGCAGGTGTGTTATTTAATGCCTCGAACCGTCCAAACAGCTTACTTTTTCCTGTTTCCTTTATCATTGTTATTTTTTGCATATCTTTCAATCATTGTTCTTTATCTCTCCTCATCACCGTCTATATCTCTCGTTTCCCTTATCCCTGAAGAAGGGTCTCAACCCGAAACGTCACCCATTCCTTCTCTCCAGAGATGCTGTCTATCCCGTTGTTACTCCAGCTTTTTGTGTCTATCTTCGATTTAAACCAGCATCTGCAGTTCCTTCTTATACATAATTTAACATCCTATTTTAGTCTGACTTGAGATTCAGACCATGCATTCTTCCCATCATCAAATCAGATTCAAATCTTTTAACATTTCCCGCCTCAACCACTTATCAGACAAGCTTACTTTAGTTTAGAGATACAACATGGAAACAGTTTATTTAATCCACCTAGTTCACATGGACCATCGATCACCCTCAGTTCTATGTTCATTTATATACGAGGTAACTACCCAATTAACCCATAATATCTGCATATCTTCAGAATGTGGGACTGGAGTACCCTGAGGAAACTCACGCCGTCACAGAGAGAATGTGCAAACCCCACACACACAGCACCTTAGGTCAGGATCAACACCGGATTTCTGTCGCTGTGCCAGCAACTCTACCATCAGCACCCCTGTGCCGCCCTGCTACTGTTATTGATGAACATTTCCTCCTTGCATTTATTACATTCAGACCCAAGGGTTTCAGCTTCCTTCCATCGACAAGTTCATCTAAAACCTTGTTTGCTGCTTTTCCACCTTGCAGCAATTTTCACTCATTCATCTTCTCTACCCATTACACCCATTACCTGACAACAAGCTTTTGGCTCCAATGCCGCAACCTTAAAATTCGTCTTCTTTGTAGAAACATAAAAAATAGGTGCAGGAGGCGGCAGTTCGGCCCTTCGAGCCAGCACCGCTATTCATTGTGATCATGGCTGATCGTCCCCCATCAATAAACCGTGCCTGCCTTCTCCCCATATCCCTTGACTCCACTAGCCCCTAGAGCTCTATCTAACTCTCTCTTAAATCCATCCAGTGACTTGGCCTCCACTGCCCTCTGTGGCATGGAATTCCATAAATTCACAACTCTCTGGGTGAAAAAGTTTTTTCTCACCTCAGTCTTAAATGACCTCCCCTTTATTATAAGACTGGCCCCTGGTTCTGTACTCGCCCAACATTTTTCCTGCATCTAGCTTGTCCAGTCCTTTTATAATTTTATATGTTTCTATAAGATCCCCTCATCCTTCTAAACTCCAGTGAATACTGGCTAGTCTTTTCAATCTTTCCTCATATGACAGTCCCGCCATCCCAGGGATCAATCTCGTGAACCTACGCTGCACTGCCTCAATCACAAGGATGTCCTTCCTCAAATTAGGAGACCAAAACTGTACATAATACTCCAGATGTGGTCTCACCAGAGCCCTATACAACTGCAGAAGAACCTCTTTACTCCTATACTGAAATCCTCTTGTTATGAAGGTCAACATTCCATTAGCTTTCTTCTCTGCCTGCTGTACCTGTAAGCCAACTTTCAGTGACCGGTGTACAAGGACGCCCAGGTCTCGCTGCACCTCCCCCTTACCTAACCTAACCCCATTGAGATAATAATCTGCCCCCTTGTTTTTGCCGCCAAAGTGGATAACCTCACATTTATCTATATTATACTGCATCTGCCACGCATCTGCCCACTCACTCAACCTGTCCAGGTCACCCTGCAACCTCCTAACATCCTCTTCACAGTTCACACTGTCACCCAGCTTTGTGTCATCCGCAAACTTGCTGGTGTTGCTCCTAATTCCCTCTTCCAAATCATTAATATATATGGTAAACAGTTGCGGCCCCAACACCGAGCCTTGCTGAACTCCACTCGCCACTGCCTGCCATTCTGAAAAGGACCCGTTCACTCATACTCTTTGCTTCCGGTCTGCCAACCAATTTTCTATCCATGTCAACACCCTATCCCCAATAACATGTGTTCTAATTTTAGTCACCAGTCTCCTGTGCAGGACCTTATCAAAGGCTTTCTGAAAGTCTAGATACACTACATCCATTGGCACCCCTTCATCCATTTTACTTGTCACATCCTCAAAAAGTTCCAGAAGATTAGTCAAACATGATTTCCTTTCATAAATCCATGTTGACTTGGACTAATCCTTTTACTGCTATCCATATGCCCCATTATTACCTCTTTACCTCCAGCATCTTTCCCACCACCGAAGTCAGGCTAACTGGCCTGTAATTTCCTGTTTTCTCTCTTGCTCCTTTCTTGAAAAGTGGGATAACATTAGCTATCCTCCAATCTACAGGAACTGATCCTGAATCTATTGAACATTGGAAAATAATCACCAGTGCGTCCACTATTTCTAGAGCCACCTCCCTAAGGACCCTGAGATGCAGCCCATCAGGCCCAGGGGATTTATCATCCTTCAGTCCCATTAGCCTACCCAATACTATTTCTCGCCTAATGAAAATTTATTTCAGTTCCTCTACCCCCTTAGATCCTCTGTCCTCCAGTACATCTGGGAGATGTTTGTGTCTTCCTTAGTGAAGACAGATCTGAAGTATCTGTTCAACTCTTCTGCCATTTTCTTGTTGCCCATAATAATTTCACCCGGGTCTGCTTCCCTTCGTACTTCATTTTTCAGCCCGTATTGCCCGTTTTGTTTCCTTCTGTTGTCCTATGAAAGTTTCCCAATCCTCTGGCTTCCGGCTACTCTTTGCTGTGTTATACATCTTTTCTTTTAGTTTTATTCTATCCCTAACTTCTCTTGTCAGCAACGGTTGCCTCCTACTCCCCTTAGAATCTTTCTTCCTTTTTGGAATGAAATGATCCTGCGTCTTCCGGATTATGCCCAGAAATTCCTGCCATTGCTGTTCCACCGTCATTCGTGCTAGGATCCCTTTCCAGTCTACATTGGCCAGCTCTCATGCCTTCATAGTCCCCTTTGTTCAATTGCATCACTGACACTTTTGATTTAACGTTCTTCTTCCCAAATTGTAGATTAAAACTATTCATATTATGATCACTACCTCCAAGCGGTTCCTTTACCTCGAGTTCCCTTATTATATCTGGTTCATTGAACAACACTAAATCCAGATTTGCCCTTTCTCTGGTCGGCTCCATTACAAGCTGCTCTAAGAATCCATCTCGGAGGCATTCTACAAACTCTCTTTCTTGGGGTCCTGAACCAACCTGATTTTCCCAGTCTACCTGCATATTGAAATCTTCCCATCGCCACAGTGGCATTACCTTTGTTACATGCCAGTTTTAACTCCTGCTGCAACTTACACCCTACATCCGGGCTACTATTTGGGGGTCTGTAGATATCACCAATTAGTGTCTTCTTGCCTTTACAATTCCTCAACTCAATCCACAGTCACTCTACGTTGTCAGTCCCTATGTCTTCCCTCGCAAGGGTCTGAATTCCATCCCTCGCCAGCAGAGCTACCCCCCCCCCCCCCTCCTCTGCCCACCTACCTGTCCTTTCTATAGGATGCATAACCCTGAATATTAAGTTCCCAGGTCCGATCCTCCTGCAGCCACGTCTCAGTAATCCCCACAATGTCATATCTACTGACCTCTAACTGAGCCTCAAGCTCATCTATTTTACTTCTTATACTTTGCGCATTCAAATACAATACTTTTAATTCCTTACGCATCTCACCATTCACATCCAGCCCTATTACACTTGGCCATACTCTCCAATCCCTTTGTGAGCTTCCTTTCCCATTAATTCTGGGGTCATTAACCATCCCTTTACTCTCATTCCCTTTAACTCTGTCCTCAACTATCCCATTTGACACCCCAACCCCCTTATTCAGTTTAAAACCACCCGTGTAGCAGTGGCAAACCTGCCTGCCAGAATGCTGGTCCCCCACCTGTTAAGATGCAATCCGTCCCTTTTGTGCAGTTCCCCCTTACTCCAAAACAGGTCACAGTGATCTAAGAATCTAAATCCCTGCCCTCTGCACCAGTTCCTCAGCCACACATTCAGGACCTGAATGTGTGGCTGAGGAACTGGTGCAGAGGGCAGCACGAGGAACTGGAAGCAAACCGGAGATAACAACCCTGGAGGTCCTGCTTTTCAGCATTTTTCCGAGCTCTCTAAAGTCACGCTGCAGAATATTCATCCCCTTCTTTCTAACATTGTTTGTGCCGACATGCACTACCACTTCCAGCTGTTCACCTTCGCCCTTGAGGATTTTCTGCACTCTGTCCGTGACATCCTGGATCCTGGCACCAGGAATGCAGCACACCATCCTCGAATCCCGTCTGTTCCTACAGAAACCCCTGTCCGTACCTCTCACAATGGAGTCTCCAACTACAATGGTGTTGCCTGACGTTGGCCTCTTTGGTTTTGGCTCAATAGTCCTTTTTGCTTCGCAAGCCAGACCGCCGCTCATTGTGATAACATCTTCTGTCCCGACAGCTTCTAAGTGGGTGAACCTGTTCACAAGGGGTACAACATCCGGGGATCTTTGCATTCCATGTTTCCCTCCCTTTCTCACCGTCTTTCACCTTCTTTCTTCCAGTACCTTAGGTGTAACAATCTTACTGTAGGACTTGTCGAGGAACAACTCGGTTTCTCGGACGAACCCAAGGTCATCCACTTGCTTCTCCAGTTTCCCAACACAGTCCTTCAGGAGCTGTACCTGGATGCACTTCTCACATTTGTAGCAGGCAGAGGCACCAGCAGTGTCCTTGACCTCCCATATAATGCAAGCATCACACTGAATCAGCTTGCTTGACATCTCCTTCTTTCGTCTCTCCCTCTCCAGCGTTTTGCGTAGCCTTAGTTGTGGTCCTTATTTATTTCCAACTCCGCTTTCCTTTCCTCTGTCAGCTATTTCATCAAGCTTTCAGTCTCCACTTTTGATACAATCTTTAGTTTGATTACTTTTGTTTAAGTGTCTTAAGATACATTAAATGCAGGATAAAAATGCAAATTACAGTGTCTCAATATCTAACGGAATTATAACAAGAGAAACCAAAATACCAAACCAGAAGGCCTATCATTTCTTTGTATTTTGCAATGGCAATTTATTCAAGTAATGTGACCATCTTAATTTCTCAGAAGACAGACACAAAAAGGTGGAGTAACTCAGCAGGTCAGGCAGCATCTCTGGAGCAGAGGAATAGGTGACGTTTTGGGTCGAGACCCTTCTTCAGACAGAGTCGGTGAAAGGGAAACGAGAGACATGAAAAGGTACAGAGAAGAGTTACTGCAGATTTTTGTGCCTATCTTCGCCATAAACCAGCATCTGAAGTTCCTTCCTACACATTAATTTCTCAGAACGTGAGTGAAGTTGCACTATGAATTTGTATTAGAGTACCTAATGCTGTACAGCACCAGTGACCTCTTCTGACCATAACTGGATATTCAGCTTTTACACAAATATACATCCTCAATTTATTCTCAGGAAAGATTTTGCGAGGCAAGGTTCAACACAATTTCTTCACATGCTTGATACAAATCCATTTTCATTAATGAAACCACTTCATGCATTTTGTGCAAATTATTTTTCCATAATAATATGAGGGCGGTGGAGGCAGGTTTCTCTGGATGCTTTCACGAGAGAGCTAGATAGGGCTCTTAAAAATAGCGGAGTCAGGGGATATGGGGGGAAGGCAGGAACGGGGTACTGATTGGGGATGATCAGCCATGATCACATTGAAGGGCTCGAAGGGCCGAATGGCCTACTCCTGCACCTATTGTCTATTGTCTACAATGTAAAAAGAATACATCAAAAATGCTAGGTCCCTCGCTACTGGACTGAAATTGATTGCTTCTTATTATAGTCAGTCATGCAGCATGGAAACAGGCCCTTTGGACCAACTGGCCCATGTTTGCTCCAGTCCCACCTACCCTCATTTGGTCCAATATCCCTCTCAACCTAAACCTATTATCTTTATCCTTTCTGATTATGTTATGGCTAAACAAAAAAAGGCTTTTCAATGTTATGAAATGCATGCCTATATCCTTCCAGTTTTTAATTTCCTGTTGTTTATCCCAAATGAAGACCAGTTAAACTTTGTTCCATATAGAGCTAAAGACCACCCAATAAATTGAATATCAGTTATTCAATTAAATGCTCAAGATTCACCATACCAGCTTATCTATGTTGTCCTAAATCCTTTAAAACCAAAACTCCGAAACAGAGAAGAGAGAATGGGCAATTGGGTGGTCTGAAATAACTCATTTAGAAGGATGAGCATAGACATTGAAACTTACCTGTTTCCACTCTGGAAACCTAGGAAACCCCTATTCCTTCCCTGATTGTCACTGGAGGTCAAGACATTGGGTAATTTTTATTGAGAGATACTTGATTAAAAGGGCCTGTCCGGTAGTGACTGACGCGCGACGTTGCGACTGTCGCACAATTCATGCATCAGCATAGCCATCTGGAGCGCTGCCCAGTGGAAAGTTGTTTAGTGCACAATAACAAATTATGATGTTTTAGAAAAATTGGTCGTGGATTACTCTATAAATAGTGTCAAGTGTCTGAATATTCGCAATTTTTATCATCAGGAATCATCATCGTCTCAACGTGACGACGAGGTCGCGTAAATGGCACGCAAATTATGGCCAAGTGGGACAGGCCCTTAAGGATATCAAGGGTTATGGGGAGAAGGTCTAATTCTATTCTTATGACATGGACTTATGAACTATTGTCTCACAATCATTCTACAGCCAAATTGTTCTCAATTGGGTATGACCACAGACAGTAACAGAAATATCTCAAAAGGCCAGTTTGAGATATCAAGATAATATTAGTATCCATGCAAACAGGAAAAAAAAGCACTGTTAATATTGAGCACATCTGATTAACATAATTAATTAACATACTGAGTAATTTTTTTCCAAGTAAAATAAAAATGAAATCTGAATTCTATATTTTACTAAGGATAATAGATAGATTATACAGTTATAGAATGCCTTTCACATCCCAAGACATCAGAAGTACTTCACATTTGGAGTATTGTGTGCAATTTTTACCTCAAGTCTGAATAGAAACATAGAAACATAGAAATTAGGTGCAGGAGCAGGCCATTCGGCCCTTCGAGCCTGCACCGCATTCAATATGATCATGGCTGATCATCCAACTCAGTATCCTGTACCTGCCTTCTCTCCATACCCCATGATCCCTTCAGCCACAAGGGCCACATCCAACTCCCTCTTAAATATGGCCAACGAACTGGCCTCAACTACCTTCTGTGGCAGAGAATTCCACAGATTCACCACTCTCTGTGTGAAAAACGATTTTCTCATCTCGGTCCTAAAAGACTTCCCCCTTATCCTTAAACTGTGACCCCTTGTCCTGGACTTCCCCAACATCAGGAACAATATTCCTGCATCTAGCCTGTCCAAGCCCTGAAGAATTTTGTAAGTCTCTATGAGATCACCCCTCAATCTTCTAAATTCAAGCGAGTACAAGCCGAGTCTATCCAGTCTTTTTTCATTTGGAAGTCCTGCCATCCCAGGAATCAGTCTGGTGAACCTTCTCTGTACTCCCTCTATGGCAAGAATGTCTTTCCTCAGATTAGGAGATCAAAACTGTACGCAATACTCCAGGTGTGGCCTCACCAAGACCCTGTACAACTGCAGTAGAACCTCCCTGCTCTTGTACTCAAATCCTTTTGAAGATGCCAACATACCATTCGCTTTCTTCACAGCCTGCTGCACCTGCATGCCTACTTTCAATGACTGGTGTATCTTGACACCCAAGTCTCATTGCATCTCCCCTTTTCCTAATCGGTCACCATTCAAATAATAGTCTACTTTCCTGTTTTTGCCACCAAAGTGGATAACCTCACATTTATCCACATTATACTGCATCTGCCATGCATTTGCCCACTCACCCAGTCTATCCAAGTCATCCTGCAGCCTCCTAGCATCCTCCTCACATCTAACACTGCCCCCCAGCTTCGTGACATCCGCAAACTTCGAGATTTAATTCCCTCGTCCAAATCATTAATGTATATTGTATATAGCTGGGGTGCCAGCACTGAGCCTTGCAGTACCCCACTAGTCACTTCCTGCCATCCTGCAAAGGACCCGTTCACTCCTACTCTTTGCTTTCTGTCTGCCAGCCATTTCTCTATCCACATCAATACTGAACCACCAATACCATGTGCTTTAAGTTTGTATACCAATCTCTTGTGTGGGATTTTGTCGAAAGCCTTCTGAAAGTCCAGATATAACACATCCACTGCTTCTCCCTTATCCACTCTACTAGTTGTACCTATACTTGTATCTGTGCACACCTCCAAAAATTGAATAAGATTCGTCAGACATGATTTACCTTTCGTAAATCCATGCTGACTTTGTCCAATGATTTCACCACTTTCCAAATGCGCTGCTATCCCATCTTTAATAACTGACTAGCAGTTTCCCCACTACCGATGTTAGACTAACTGGTCTGTAATTCCCCGTTTTCTCTCTCCCTCCCTTTTTAAAAAGTGGGGTTACATTAGCTACCCTCCAATCCTCAGGAACTACTCCAGAGTCTAAAGAGTTTTGAAAAATTATCACTAAAGCATCTGCTATTCCTGGGGCTACTTCCTTAAGTACCCTGGGATGCAGCCTATCTGGCCCTGGGGATTTATCGGCCTTTAATCCATTCAATTTACCTAACACCACTTTCCGGCTAACCTGGATTTCACTCAGTTCCTCCATCTCATTTGACCCGCGATCCCCTGCTATTTCCGGCAAATTATTTATGTCTTCCTTAGTGAAGACAGAACCAAAGTAGTTATTCAATTGGTCTGCCATGTCCTTGTTCCCCATGATCAATTCACCCGTTTCTGACAGCAAGGGACCTACATTTGTTTTAACTAATCTTTTGCGCTTCACATATCGATAAAAACTTTTGCAGTCAGTTTTTATGTTTCCTGCCAGTTTTCTTTCATACGCCATTTTCCCTTTTCTAATTAAGCCCTTTGTCCTCCTCTGATGGTCTCTGAATTTCTCTCAGTCCCCTGGTAGGCTGCTTTTTCTGGCTAATTTGTACGCTTCATCTTTTGCTTTGATACTATCCCTGATTTCCCTTGTTATCCACGGATGCGCTACTTTCCCTGCTTTATTCTTTTGCCATACTGGGATGAACAATTGTTGTAGTTCATCCATGCAGTCTTTAAATGCCTTCCATTGCATATCCACCGTCAACCCTTCAAGAATCAATTGCCAATCCATCTTGGCCAATATATGATAGATGTGCTGGCGTTGGAGAGGGCCCAGAGAAGGTTGATGAGAATGATCCTGGGGGTGATAGGCAAAACGTATGATGAAAGTTTGACGACACTGCTCCTTAGAAGAAGTTTAGAAGGATGAGAGGGGACTGCAATTAAACTTACCGATTGTAAAAGGGCTGGATAGAGTGGATGTGGAGAGGATGCTTCAGTAGTGGAGAGTCTAGGACCAGAGGGTACATCCTCAGAATAAAGTGACATACCTTTAGAAAGATGAGGAGGGATTTCTTTAGTCTGATAGTGGTAAATCTGTGGAATTCATTGCCACAGACAGCTGTGAGTGGAGTTGAGAGGGAAGGATAGATAAGCAATGATTGAATGGTGTTGATTCGATGAGCCAAATTATCTAATTCTGATCTTTTGCCTTTTGAACTTAGTGATGTAGGAAACACAATATTTCATAGCAGGATGGGGACTGAAGGATAAGTATGATTAAGACATCCATAGAATTACCCAATTCTTCTTCTAACAGTGTCATGTATTTATATTGATTTCACCATGAGAGTGTTTAGTGTTTTACCTGAAGGATGGCCCACCTGGTATTGCAGCAGTCCTTTACAACTTCATTAATGTTTCTGGAGTGTGACTTGAAACTACAATTTTCTGACACAGAGGCAACTATGCAACAACAGAATACTACATTCAAATTGTAATATTGGTTACGAATATATTATTTGTAAAACTTAAACACAAGCAAAACTACTTACCTTCCGAGTCAAAGACAACAAAATGGAATCCATGAAAATCCGAAAGCCAACATGTTCTCCAAATGTTTTTACATAAACCTAAAATATGTTATAAAAGTCTGATTAACATGAACATTAAATGTCATTACATTTAACATATTACAAACTTTGAAATGTGCTAGATGATAATGACCATCATTGCTCGCGTGCCTTTTGAATATTCAGCTTTCTGCATTTACATTCCTTTCCTTAAATGTTGATTAAAGCACTTTCAGTTACCTCGTGTACTTTAAACTCACCATCCCATAAGAGCTCTTATAACAGTAATCTTTTCGATCTAGTTTCTAATCAGGTTTCTGAAAACTATTGTCCATGTATGGGGCAATTGTTCTGCTTTTAAATGTTGTTAAATTACTTTGAACTAGTTAGCATGAATTAAGTACTGAATACAAGTTGTTTCTTTTTGAATTAAGTAATGAGTGCAACCTGTAACTTTATGATAAGTATTTAAAGAGTTAATGTCAATTTGCATCTTTTCTATTAATTTGTCTTCTTTTCTTTTGTTTACTTTTGGTAATGGAATAAATGAGCAATGCTAAATTTTGTTGCAATCTGGCTGCTTTTTAAAATTATATCATATGGGATATTTTGTTACTTTGCTGCATACACGGAAATTACTTGTTTTAGCTATATTGTACACTTTTGTAATATGCCAATTTAATCATGAAGACAAGGAACTGCAGGTGCTGAAATCTTAAGCAAAACACAAAATGCTGGAGGAACTCAGCAGGTCAGGCAGCAACTGTGGGTGGGGTGGGGAAATGGACAGACGTTTTGAGACAGGAACCTTCTTCAGATTCAAAAAGGGTCCTGACCAAAAAACCTCGCCTGTTCTTCCCCCCCACAGATGCTGCTTGAACTGCTGAGTTCCTATATGACTCTGTTTTGCTTGAAAAGCTGGTGGTTGCCCATCCTCTTGAACCACTACAGTGCTTTGGGTGATGGTATTCTGAACTGCTGCTGGGTAGACAAATGTCTAAGTCAGTATGATGTGCAAGATGGAGGTAATACAACAGAGGTGTCAATAGTGTCCAATATGACAACAATCTGCAAGTGATGGTACTTCCTAGTTCTACTTGAGGTTGGTTTAGGAAATGTTATAAAAGATATGTCCTGTATTGTACTATGTCTAAATTTTAGAGTTGTTGCAGTGTACTCATGTAGGTGACTACAGATTTTCCACCATATTCAGGACGTGCCTTGCAGATGGTGGCAAGGTGTTGGGGTGTTAGGAGGCGAGTTAGTCCCAGCAAATTATCCAGCCTCTGACCAGATTTGTAACCATGGCATTTATGTGGCTGGCCCTTGAAATCTTGCTTTTTTTGAAAAGCATTCAATTAAGATCCAGCTGAACACGTGGTTCTGGAAAGCTTTTATAATAACTGGAGCTGTTGAAATCTGCTCTGAGTATTTCTAAAAAGGCAGCCGAGACATGCTAGAGTGACCAAAAGGTACACAATTATATTTTAAACAATTTTTAAGATATAAAGGTTAAAGTGGAATCAGCATACATATAGCATGTATGGGATCAATTTGTTTTAAAGACAGAACAAAGAATTATCTGCAGTACTGAGAGGATTGAGGTTTAAAGATACACAAGTGGTTGCTGCCATATTTTTCTTGATATATTTTGCAGCTTAGTCATTTTAGTAGCTTTGCTGTGGTTGAAGGGAAATCAGTGAATATACCACACTTAGATTTCTAAAAGGTATTTGATAAGCTATTTTTCAGACCCAGGATTGATCCTGACTATGGGTGCAGTCTGTACTGTGATTGTATGTTCTCCCTTTGGCCACATGGGTGTTCTGTGGGTGCTCCGGTTTCCTCCCACACTCCAAAGACATACAGGCTTGTAGGTTAATTGGCTTTGGTAAAATTGTAAATTGTCCCTAGTTTGTAGGATAGTGCTAATGTACGGAGATAGCTGGTCGAAGGGCCTGTATCGCACTGTATCTCTAAACAAAATTAAATTGACTCAGATAAATTAACTAAAGCTACATTTGCAATTGACACAAAGTTGGATAGGAAAATAAGACAAAGAGGACACAAAGGGATTTAGAGCTACTATGAGTTGGCAAAGACCTGGTAAATGAAGCATGCTTCATTTATATTGGATATTGTCTGGAGTGCTGAGTACAGTATTGATCTCCTTATTTAAGGGTGGACATTAATGCATTGGAAGCAGTTCAAATAAACCTCATTGGACTACTCGGTGGGATGGACCGATTGTCATGTGCAAATAAATTGGACAAGTTGGAATTTGGAAGAGTGACTGGAGGGGGTGTAAGTGAATGGAATGTATAAAATCCTGGGAGATGTTAACTGGGTGGTTGTGGAGGAATGCAAGCATGAAGACATAGTCTTGATCATATGGCTTCTAAAGTCACTGTAAATGGTGTGGCTAAATAACTGGAATAAATATAGTTGGCCCTACCCCCTCAGCCATTTAGTGAAAACATAGGCAATGCATATCAAAATTTGGATGAATTTCCTTTTAAATATGGAAAATCCCATATAGGCAGACCTGCGCATCCAGTATATTTTCTATTTTAATAATCACCAATACTGTGCTTTTAGACACAAATTTCAATGTGATTGAACTCACTGGCAAAATAACAGGGAGCTTGAGGTGGTCTATTATTTATGCTCAGGTTGGCCACCAACTATGATTGACTTCAATGTAGACATAAATCTCCAGGAGTTATTGCCAGACACGTGCAGCTCCTCCGTATCTTGCAGATAGATGCCCTCTGATTTTCTTACCAAATGCAGTGTACACTATGAACTCATAAATTAAGGCACGTCCGCTTCAGTCTAGATTGCCAAATTTTAACACTCGCTGGCATTAAAAATGAGCACATAGCAGTATGAATACTCATCCCTTCAGATTTAAATTGTTATACTCTTTGTTTTTAAATTTAGCTATTTTAAAAATACTTTGCCACAGATAGCACATTATTTAATGCAATGCTTTTGTGCGATACACAATTAAATTTTCTTGATTAGAAAACGATAATGTGCAAAACTGGTAGGCATGCAAAGTGCTGCTACTGAGTTCAATGCTGATTTTGGCTTCACCAACAAAAAAATATTGTGTACACCTGAGACTGAAAACATCAGGGGCTGGTTTCACTTTTGCAGATCTTAAGTGGAGAGCTGAAACAATGTTTGGCACTAAATAAAGAGGGTCTCCCCACATCTAAATTGGTATTGGGAAATCAAAGTGTCCTTGAAAGTAGACACTTCTTTAAATGGTTTTCTTGCCATTTGCCTATCATTGCCGCTAGCAACCTACATCCTCATGCATTTACTTGATTATCTCTCTATCCTCCAGCCCACCACTTGATCAGCCTGACCCCAAATGCTCATCAGGTTGATCATTGCTAACTCTTCATCAGCTGTGACTTGACATGTGCTTCTAATCCAGCTGAAATACCCCTGGCAAGACCACCCCCTACCTGTGCATCAACGTATTTTTTATTAGCCCTGCCCTTCCCCACAATCCCCTGTCTAATTCATTTGCTCTGCAGTGTCGGAGCTCTTGGAAGAAAGGTTTTTGTGCATGAAGACCGCAGTAGGTCCCCAGTGGTTCTGCATTGTGCCATTTTACATGCTACATTTCAAGCCCTTTGTCTTGATACATCTATTCTCTCTCTTTCTTAAACCAATTATTATTTTGCTTTCCATTCGAGGCTTAACACAATGAATTAACAATTCTCTTACACTTTGTTTCATAAACAATACAGTTCAGCCCTAAAATTTGAGTCTGATTCACTGGAGAGACATACCAGTCTCTCTGGTGTGAGATAAATAAACATTATTTCATAAATCATTATCTCTGCTAATTAAAACAAATTTGTCATAATGAATGCCATTTAGATCTCTAAATTTAGCATTTTTCAATGCAAAAGATCATAACATTTCAACGGAGGACAGCATTCTCATAATCAGCAATTAGATGTTAATTGTCTCAGCATAATTGTTTGCATCAGGTATTTATCACAAAACTATTGCCAGTTGTCTCCATGTGACGTTCAGCATGTGGGCATTGTCTGATCAATAGTTTTCTAATCAACAGAGTGCATTATATTACTGTTTAAACTTAAACATCCTTCTCAAATTATCTAATAAATATATATTTGGTATGAAAGATCTCAACCCAAAACGTCACCCATTCCTTCTCTCCAGAGATGCTGCCTGTACCGCTGAGTTATTCCAGCATTTTGTGTCTATCTTCAGTTTAAACCAGCATCTGCAGTTCCTTCCTACATATTTAGTATCACTGTTAAATATGCAGATAAAAATCAATCAAAAATACCTTATTGTCTTTTATTGTGTAATGGCACAAACTTTGTCTTTGGCCAAATCTTTTTGCTATTTCTATAGCATTGCGCTCTGGATCCACAAAAGGAAAATGGGACAAATCTCTTTGAATCTGTGGAAAAGACAGGGGACACTGCATGTCCCTGTACCACTTGGTTCCATCTTCTTGTGGGCAATTACAGGACTCATGGTACACATGACCTGGAAGGGAAACATTTATTTGCCATTACCTCACAAATAAAATTGAAACAATTTAAAATCTGAGCAGCAAATGATTGAAGTAAAGCAAATATAGCATTAAATAAGGTTGACAATTTTGAGAAAAAATTCCATCATTTACATTTTGTTATTCAAGTTTAGTTTGGTGACACCAATAAAAGATTTGTTTTAAATTCAGATAGTTAAGGCAGGTAGTATTGCAACTGTTTAAGAAACATTTAGACAGGTACATTGACAGTACAGGTTTTGATGGATATGGGCCAAACATAGGCAGGTGGGACTAATGCAGATGGGACATGTTGGCCAGTGTGGGTAAGTTGGGCCAAAGGGTCTGTTTCCACACTGTAAGACACTATGACTCTATAGAATCAGTATGAAGAAGGGTTCCACCTAAAACATCACCTATCCATGTTCTCTAATGATGCTGCCTGACCCAGAGTTACTCCAGGACTTAGTGACTTATTTTTTAAACCAGCAACTGCATTTCTTTGTTTTGACTGCTATATCATTGAAGTTTTTCAAAACTGTGAAAAATGTCCACAAGTAAAAATATACTCGTGATGAAAAAATGGTTACTTTTTACTCGTATGAGCTCGTGAGCATACTCGTGGAAGGTCGTAGGAGTTCGTAGAATAACACGGGTTTGATTTTTTTTTAACTCGGGAGAGCTCTTGGGTAAACTTGCATGGTGGGACATGCCCTTTAAAAGGTGGCCCCTGGTTCTGGACTCCCCCAACATTAAGAACATGTTTCCTGCCTCTAGCGTGTCCAAACCCTTAATAATCTTTTATATGTCAATAAGACAATAGTCGGAAGATGGCAGCACCTTGCGGCAGCCATCTTCTTTTCTTCCTTTTTATCCTGTTAGGTGTATGTTTTGTTCTTATTTTTATTTTTAGCTGTGTATGTGTGGGGGTGGGTGAAAATTTTTAATCTCATGCCCCCCCCCCCCCCTTTTCCTTCACCAGCCAGTTATGCAGGTAGGGGGCAGGGCAAGCAGGGGGAGCGCTTTCACACGGTGCAAAGCCAATGTGATACAGACACACACTGCGATTAACAGGAAGGTTGGCTTTAATTAAGACGGTGAAAGCTTCCCCCAACGAGCCAATTAAATGAAATGAGCCCAGCAACAGCTACAACCTACAAGAACCTTTGACCTCCTGGCAACCCACGGACCTCCTGGCGACCCACCAACGGCACGAGAATTCTCACTACTCTCCATGGCGGCTTCATTCTGGTCCCGCTAATTTTTCAACATGTTGAAAAATTTGTGGCGACCATAATGAGGCCGCGACTAGTTCCCAGGATGCGGGAATGCCTCATGACCATGAAGGCGACTCCATTGATAACCACCCGCAAACATGTGGTGACCGCATTGTCTCGTGCAGTCGCCTAAATGAGACAGGCCCATTACTGAACTACAACTGGCAATGGTCAAATGACTGGATCCACAGGCTGTTCATCTCTATCATAATTTCTCAAACATATTATGATATTTCATTTAAAGGTTTGTGTATTGGCATGTTATACCATTGTGGTGCTCCATAATTATATAAAAAAACTTAAAGTACCTTTTAAAAAATATGGTGACTGAGCAACATGTGCATCTTGGAATTTAATCTCAATGACTAGATCCGTGTAGGTTGAATACATTCTGTATCTGACAAGGAAAGACCCATCCTTCCGGTCCAATACTTGCACCCAAATGCGAGTGAATTCCTCACCCGGGGAACTCATGTTCACTGTAAATATGTTTTCACCTGGTGAAGAGGTAAAACTACAGGGAAAGGAGAATAAGTCACACAGGTAACAGTACAAAAGTTTATAAACATGCTTCATTAGACATACATAATGAATTACCTAGTCTTATATAGGTTTTAAACAGCCAAAGATAAATATATAAAATCAGCAGTTTCATTTATATATCCTGAACTTTACAGTAAGGTATTTTCAAAACTTTTTTTTTGTGCAAATGCATGAATTTCATCACTGATGTTGATCACATGTGGGCAATCACCCTCTATATTGCACGATTAAATTATACAAAATTCTAACACAATACATTTTAAAACCTTGGTTAAAGGCCTTGGTTAATTAGCTGACCCCTAAAATGAGAGTGGTCCTACTGTCGATACTTATTTTAACAATTGCAATAACAATTCAATCTATTCTACGCTGTAGTATTTTAACAGAGACTATATGGTGTGAATAACAATGTCCACACCATATGTGTAAGAAGGAACTACAGATGCTGGTTTAAAACCGAAGATAGACACAAAAAGCTGGAGTAACTCAGGCAGCGTATCGGGAGAAGGAATGGGTGAGGTTTTGGGTCGAGACCCTTTCACACCATTACAATGCATTTGGTGCAAATTGGTGTCGGTCATCAACAGATTAGAGGAAATAATGCTACTTGTAACTGAACTTGAGAATATAGTTATTAAAGATACATGTGGAAAATGCGGATGCATTTGTAGACGGCTATTGTCTTGATTAATTAAATTCATGAAACGCATAAAAGGGTGGAGAGAGGTAAAGTCAAAACATGGTAATAATGAAACGCTTTTCAAATTCTGTTTTCATTATTACAGATGAAATAGAAAACATTTGATCAAATCTTGATACACTAACATCACATCACTTCTTGCCAGAAGATTGAAGTTCAAGCTCCAGAATCTCAGGTGACATCAAGCATTATTCTAAGGGTGTATTATACAATTGGAACATGCTCCTTATGAGATGTACAAACCAAGCTCTTTGTTCCCCAATAATCTATTGGGTTAGATTTACAAGAACTGGTATGGCACAGAGGCGCAGTAATAGAGTTGCTGCCTTACAACGGCAGAGACGTGGTTCAATTCTGACCACGGGTGCTGTCTGTACGAGGTTGTACATTCTCCCCATGACTTGCATGGCTTTTCTCCGGGTGCTCCGGTTTCCTCCACACTCCAAAGACATACAGGTTTGTAGATTAATTGCCTTTGGTAAATTTTTTAATTGTTCCTAGTATGTGTAGGATAGTGTTTGTATGCTGGGATGCTGGTCGGCATGGACTCGGTGGGGCGAAGGGCCTATTTCTACGCTGTATCGCTAAACTAAACTTAACTGGTAATTTAATTCTACAATAAGGATGGAATAACATTACAGTGCCCTCCATAATGTTTGGGACAAAGACAATCATTTATTTTTTAAAGAAGGAACTGCAGATGCTGGAGAATCGAGGGTACACAAAAAGCTGGAGAAACTCAGCGGGTGCAGCAGCATCTAAGGAGCGAAGGAGATAGGCGACGTTTCGGGTCGAGACCCTCTGAAGAAGGGTCTTGACCCGAAACGTCGCTTATCTCCTTCGCTCCTTAGATGCTGCTGCACCCGCTGAGTTTCTCCAGCTTTTTGTGTACCCACAATCATTTATTTATTTGCCTCTGTACTCCACAATTTGAGATTTGTTAAAGAAAAAAAAATCACATGTAGTATAAAGTACATATTGTCAGATCTTAATAAAGGCCATTTTTAAACATTTTGGTTTCGCCATGTAGAAATTACAGTAGTGTTTATACATAGTTCCCCCATTTCAGGGCACCATAACGTTTGGGACACAGCAATGTCACGTAAATGAAAGTAGTCATGTTTAGTATTTTGTTCCATATCCTTTGCAAGCAATGACAGCTTGAAGTCAGCAATTCATGGACATCACCAGTTGCTGGGTGTCTTCTCTGGTGATGCTCTGCCAGGCCTGTATTGCAGCAATCTTTAGCTTATGCTTGTTTTGGGGGCTAGTCACTTCAGTTTTCTCTTCAGCATATAAAAAGCATGCTCAATTGGGTTCAGATCGGGTGATTGACTTGGCCACTCAAGAATTGACCATTTTTTAGCTTTGAAAAACTCCTTTGTTGCTTTAGCAGTATGTTTGGGATCATTGTCTTGCTGTAGAATGAACCGCCGGCCTGTGAGTTTTGAGACATTTGTTTGAACTTGAGCAGATAGGATGTGTCTCTACACTTCAGAATTCATTATGCTACTACCATCAGCAGTTGTATCATCAATGACGATAAGTGAGCCAGTACCTTCAGCAGCCATACGTGCCCAGGCCATAACATCCCCACCAACGTGTTTCACAGAGAAGGTGGTATGCTTTGGATCTTGGGTAGTTCCTTCTCTCCTCCATACTTTGCTCTTGACATCACTCTGATATAAGTTAATCTTCGTCTCATCTGTCCTCAAGACCTTTCTCCGGAACTGTGGTTGTTCTTTTAAGTACTTCTTGGCAAACTATAACCTGGCCATCTATTTTTGCAGCTAACCAGTGGTTTGCATCTTGCAGTGTAGCCTCTGTATTTCCGTTCATGAAGTCTTCTGCAGACAGTGGTCATTGACAAATCCACACCTGACCACTGAAGAGTGTTTCTGATCTGTCGGACAGGTGTTTGGGGATTTTTCTTTATTACAGAGAGAATTCTGTCATCAGCTGTGGAGGTCTTCCTTGGTTTGCCAGTCACTTTGCGATTAGTAAATTCACCAGTGATCTGTTTCTTCTTAATGATGTTCCAAACAGTTGAATTTGGTAAGCCTGATGTCTCTAACAGTTTTATTCTTGTTTCTCAGTCTCATAATGACTTATTTGACTTTAATTGGCACACCTTTAGTCCTCATGTTGATAAACAGCAATAATCTTTTCTAAAGGTGATGGATAGACTGGATGAAAAACTAGGTGCTGAGAGCTCTCATACCTGAATGGAGGCAATTAAACACCCCTGAGCAATTACAAACGCCTATGAAGCCATGTGCCCCAAACATTATGATGTCCTGAAATGGGGGGTGACTATGTATAAACACAGCTGTAATTTCTACATGGTGAAACCAAAATGTATAAACATACAAAATCTAACAATGTGCACTTTAACCACATGTGATTTTTTTCCTATTACAAATCTCAAATTGTGGAGTACAGAAGCAAATAAATAAATGATGGGTCTTTGTCCCAAACATTATGGAGGGCACTGTACATTGCTTAATCAAGATACTTGCTTGATATTTGGGAAACTTAAGAAGTTGTGGCATTCCCATGCATCTGTTGTCTTTGGCCGTCTAGGTGCTAGATTTTGGAGGTGCTATTGAACAAGCCTTGGCAAGTTCCTGTAGTGCATCTTGTATACAATGCAGCCACAATACATTGGGCGTGAAGTGTATGATTAGACTGGATGCCAAAAAAGCATGCTATTTAATCCTGGATGGTGTTCAATTTGTTCGCTGCTGGAACTGCAATCAATTTAGGTCTCTGTAGTTGCTCTTGAAACTGGAAACTTCTGACTCAGGCAAAGGCGCTACCAGTGGATAATATCTGAAACTAATACAGAAAATAACATTGCGCAGGAAGGAATTGCAGATACAGATTCAAACTGAAGATGGACACAAAAAGCTGGAGTAGCTCAGCGGGTCAGGCAGCATCTCTGGAGGAAACTAATAGGTGATGTTTCGGGTAGCGACACTTCTTCAATCTGAAGAAGGGTCTCAACCCAAAACATCACCAATTACTTTTCTCCAGTGATGCTGTCTGACCCACTGAGTTACTACAGCATTTGGTGTCAATCTTCAGAAAATAATATTGCTATTTCTCTTTGCAAAGTGTACTTTCTATTTTACCTTTAAAAATTAAAAACTGAAAATTTAAAGCAATCTCCCTGAAAATTGTGAAGCCCAGTAAGAGTTAATATAACTTAAGAGTTGTAGCTCCGTCCCACGGTACGAGTGCATACCAAGAGATCTCCCGAGTTAAAAAAAAAATTAAACTCGTGATAAGCACGGAGAATGAACGTAGCGGGTACGTCGGAGCTCGGGGACGTCTCTTAGTGGTTCGTAATGCTAACGGCAGGTACTCGGGAAGACTTGCTAACGGCAGATAAGCACGGGAAGACCTGTGAAGATTTTTCAACATGTTGAAAAATGTCCACGAGAGCCCCGAGTACCGACGAGTGGCCATTACCGTAAATCTCCGAGTTAATCAAACTCGGGAGAACTCTTGGAATGAACTCGTACTGTGGGACAGGGCTTTTAGAATTAGAATTAGGTTATAGAGTGATACAGTGTGAAAACAGGCCCCTCTGCCCAACTTGCCCACACCGGCCAACATGTCCCAGCTACACTAGTCCCACCTGCCTGCGCTTGGTCCATATCCCTCCAAACTTGTCCAATCCATGTACCTGTTAACTGTTAACTTAGCTACCTCCTCTGGCAGCTTGTTCCATAAAAAGTTACCCCTCTGATTCCTATTAAACTTTTTCCCCTTCACCTTGAATCTATGTCCTCTGGTCCTCGATTTCACCCACTCCGAGCACGAGATTCTGTGCAACTACCAGATCTGTTCCTCTCATGATTTTTATACACATCTATAAGATCACCCCTCATCTTCCTGCGCTCCAAGGAATAGAGACCCAGCCAACTCAACCTCTCCCTATAGCTCAGACCCTGTAGTCCTGGAAACATCCTCGTAAATCATCTCTGAACCCTCTCCAGCTTGACAATATATTTCCTAGAACATGGTGCCTCAGAACACAATACTCTAAATGCGGTCTCACCAACATAGAAACATAGAAAAAAGGTGCAGGAGTAAGCCATTCGGCCCTTTGAGCCTGCATCGCCATTCAATAGGATCATGGCTGATCACCCAACTCAGCATCCTATACCTGCCTTCTCTCCATACCCCCTGATCCCTTTAGCTACAAGGGCCACATCTAACTACCTCTTAAATATAGCCAATGAACTGGCCACAACTACTTTCTGTGGCAGAGAATTCCAGAGACTCACCACTCTCTGTGTGAACAGTGTTTTCCTCATCACGATCCTAAAGGAATTCCCCCTTATCCGTAGACTGTGACCCCTTGTTCTGGACCAATCTTCCTGCATCTAGCCTGTCCAAACCCTTAAGAATTTTGTAAGTTTCTATAAGATCCCCCCCTCAGTCTTCTAAATTCTAGCGAGTACAAGCCGAGTCTATCCAGTCTTTCCTCATATGAAAGTCCTGACATCCCAGGAATCAGTCTGGTGAACCTTCTCTGTACCCCCTCTATGGCAAGAATGTCTTTCCTCAGATTTGGAGACCAAAACTGTACGCAATACTCCAGGTGTGGTCTCACCAAAACCCTGCACAACTGCAGTAGAACCTCCCTGCTCCTATACTCCAATCCTTTCGCTATGAATGCTAACATACCATTTGCTTTCTTCACTGCCTGCTGCACCTGCATGCCTACTTTCAATGATTGGTGTACCATGACACCTAGGTCTCGTTGCATCTCCCCTTTTGCTAATCTTCCACCATTCAGATAATAGTCTACTTTCCTGTTTTTGCCACCAAAGTAGATAACCTCACATTTATCCACATTATACTGCATCTGCCATGCATTTGTCCACTCACCCAGCCTATCCAAGTCACCTTGCAGCCTCCTAGCATCCTCCTCACACCTAACACTACCCCCCAGCTTAGTGTCATCCGCAAACTTGGAGATCTTGCATTCAATTCCCTCGTCCAAATCATTAATATATATTGTAAATAGCTGGGGTCCCAGCACTGAGCCTTGCGGTACCCCACTAGTCAACGCCTGCCATTCTGAAAATGTCCCGTTTACTACCCTTTGCTTCCCATCTGCCAGCCAGTTCTTTATCCACATCAATACTGAACCCCCAATACCGTGTGCTTTAAATTTGTATACTAATCTCTTATGTGGGACCTTGTCGAAAGCCTTCTGAAAGTCTAGATATAACACATCCACTGGTTCTCCCTTATCCACTCTACTAGTTACATCCTCGAAAATTCTTTAAGATTCGTCAGACATGATTTACCTTTCGTAAATCCATGCTGACTTTGTCCAATGATTTCACCACTTTCCAAATGTGCTGCTATCCCATCTTTAATAACTGACTGTAGCAGTTTCCCCACTACCGATGTTAGACTAACTGGTCTGTAATTCCCCGTTTTCCGTCTCCTGCCTTTTTTAAAAAGTGGGGTTACATTAGCTACCCTCCAATCCTCAGGAACTACTCCAGAATCTAAGGAGTTTTGAAAAATTATCATTAATGCATCCACTATTTCTGCGGCTACTTCCTTGAGTACTCTGGGATGCAGACTATCTGACCCTGGGGATTTATCGGACTTTATTCCATTCAATTTACCCAACACCACTTCCCGGATAACCTGGATTTCACTCAGTTCCTCCATCTCATTTGATCCCTGGTCCCCTGCTACTTCCGGCAGATTATTTATGTCTTCCTTAGTGAAGACAGAACCAAAGTAGTTATTCAATTGGTCTGCCATGTCCTTGTTCCCCCATGATCAATTCACCCGTTTCTGACTGCAAGGGACCTACATTTGTTTTAACTAATCTCTTTCTTTTCACATATCTATAAAATCTTTTGCAGTCAGTTTTTATGTTCCCTGCCAGTTTTCTTTCATAATCTATTTTCCCTTTCCTAATTAAGCCCTTTGTCCTCCTCTGCTGGACTGAATTTCTCCCAGTCCTCTGGTAGGCTGCTTTTTCTGGCTAATTAGTATGCTTCATCTTTTGTTTTTATACTATCCCTGATTTCCCTTGTTATCCATGGATGCACTACCTTCCCCGATTTATTCTTTTGCCAAACTGGGATGAACAATTGTTGTAGTTCATCCATGCAGTCTTTAAATACCTTCCATTGTACATCCACTGTCAACCCTTTAAGAAACACTTGCCAGTCTATCTTGGCCAATTCACGTCTCATACCTTCAAAGTTACCTTTGTTTAAGTTCAGAACCCTTGTTTCTGACTTAATTATGTCACTCTCCATCCTAATGAAGAACTCAACCATATTATGGTCATTCTTGCCCAAGGGGCCACGCACAACAAGACTGCTAACTAACCTTTCCTGATTACTCACTACCCAGTCTAGAATAGCCTGCTCTCTCGTTGGTTCCTCTACATGTTGGTTTAGAATACTATCCCGCATACATTCCAAGAAATCCTCTTCCTCAGCACCCCTGCCCATTTGATTCACCCAATCTATATGTAGATTGAAGTCACCCATTATAACGGTTTTACCTTCGTTGCACACATTTCTAATTTCCTGTCTGATGCCATCCCCAACTCCACTACTGCTGTTAGGTGGCCTGTACACAACTCCCACTAGCGTTTTCTGACCCTTAGAGTTTCGCAGCTCTACCGATATCGATTCCACATCCTCCAAGCTAATGTCCTTCCTTTCTATTGCATTAATCTCCTCTCTCACCAGCAATGCTACTCCACTTCCTTTTACTTTCTGTCTATTCCTCCTGAATATTGAATATCCCTGGATGTTCAGCTCCCGGCCTTGGTCCCCCTGGAGCCATGTCTCCGTGATCCCAACTATAGCATAGTCATTAATAACTATCTGCACATTCAATTTGTCCACCTTATTACGAATACTCCTTGCATTGAGACACAAAGCCTGCAGGCTTGTTTTTACAACACTCTTACTCCTTATACAATTATGTTGACAAGTGCCCCCTTTTCATTTTTGCCCTGGATTTGTCTGCCTGCCACTATTAATTTTCACCTTGCTACCGATTGCTTCTACCCTCATTTTATACCCCTCTTTCTCTCTGCTCACACATTTAAGAAACCCACCACCTCTTATTTTCCGTTAATTATTTTTTTCTTCTTTCCCCCCCAACGTGTTGGGTCTGAGTGCTTCCCTTCTCTGCCTCAGACCCTGTCTACTAGCTTTCTCTATTTGAATCCCTCCCCCCAACCGTTCTAGTTTAAAGGCCCCCCCAGTAGCCTTTGCAAAATTCCCTGCCAGGATACTTTTTAAACAGGTCACACCTTCCCCAAAAGAGGTTCCAATGATCCAGAAACTTGAATCCCTGCCCTCTGCACCAGTCCTTCAGCCAGGCATTTATCCTCCACCTTGCTCCATTCCTACTCTCACTGTCGCGTGGCACAGGAAGTAATCCTGAGATTGTTATCTTTGCGGTCCTTTTCCTTAACTCTCTTCCTAACTCCCTAAATTCTCCTTTCAGAACCTCTTCTCTTTTTTTACCTATGTCATTGGTCCCAATATGTACCACGACCTCAGGCTCCTCTGCCTCCATTTTCAGGATATCTTGGACACGTTCAGACACATGGCACCAGCGAGGCAAACTACCATCCGGGTCTCCGGACTGCGTCCACAGAATCGCCAATCTGACCCCCTAACTATAGAGTCCCCTATTACTAACGCCCTCCTCTTCTTTTCCTTACCCTTCTGAGTAACAGGGCCGGTCTCTGTATTGCAGGCCAGGTCGCTGTTGCTACCCCCAGGTAGGCTGCCCCCACCCAACAGCACTCAAACAGGAATACTTATTTTCAAGGTGTACAGCCACCGGGGTACTCTCTAGTCCCTGCCTCTGCCCCTTGCCTCTCCTAACCATGACCCACGTGTCTGCCTCCTGTGGTTTTGGAGAGACTACCTCCCTGTAACTCCTCTCTATGACCTCCTCACTCTCCCTGACCAGACGGAGGTCATCGAGCTGCTGCTCCACGTTCCTAACACAGTCCCTTAGGAGTCCCATCTCGACGCACCTGGCGCAGATGTGGATGTCTGGAGGGCTCCATGACATCCAGAACAATAAGCTGCCCAGGCACTCATACTTCCCTTACACTTGATACAATACAAAATACAATATACAATGCAAAAATACAATACAAAAAAGTACAGTACACTACAAACTGCTGGAGTCTGACTGCCAATCAGCTGCGTACTCTAGTCCACCAATCAGCGGCTTCCTCAAGCCCAGTTAATTGAATGGAACGTTACAGATTTAGAACGTTACGGATTTTGGTTCCTCCCTCACCAACGGCTCCTGGGCCTCTGAAAAAACAAGGCCCCGCGCTGGGTTTTTACACTCACCGCTCGGACGTCGCTCCTCCCTCACCAACGGCTCCTGGGCCTCTGAAAAATCAAAGCCCCGCGCTGGGGTTTTACACTCACCGCTCGGACATTGCTCCTCCCTCACCAACGGCTCCTGGGTCTCTGACCGTCATACAACTGCAAAATGACCTCCCAACTTCTATACTCAAAGTGCCAAAAGCCTTTTTGACCACCTCATCTACCTGTGTCTCCACCTTCAAGGAACCATGCACCTGCATTCATCGATCCCTCTGCTCTACAACACTCCCCAGAGGCCTATCATTCACTGTGTAGGTCCTGCCCTCGTTAGACATTTCTCTATATTCTTATATGTTACATTGAGGGCTGCACGGTGGCACAGCGGAAGAGTTGCTGCCTTACAGTGCTTTCAGCACCAGAGACCCGTGTTCGATCCTGACTATGGGTGCTGTCTGTACGGAGTTTGTATATTTCCCCTGTGACCGCGTGGGTTTTCTCCGAGATCTTCGGTTAACTCCAGAGACTTACAGATTTGTAGGATAATTGACTTGGTATGAATGTAAAATTGTCCCTTGTATGTGTAGGATAGTGTTAATGTGCGGGGATCGCTGGTCGGTGCGGACTCGGTGGGCCGATGGGCCTGTTTCCATGCTGCATCTCTAAACTAAACAAAACACTCTAATATAATAAATCTTCCAGGAAACGGTGGAGTTTAAAAGGAGCAGGAAATATAAAAACACATCTGGCTCCAACTGCAAACCTACCCATATTAGAGTCACCTGGACTGAAATTCCAAACCACAACACTGGCTCCAGCCACACCACTCCAGCCCCCCTGCCTCTGACCACACCCCTGGATTCTTGGCTCGCATTCCAACTAATGAGAAAGCCACTACTGATTTTTGAAAATTCGGATGTTGGATTGTCAGATGAGAAAAATCTCGTGCAGCTGAAAAAAATAATGTAAATTCACATAATGGGTTCATGGTCTTTGAAACTCAAGAGAAAATTGTCTAATCTGCAGGTGTGACTATTTTTATTCAGTAGATGGGTATTACAGTTCTTTTCACAGCAACAGTGGTATATTGTTGAAAATTTTATTGCACTACTATGAAATTATATTACTTAGGGCATAGTTGCATAATTGCATTCTTCAGAGAGTTTCCTGAAACCAAATCTGTTCTCTTAAGTGGGCTCAAATGATTCCATTGCATTATTTTAAAGAGCAGGGGCGTTAACTTTAGTGGTCTGGTCAATATTTATGTCTCAATCAACATCACAAAAACATTATCTAATCAATAACTATCACGGTGTTTTAGTGAACTGTCAATCCATATTTCCTGCATTAGGATAATGACACTTCAAAAACAATTTTACTGATCATATTACAGTTTACGACACTGTGAAAGGGTTGTGATATATGTTTTACAACTCACAGAACGGTCAGAGCTGAAGTCATGAGCTGGTCAAGTCTGTACTGTCACTGCACGCGCATTCCAGCTAGACATGTCCCACCCGCACTTGTTCTCCACACCGCCGCGCTATCTGCAAATGCCTTTTTAGCTACATGCCCAGTTCCATCTGAATAAGTACAATCAAATCCACCTCTATTTCCATCTCTGGCAAAACATTCTAGACTCTAATGACTTAATGCATAAAGATTTTCATCCTCGTATCACTTTTGGTTATTTTACCATTCATATTCATTCTATAACCCCTATAACCCCTGATCCTCTCTCCACCCATCTATGCCTTTCATGAATTTAATTAAACAGACTGCTGCAAGAATCCTATGCTTCAAGGAGAACAACTCCAGTTTCTCCAGTCTACCATGTAGTTTAAGCCCCTCAACCCCAAAATGATTTTGGTAAATTTATTCTGTATCACCTCAAATGCCTTCACAATAATTCAGCTATGGCTGCACTAATGTTTCAGATAACTACTTCATGACTTATTTGCTACTAGTCTGTAGGGTGCTATGTATAAAGCTTACATCTTAACCATTTTCCTCAGCCTGTTTCATCGCCTTTACTAAATCATCCATGAAAACCCATAGATCTTGAATTCTTGCATGTTTTCAAATTTATATTACCTCTTCTCGGCATTAGATTTCACCTGCCACCCAAGGGGCACAATCTACCAGCCTGTATAAATCTCCTTGAAGTCTACACCATAGTCTTCATGGTTCACTATGCCCCCAAATTTGTCATCTGCCAGTTTGAAAATTGTTCACTGTACACCAATGTCCAAATCATGAATACATACTGTGAACAACAGAGACTCTCGTACCAACCCCTGAGGAATTTCAGATATTTACAATAGTAACTTATAGATAACCTTTCACTCCCATTTTTTCTTGTTACTTAGCTGATTGTCTATCCATGCTACGTCAGACCTTTTTTTATTCCACAGCTTCAAATTCTGTTTCTATTATCACATTATACCAAATGATTTTTGACATAAATAAACACCAATCCCTTGGTTACACTGTTAAAAAACTGGCAAATTATAATTATCCTTAACAAATTCATGCAACCATTTTTGAATCAGTCCACACATGTACAATGGACTGCTGATTTCAATATTCCCGATTACTGTTTTTAAAATTATCAATCATCTTGGTTAAAGTGACTAACCTACAGTCATTGGGCTTTTCATCACAACATTTTTAAAAACAATTTTGCAGTCCTCAGGTACAGCCTTGTATTTAAAGTTATTTAATGATTATATCCAGAGCCTCCTCTCAAAGTCAAAAGTCAAAAGAGTTTATTGTCATGCTCTCGTTCCATAAACTTAGATATAATTTAGAGCAGGTGATTTATTACTGTAGTGCCTCTTTATCAACTATAACCTAATCAATTCCTAATCACATTTATTTTGTGATGAAGCTCAATGTTAAGAGCAAAGTATGCAGTTAGGAGCTCAGACGTGCCCTATTGTCTTTGAGAGTAATTTTAACTTCTGATCAGCCCGATTTCTCTCACAAAAAAAATCTGCAAATTTGCCTGGGATGCAACGTACATTCTTTTATGGCTTTATTTTTGAACATACAAAAATAACAACAGTAGGCTTCTTAGCAATTAATATTTGCCTTGTTATTCAATGTAATCATGGTTGAGGTGTTTCAGCCTCATCAACTCTCCTGTGGCAGTTCCCCATAGTCCTCAATTCCTTGTTCCCCCATAGTCGTCAAAATGTTTTTTTTTCCTCTTTGAATACTCCTAATAATCCTCCATGGTACAGAATATCAGTGATTCGCCACTCTCTGTGTGAATTGAGTTTGGTCTTCATCTTTTTTGGCATCCATGGAAGTCGAGCTTTAATTTCCCAATTCTCTGCTTTATGGGAATGTACATAAAATGTAGTTAAAACATCATCACTTTAAAGACAAAAAAAAGGACAAAGTTCAGGCGTAACTCAGCGACTCAGGCTGCATCTCTAGAGAACATACATCAGTGACATTTCAGATCAGGACCGGAAAAGTCACCTATCCACGTTCTCTGGAGGTGCTCCTTGACCTGCTGAATTACTCCATCACTTTGTGTCTTTTTATGTTGACCAGCATTTGCAGTTCCTTGTTTCTATCACTTTAAAGACCTCCAATTCTTCAATTACATTTTTCTCTGTCAAACTTTGATTCCAGTTTATTTAGCCACATTTGCCATCATCTCACTGACATTGATTATATTGACTTCAATCTCAAAAGACCTGTATATGTTACTTCAATTGTTCTGGCTTATTACCAAACATTAAGTCTAGACACATCACCTTCTTCACTGTTTCATGTTTCATCTCTGGAAACCCAATTATCACCGTGCAGCCTAAATACAAAACTGCTTTACAGGTTAAAAAATGTAAAGCATGCTCTACTTACATGACATTGTCTTCTGCAACAGCCTGAATATAGAAATAGCGAGCTGGAAGGACTTTTTCTGCATCCAAACCTGGACCCCATACTAAACATTTCTTTGGACTTATTTTGGTTATACTTTCAATTGTACGATTCGTTATTATAACAAGAAAAATGCAAAATAACCATTTATCTGGCATTGTAAAATAAGTATTTATGTATTGTTTGCAATTGAATAGGAAAATGGTTCGACACATGAAACAAATTATAAATACACTTTATAAGTTCAGCCACTAATTTAACATTTTAATGTCCTTTAAATGACACCATCAAAGTTTTGTCGCCTATTCTTTCCCTGGTTCATACTGCCGGCGACCAGATGCCTTCTGCAAATATCCATTGGGATCAGATCCCAGGCTCTGTCGGCGCAGCGCGATGACGTTTCGTATGTGCCTGATTGGACGGGCTGGCCGTGGGCGGTGCATGCTGGGAAATGTAGTTTAATTTGGTACGAAACCCAAGGTAAGGATTAAACACAAAATCCTAATAGAAACAAAATGCTTTTAGCGGGAGATAAGGAAGGGTAAGGTGTGAAGATGATAGATCAAAGGGAACAAGGATAAAGGAAAATGTGGAATAGATGATTGTTAGCTGGGGGAATTAACAATGAAGCATACAGAGATAAAATGTAATCAAGGGGGCAGTCAGATTGGTCAGAGAACTTGGGTGGGGGAGGGATGGGAGAGAAGATACAAGGGCTACTTGGTTAGAGAAATCAATATTCATACCGCTGGGGTGTAAATTGCCCAAGCGAAATATGAGGTGTTGTTCCTCCAATGTACGATGGATCTCACTTGGACATTGGACGATCCCAGGACAGAAAGGTCATTGTGGGAATGAGAGGGGGAGTTAAAGTATTTGGCAACCGAGTAGAAACTTATCTTCATTGTGCGAATGTTACATACTGTGAGGACGGAATTACTGTCAAGCAGTGGGGTATGGGGGAATGATCCCGATATGTCCCCAGCCGTGGCCCACACACAAGAGATGTTGCTGGTTACTCCAGCATTTTGTGTCTATCTTCGGAGTAAACCAGCATCTGCAATTCCTTTCTACACATTTAGTTTGTGTCCTGTTCATCTCGGCTAGGCCAAGGCCTTGCGTGGCTCCACCTCAGCGGGGACACAGCAAAGTGGCGGGGAAGAAGGGAGGCTGCACCATCCGGTTAACCCTGCAGCTACATTATAGATATACACAAAATGCTGGAGTAACTCAGCGGGTCAGGCAGCATCAGCTATGTGGATGATCAGCCATAATCACATTGAATGGCGGTGCTGGCTCGAAGGGCCGTGTGGCCTATTCTTGCAACTATTGTCCATCTCTGGAGAAAGGAATGGGTGACGTTTCGGGTCAAGGGAAAGGGAAACAAAAGATATGTATGGTGATGGAGAGAGATATAGAACAAATGAATGAAAGATATGCAAAAGTAATGTTGATAACAGAAATGCTCCATTGTTAGCTGTGGGATAGGTGTAAACGAGCTATACAGAAAATGAAACTCACCAGGATGACAATGAAACTAGTATGTGTAGGAAGGAACTGCAGGTGTTGGTTTACACTGAGGATAGACACAAAAAATGCTGGGGTAACAGCGGGACAGGCAGCATCTCTGGGGAGAAGGAATAGGTGACATTTCGGGTCAGGTCTGAAGAAGGGTCTTGAGCCGAAATGTCGCCCATTCCTTCTCTCCAGAGGTGCTGCCTATCCCACTGAGTTACTCCAGCATTTTATGTATATCTTCGGTGAAACTACTACAACGACCAGGGTTGGGGGGGTGGGGGGAGGACAGAGAGGGGGAATGGACAGAGAGGGGGGGGGGGGGGGGGGGGAATGCAAGAGTTACTTGAAGTTAAATAAATCAATATTCATGCCACTGGGTTGTAAGCTGCCCAAGCGAAATATCAATATGAGGTGATTTTCCTCCAATTTGTGTTGGGCCTGTCTCTGACAGGAAGGTCAGTGTGGGAAAGGGAGTTAAAGTGTTTGGCAACCGGGACATTGCAAAGGACTGAGCGGAGGCAGCTACATTAATCCGTGCACTATTACCACTATAGGATCTTTGCTATTACTGCCAGCACACAGGCTGGGTCTGACACTGCGTGTTTTGTTCTGACTGCCGGCGGTTGGAGCGGCCGAGTCGGAAGAGGCGGGCGGAGGTAACATGAGGACAGGGACACTTTCCGGCTCTTCAGCAGTGTTAACACAAAAACAGCTCCATGATCTTTGGTGTTAACCAAATATCCTATAGTGTTAACGCTCCCAATAACGCCCGGGGGCTGCGGGTTCTTGGCAGCCGGTGGGCGCCAGTTGTTCAAAGAAGTGAAAGTGTCGAGTTGGGGACAAGATTACACGAAATATAACAGTTTGATCCTTTCGGGGGGAAGCTGCCGCAGGAACATCGCCAAATAGAACTTGACACTGAGCCATATAAATATGCTAGGACTGACGACCTGAAGCTGGTTTGGAGGTAGGTATTAAATCGCAATTTAAGGAGATTGCAGAAAATGGGAGGAGGAGGACGGGATAATGTAGGAGCAATGGTGGAGAAGGACAGTGTGGTTTAACTCTGAAATCGCCAAGTGCCCGAGGGACGGTTTATAGTGTAATTTATACGTTGTTAAGGGTCATTTCTTCTCTCACTGTTGTGGTAGTAACCGGATTTTGGCAAAGGGAGGGTCCACGTGTAACTGCTGCCCTAAAAGCTGCTGCGAAGAGTGGTATAAAAGGTGGAAATTCTTGAAATACTCAGCAGGTCAGGCAGCATCTGTAGAATGGATTTCTGGACCTGAAATGTGAATCATGTTTCTCTTTCCACCTGCTTTTGTGAATATATTTGTGTTTCATTGTTTGATTCCAAATCAATTAGAAAAATAGATGAAGCTTATTATTATTATTTTATAGGAGAAATAATTACAAAATTTAATATTTAAGACTTATGATGCTCACTCTAGTAAAGGAGATGGTTAGGGGATTTTTTCAGATATTATTAACTGTTCACAGTAAAAACAATAAAGAATTACAACATCTAAGGAAGTTATTTGGCCCATCCAGTCTGTACCCTCTTGAAAGTAAGAGTAACCCAGCTTGGTCTGAAGAAGGGTCTCGACCCGAAGCGTCACCCATTCCTTCTCCCCAAAGATGCCTGAGCCGCTGAGTTACTCCAATATTTTGTGTCTATCTTCCTACACATTTTGTCCAGATCCTATTCTGATTCCAGAGCCATGTAAATTCCTTCTGAAACTTGCCCATTTTCTTTTAGATACAATTGTATTTGCCTCCACTACCATTATAGTGCATGGTAGTGCTTTCCATATTTTCACCGCATGGTATTCTGAACCTGAATATTTTGTGCAAAATAATTTGGGAGGATATATTTTTAGCGATTTTAGAAACTGACTATCAGATCTTCTTGTACCATCTCTCTGAATGATTCCAAATGAACAAAATGATTTTTTTTTTTAAAGACACTTCTGAATCTAGCAGTATTTATAAATGCTTGAAATTCATCAAATCACTGATTTCCCTTAACTATTGCGGAGAAAGCTGCATCATTTGTAGTTATATCAGATTTATTCTGCTTTCTTTACAATAGTTAAAGGAATCAATGAGTTGATGAAAATGTAATTTATTTAATACACTTTCAAATTAAAAAAACTATAATATTGGTCATTTAAAACTGAGGTGCATAGAAGTCCATTCTCTGAGAGTGATGAATCTCAAATTCACTGCCATGGCAGATGTGAGAATCTGCATTATTAGAAGTATTTAAAGCGGAGGTGAATATGGTTGATCAAGAAATAGAGTATGAATAATTGGCAGAGAAGAAGAATTGAGATCAGCATTGAGCAGTCATTACCATTTTAAATGACAGGGTGGACTTGAAAAGCATGATGGCTTCTGCTTCTACTTTCTTGTTTTTATTTATGAAAAAAATGTTGAATCTTGGATAGCAACTTGGGGATTTCACATTAAATAATATACACATGGAATCCTGAAGTTACTGTCATCTTCACAATGCAATCCTGGTGAAGGGTAACTTTTCCTATATTGCAAAATCCAGGACTAGAAATCTATGTGGATGTCCAGAATAAATGAATAGCAAAGCCTTATACAAAAATAAAATTGATTCAATCTTAGATATACTATAGATATGTGCTTAAGATATTTTTGGTGCCTTTTTGTTGTATTTTAAAATGAATTCTTGTTACATATTTTAGGTTCCATCGCTTTTAAAGGATGTTTACATTGAAATGAAATGCACAAAGTATAGACACAATCATCTGGTTGATTGCTGTTGTTTAAGAAAGCAAATTTCCAGCTACCAAAGACCCAACTCCTATTGGCATCATTCAATGCCCAATTCTAGTGAATATCAACTGCCAAAGCCAACTGGAAACATAAGGAGTATCAATGTTCTTGATGAGCTTGCAGCTGGTGACTCACCAGGAATTTCTAGTTCCAATTTTTTTTCCTGTTACGGTGCTCCATCATTCAGCCCAAGTCCCAATGCCACAGGACCTGGATCATGGATGTTTCCTGTGGTCCGGGCACGAGAAGTGTTTTACAATGTCTGTTCGGATTATGGTTTGCTGAACAAAGCCACCATTATTGCCAGTACACCACGAGCTTCCAGTGAACCTGCTCCGATACAGGATGGAACTTCTTCAGTAGATTCTCCGGAAAACAATTCTAGTTATGTAGAACTTCAAGTTGATCCTCCAGATGTAACCCACAGAGGTAATGCAGAAAAGGTTGCTATGCCTGTCAGCCATGGGAAACAGCTGCTTGCCTGGGAGATAGATACATCAGATTTTAATATAGTAACATCTAAATTGAAAAGTAGAACAGGTGAGAAAATGTCACAAAAAGTAACTAACTTACTGTGTTGAGTAGTGGTTTTCAACTAATACACAGCATTGCAGCCAATATAAAGCTGGAGGTATTAATTTTGAAAGTCCTTTTAATTAATAGAATGTCTATTTCCAAAACAGCATTCCGTTTACATTTTATTATTATAATGTTTCACATTTTTTTTGGTTTTCTTGTCATTTGTGCGTGAGATTTATGTTTTTTTTATCTGACAGACTATAATTGCTAATTCTAATTTTATTCTTGGGATGTTGGAAGAATTCATACTTTTTCCGACATTGCCTTTAACAGGTTGACTAGTTTCAAACATTCCACTATCCAGTTTGCTGATAATTTATCAATAACAATTGGTTTTCTTTTCATTTTTCATTTGTTTCCTTTAATTGTGGGTGCTTTCAACTTATTATTAATTTCCTTAAACTATTATTAATTTATTCAACCCAACAATGTCACAGCATCTCATTCACACCATAAATTATGAACCAACAAACTGATCTGTTATTCCTTTGTAAAACCACTCATCTGATCTTACTTGTATGAAAATAATTAAACTGTTATTGTGGAGATGCTCAGGATTTGCAAATCCTTGGATAACATTTTAAAATTTGGAAAATCAAGTCCAAGCAATTCAACCAAATTGACCAAAGTATAAGATGGCTCGGGTCTATTTCACATTACCTAATGGGAGAGGAGACTGCAAAAAGAATGGCGTTGCCAAACTTCAGTTTCCCTCTGTCTGCTTTATTAAAATTGTGATCACTGACTGCAAAACTGGGCTAGTGATGAGGCAAATCAATTAATTTTGTACAGTGGAATGAAAGGTGTTCTGAAAGCATCAACAGATTATAAATTGAAGTAAAGTTCTATTTTAAATTATATTCCTAATAATTTGGATATTTCATTGTTCTATGTCCAACATCAATGGAACAAGATATTTGCCAAATAATGGCATTTTGTCAAAAATGACCTCAATTCAATTTCTTGTAGAATACTTTCCTCGTGTCGGACATAATAAATAGCTGTGTCTATGAATGTGAGTGTGGGTAAGTGTGCCACATATTCACAAGTGGTGAATACCGGCTGCACAATGATCTATTTTGCTGTCTCTGTATCCATAAAGGATACTTTACTAAGTGGTAGTAATGTGTATACATTATGCAGCTGAAGGATGGCAGACATTCTGGCCAAGATATATAACTATTAAAGAAGGTCCCCAAGATGGAAGCTTAACAGCATCAAGGCAGCGTACTTCATAGGCATTTCATCTAACTCTGTCAGTTAAGCAACTGCAAACTAAAACTGGATGAATGAAAGATAGTTTTGAATAATTAAAGAACTGGATGAATGATGAATAGTTTTGTTCCAGTACATCCTAAAACACTTTGGAACGATCGCTATGTGAGGTTACGGCCACGTAACAGGCTATCAACTATTGAAAAGTTATTTGTTTTTACTTCACCAAGCAAATAATAGTGCACATTTATTTCAAGGTTAATGTTTATCTATCAAGTCAATATTTTGAAATAACTATGATTACTATAGCTATTTTAATGCTGCTTGGTTTTAATTTGTTTTAATGTTAAAATGATCCTCTTGTGCTCAAGATGAGCAACATAAAAAGTGGCACTTGGAACGTTGTTGCAAAGTGGATTACTCTGTTTATAATCACCCAACACCTGTAGAGTAGTGAACACAGCCCAATCCATTAAAGGCTCCAACTCATTTCCTTCCATTCAGTCTATCTTTGCGTTGCATCTGAAATGCTGACAGTATTGTCATGGATACCTGCCATTTTGGCTATTCCCTTTTCTCTCTTTTACCTTCTTGGAGATGATGCAGGAGCTCGAAAGCCATGACATCAGACTTAAGAATGTCTTCTTCCCCACTGCTTTAGTTTAGTTTAGAGATACAGTGTGGAAACAGGCCCATCTAGTCCGCACCGACCGGCGATCTGTGAGCACTAACGCTATCCTACACACACTAGGGACTCACTAATGTTGGAGGAAATCAAAGATCTCTGAGAAAACCCATGCAGGTCACGGGGCCAACGTACAAACTCCAAACAGACAGCACTTGTAGTCAGGATTGAACCTGGGTCTTTAGCGCTGTAAAGCAGTAGCGCTACCGCTGTGCCACCGTGCCGCTATATGGCTCCTGAACCATTCACCTCTTTCACACCCCCTCCCAGAGGTGCTTATTCTTTACTCGTCCTTCATTTGGTTATTCTGTTCTTGCACTTTAAATATTTTTTGCACTACTTTAGATTGCACTGCAATCTTTGCACCATTTTGCTGGTTTGCATTGATCAATATTTTTGTGGTATCTATCATTACAATTTATACTGTTTACTCTGAGCTTCACATAAAAAAGGGATTTCATTGCAACCTGGCATGAATGACAATAAATTAATCTAATTTCCCCTGCATGTCCTAGTTTCTTCCCACTTCTGAAAAATGTGCCATGAGGTTATTAATGACCATAATTATTAGCCTCTAGAAATTACTCCTTATGTCAGTAGCAGGAGAATTGGGCTTTGATTGGCATGCAAGATACAATTGATTATAGGGAAATAAATGAATGAATGAGACTGATTGGAATGTTCTGAGCATAAACTCAATGGACTAAATGGTCTCATCCGCTGCTATAAGAAAATGTATGGCAGTACAGTTCGCTTTCACTAGAAATTGTTTTAATAAAGCATTTTGATTTATTGTCCCTAATATATAAATGTTTATAGTTTTCCATTAATGCATTTGGAAAGGTGCAATAAGTGAATATACAATACCTGGGAGGATATGGAATGGTGCTGTTGAACAAAGGGACTTAGGTGTGTATGTGACAGATCCTTAAATGGAGCAAAATAGGTCAGTAAGGGTTTAAAAAATGTTTCCCTTAAGATAACATACAGCACATGGAGATTGTGCAGATCTGTGAATAAGACTTGTTAAACCATGGTTTTAATGTGGTCTACAGTTATAGTCACCATATTACAGTAAATATTTTTTTTATTTTGGAGAGGGTGCAAAGAATGTTTAAGAAATTGGAAGGATTGGCAAATTGTACCCTCAAGGAAAGATTGCATAAAACAGGACTTTTTGTTTGAAAAGAGGCAGAAAAGGAGCAATCAAAATTGAGGTATAAAATTATGAGGTGGATAAAATTATGCTTGGATAGCTCCTTCCCATTTACTCTCTTTCCCTTAGTCAAAGAGTTTAAAGTTAGGGGACATAGATTTAAAGTTCTAACATGCTTGACAGACATAAGAGATCGAGTAGCATCTGTGGAAAGACGAACAGAATTAATATTTTGAGTATTTTTCACCCTCTGTTTGTTATTCTGTAAGTAGTTTTTTTTTTGTTATCCTTGCCTGCTATATATCCTGCCAAAAATTCTGACAAATATTGCAGTCTTGCTTCAAGATTTTCTTATTCAAAAGTTTTCAATGAGAGGTTCTTTAAATTATACTTTCAGTGACACTAAAATAATGAAATGATGTTATGAGCTCCGCATTTCGATAACTTAATTGCTTGAAAAGTCTAATTTGTAAGATAAGTTTACAACTGTCAAAACTAATTGGTATTTAGTTTGCATGCCCTTCATTTTTATCCTACGCATGATTTTCATTTTAATGTCACTTCCTAGCACTTGCTCAGTTTGCTGTTGAATGCACATCTGGCTGTAGCTTTGAGAATTTGAGTCTCTAAAAGCAAAGTAAATTCGCTCCGGTCAATTTATGGCAGACTTGAGTGTTTTTATACATATATATTTGCAGGCAGCTTGAAGCAGCAAAGTACAAAAAAGTTTAAACCGCAGGAGAAGCACAAGGAAAAAAAAGATTCTTCTTCATATACAGTTCTGGAAGAAATGAAACAGCGCAAGGTTTTGGATCTTCGGAGGTGGTCAGTATTTTTATCTATTTCTTCTGCAAATTTTGATTTCCACGGATTTGCAGTTTTGATTTCCACGGATTTGCATTTGCTGCAGCAACAATTGACATTGTTGCTGCAGCAAATGCTTGCCTGATTACAATAGAAATTAAGGTTTATATTTACCTAAACTTTGGGATATTTTACGATAATGAAAGCATTATATAAATATGTTCATCTTCCCTAGACAGGTAGCTAGAATTAACAAGCCTCCAACCATTCACAGCATTCTCCACCAGCACGTTTTTCGCTTTGTATCTCAGTCTCCAGCCTGTTACAGATATTATTTTACCATTTCTCCCCTTTTGCCACTTAAAACACATTTGATCTTTAACATTTGAGTTTAATGCAAGGTAGTCAACCTGAAATATTAATCCTGTTTGTTCCCCTTTTGTACGGGTGCTGCCTAGCCTGTTGAACATTTCCAGAATGTTTTGTATCACATTGTCAACATTTTTGTTTTGCTTTTGAATATAAATGCGAGTAGTTTCTATAAAATATGGTGATGAATATCAAAAACTAATTATTCTATTCCAATTTCATGTTCGTTTGCAGCAACATTATTTAATTGAATTTAAATTACGCTCTTCAACACAACCATAATTAGAAAATACTGTGCAGTTTAAAAATTTGAATGAATATCACTAAATAACATAATGTATTGGAAAGAACCAGATGCTGGTTTAAATTGAAGATGGACACAAAATGCTGGAGTAACTCAGACAGACAGATAGCATCTCTGGAGAGAAGGAAGCCATTGGGTTACTCCAGCATTTTGTGACTAAATAACATCAGTCTATTTCCTGATAAAGTGAAGAAATGTTCTCTTTATACAATATGGTATATGTATTGATGTATATGTTGTGCGACATAAAAATGGCATAATCTAAGTCAAAATACTCGGTGCTGGAAAAACTCTGCAGTTCAATTCCTCCAACCTTTTGTGTTTTGCTTAAGATTCCACCATCTGCAGTTCCTTGTGTCTCAAGCATGTAGGTATTTCTTAGGTCCCCTTCGGTCACGGCTGACCATGGGTGTCTCCAGGGTGCAGTCTGCGCATGCACGGTTCTACGATTTTCTGAGCATGCGCAGTTTTTTACGATTTTTAAAGGTCGACTAAAGTGCCTGCTGTCCAAGGACCATCTTAACTCCTGGTTTATCTAAAAACTTAAAGTTGGGCAACCATGAAATTTGTGTACCGTACTTTTATATCTACCGTATTTTCCGGCAATGAATACGCTATTTTTTACCCTAAACTAAGACCCGAAAATGTACCTGCGTCTTGGAGGCTGAAGGTTAGATTGTTAGCCAAGAAAGGTAGACTTGGCTATCCCTCAGTACAGCGGCTGTAAAAGGACAGCACCGCTGGGGGGGGAAGAGTTCCTTCCACAGCATGTGGGGAGTCTGGCCCGGGTCAGCACGGCTGGGCCGCCAGGGATAAAGTTGCGGGGAGGGCAGGTGCGTTGAGAAGGAGGGGGTTGGGGATCATGCCAGCAACTCACTCAGTAGTTCGGGTGGCTGCGAGCGGCCGCCGGGACCGGACGGCGGAACTGCAGCTAGACCCAGGGCTCGCAGCGACTTGGGCACTATAGCCAGTCCCAGGGCAGGTGACCTGGGAACTGCAGCTAGTCCCGGGCCTCGCAAGGAAATATGTTGTGACAGACAGCCTGACATCTTGCATGTCATTTTAATATTACATTTATCCCATCTCCCTGGATATTCCAAATTAAGGCTTTGTCATCTGATTACAAATCAGGCAGTTACACACAAGCAGTTGATATTAGTTTTGAAATTCCCGTTATCCCTATTTTTGACCTGGCTCGGAGACTGGACAGTGTGTGGACCAGCTTAAGAGCAAAGATCACGGAGCGGGTCAGCAGGCGATGGATAACAGGACAGCGGATGGTGGAGCATCCTCCTGTGTCAGCACGAGTAACCTCAATTGGTCCCTTGAATTAGTATTGTCATTCAATAAGATCACAACTGATTCAACTTGTCCCGGCGTACTCCTGTTTTCCCACCATCTCGCCACCTGCAGTCACCCTACACCCCTCACCAATTCAGTCATTCAGAATGGAGGAGATCTGGAAGCCTTGGGCAAATTGAATTGCTACTTTATTTTTATTTTTTTTTGAGTGTGAGAAATTCTGTCCCGCCAGCCTTTTTTCAAAATTTAGCAACTCAGAATGGGGGTGCATCTTCATTGCCGGGAAATACGGTAATCACTTTAATTTATTGTTTGACGACATTATTGCCCACACACTTTTTAATAGAACATGTACTAGAATACTGACATACTAAATTTTACTTTCTCTATCTTGTCCTATTCCAGGTATTGCATCAGTCGTCCACAATACAAGACTTCATGTGGAATATCCTCTTTGGTTTCATGCTGGAACTATCTATTTAGTACCTGTGGATCAGGAAGGTGTAGTTACTTATTTCCTGAAGTAAATTGTTGTTCTCCATTTTTTTCCTTTTGCAGCGTTAAAAATTGTATTAGTTTATGGAAGTAGTTTATAATGAGGGTTTGCAATTTCCAGTTTTAACCAAACATTTATTTTAAAAATGGAGAAAAATCCTTTTTACGAATGCCAACCAGGGAAATATTTTTTAACCAATTATAATTCTGTGCTGGCAACAGCAACCGTACAATAATTAAGTTTTCATTCATTTTACTTTGAAAATGCTCAAATTCACCATTGATCGGTCACAAACTGCTGGAGGAACTCAGCGGTTTAGGCAAAATCTGTAGAGGAAATGGGTAGGCGATGTTTTTGGTTGTGACCATTCTTCAGATTCTGAAGAGGTCCATTTCCTCCATAGATATTGCCTGAAACATTGAGTTCCACCAGTACTTTGTGTTTGGCTCAAGATTTCAGCATCTACAGGACCATGCGTCTCCGTTGATCAGTCATATTTATTTATAGGGTACACTGATTATCAGCATGATAAAGGTGAAAGAGGCCAGCGGAGAAGTGTGGCCAGAAATGGGTTGAATCACAATAGATGTTTTTGATTATGTAAGAAGAAAATGGAAAAAAACTACATAGGATCAGAAGATGTAGAATCATTGTAGATGGAGTTTAAAAAAAATTGCAAGTGTAAAAAGACCCTGATGGGAGTTATATACAGGCCTCTGAATAGGAGTCAAGATGTAGGGCACAAATTACATCAGGAGATAGAAAAGGCATTTAAGAAAGACAATGTTACATGGGTCATGGGGGATTTCAATATGCAAATAGACGGGGCAAAGCAGGTTGGTTCTGGATCCCAAAAGAAGGAATTTGTAGAATGCCTACGCGATGGCTTCTTCGAGCAGCTTGTGGTTGAGCCAACTAAAATGCAATTCTGGATTTGGTGTTGTGCAATGAGCCAAGCTTGATTAGGGAGCTTAAGGTGAAGGGACCCCAAGGAGATAGTGATCATAATATGAAATAATTCAACCTGTCAGATTTTAATACATTTTGGTTTCATCATGTAGAAATTACATCAGTGTTTATACTTAGTCCTCCACCATAATGTTTGGCACACAGCAATGTCATGTAAATGAAAGTCATGTTTAGTATTTTGTTGCATATCCTTTGCATGCAATGACTGCTTTAAGTCTGCATGGACATCACCAGTTGCTGGCTGTCTTCTCTGGTGATGTTCTGCCAGGCCTGTATTTCAGCCATCTTTAGCTTCTGCTTGTTTTGGGGGCCAGTCCCCTTCAGTTTTCTTCTTCACTCTGATAGAAGTTAATCTTTGTCTCATCTGTCCACAAGACCTTTTTCCAGAACTGTTGTTGCTCTTTTAAGTACTTCTTGGCAGACTGTAACCTGGCCACCCTATTTTTGAGGCTAACCAGTGGTTTGCATCTTGCAGTGTATGCTCTGTATTTCTGTTCATGAAATCTTCTGCTGACTGTTGTCATTGACAAATCCACACCTGACTCCTGAAGACTGTTTCTGATCTGTCGGACAGGTGTTTGGGGATTTTTCTTTATTATAGAGAGAATTCTTCTGTCATCAGCTGTGGAGGTCTTCCTTGGCCTGCCAGTCCATTTGCGATTAGTAAGCTCACCAGTGCTCTTTCTTAATGATGTTCCAAACAGTTGATTTTGATAAGCCTAAGGTTTGGCTGATGTCTCTTAACAGTTTTATTCTTGTTTCTCAGTCTCACAATGACTTATTTGACTTTCGTTGGCACAACTTTGGTCCTCATGTTGATAAACAGCAATACAAGTTTCCAAAGGCGATGGAAAGACTGGGTGCCGAGAGCTCACTTATACCTGCATTAAGGAGGCAATTACACCTGAGCAATTACAAACACCCGTGAAGCCATGTGGCCAAAACATTATGGTGCCCTGAAATTGGGGGGGGACTATGTATAAACACAGCTGTAATTTCTACGTGGTGAAGCCAAAATGTAGAAAAATTGCCTTTAATAAAATGTTATGAGGGCACTGTAGATGTAAAATGTTGGAGTAATTCAGCCGGACAGGCAGCATCTCTGGAGAGAAGGAATGGGTGACGTTTCAGATTGAGATCCTTCAGAAGGGTCTCAACCCGAAACGTCACCCATTTGTTCTCTCCAGAGATGCTGCCTGTTCCGCTGAGTTGCTCCAGCATTTTGTGTCTATCTTAGGCCAAAGTCAGCATGGTTTTTTTAAAAGGAGATCTTGCCTGACAAATCTGTTGGAATTTTTAAAGAAGTTAACAAGCAGGATTGACAAAAGAGAGTCAGTGGATGTTGTTTGCGTGGATTTTCAGAAGGCTTTCGATAAGGTGCCACACGTGAAGCTGCTAAACGTGATAGGATCCAATGGTATTCGAGACTAGTTTCTAACGTGGATAGAAGATTGGCTGACTAGTAAAAGCCAGAGCAGAAATAAAGAGGGCCTTTTCTGGTTAGCTGTTGGTGACTAGTGGTGACTACTTTTTGTGTTATATGTTAATGATCTAGATGAGGAAGTTGATGGCTTTGTGGCCAAGTTTGCAAATAATTCAAAGATAGGTGGAGGGACAGGTAATGGTGAGGAACAAGGTTTCAAGGTCAGTTTATTGTCACATGAACCAATTAAGGTACAGTGAAATTTGAGTTACCATACAGCCATACTAAGTGAAAAGCAACAAGATACACAACCACATAAAAGTTAACATAAATATCCACCACAGTGGATTCCCCATTCCTCACTGACAGAAGGCAATAAAGTTCAATCTTCTTCCTCTTTGTTCTCCCTCGGTTGGGGCAGTCAAACCCAACTGCAGTCGGAGCAATCAAAGCCCCCGCAGCCGACGATCGAAGCCTCCGTCGGGATGATCGAAACTTTTGCGTCGGGGCCCTTGAAACACGCGGCATGGAGCTCCCGAGTCGGCCTCTTCTTACCAGAAACTGTGGGCTTCACGATATTAAAGTCCACAAGCCCTGCGGTTGGAGCTTTGATCCACGGCAATGGGATTGCAAGCTCCGTGATGTTAAAGTCCCGCAGACACCTGCCGCTTGGAGCCCCGGGTCGGTCACCAGGAAAGGCCGCCAACTCCACGATGTTAGGCCATAGTGGGGACGGAGATACGATACGGAAAATAAATCGCATCTCCGTCGAGGTAACAGAGATTGGTTAAAAAAATATTCCCCACCCCTCACATAAAACAAACCAAGGAACACTGAAATCTACTTTATAGCACATACTAAAAATAACAAAAAAGGACAGAAAGACTATTGGCGAGGCAGCCACTCGGGAGACAACAAAAGGACTGACAGGTTGGGAGAACGGGCAAAGAAGTGGCAAATGGCAAAATGGCAAGTGGCAAGGGTACAATCTTGCACTATGCTAGAAGTAATAAAGACGTAGATTACTTTCTAAATGGGAAGAGGGTCATATAACATGTGGATTAAGCAATGAAACTAGATCTAATATGTTCTATTATGAAGATCTAATTGGTATATCTGTTAATCCTGGCTAAATTGAAGAGGCTAGGACTTCAAAATGGGGTAATAGCTTCAGGGCTGCTGAGAGATTTGGTCAATTTGGAGTTGCTCTCTGCAGAGCTGGACAAGCTGCGAGAGGTGCCAGTGCGTCTAGAGCTTAGATACAATTTGCAAGCAAAGAATGAGAACATCTGCAAACCCTGTCAATTAGGTGCAAAATGCATAGAATGGATTAGATGGCTGCAAACCAGACATACACTTTGTAAATAATTGTAAATAATGTTGCAGAGTTCGACTTTGCCGAGTGTTGATTGAAGGAGGTGTTGAGCCTTATCTGGGTTTCCTGTAGTAAATGTTTCTAATTTGGCTTCCTTACGAAGTCCGTTTTGAATACAACATATTGAGCTATTGTATTATTGGGTTAGGGGAATGTCTGTTGTGTATGGGGTTAATCGATATCTGTAATTGGGTTATTAAGAGACCACCCCCGTGTGGTTCAGCCCCTCGAGGTCCCGGGACATGTAAAAGACCGCTGCCACGAGGTTCAGCGTCTATCTTCTGGAAGAGCACTTGGGACTGCGTGAACTTCTGGAGTGTCTCTGTCTGAGCGAGGCCTAGAGGGCTCGAACGGACAGACACGAGAATCGAACCCGCGGTGGGATAGGTACAGTAGTTGAACTGTGACTCGCTTTTGTTAAAATAAAATGTAGTTAAGTGCTTGATTCAGTGTTTTTACTGAAACTAGACTGGGGGGAAGCTTAGAAATGAGCAATTTACATATCCAGGTTATACCAATTATGTGATGATAAATTTCAAATGATGACGCTGCACAGATGATTCTGTTATCTTGTGGAAAAAAATAGTGCCAGTGCAAAATTGCCTACATTTCTATCCTATTTTGGCAGTTGTTTGTGAAAATAGGAGCTGTAATAAAGTCTAAAGTTCTTACCATTCTTCTGACTCTTCATTAAAGAGATTCCACAATTCACATTTATCCTATCAGATATTTTTTTTAAAGCCTTTATTGTGAGCAGCCATACACAAGATTGGAAAAAGTACTAGAAGTCAGGATCATAGAGAATAATTGTTCAAGCCCCTTAATGGTGGCATTAAAATATATTATTTCCTTTCTGACAATCCAAAGGAATTTTATTTCCTTTGTGATTCATTAGTTCACTTCTCCATTACTTCTCATATTTATTTGTCTTTCACAATGTCTTTCAAAATATCAACAGTTGTATTTTTCATCTCCCATTCACCTGCGCCCCCTCCCCTTTCCTCTGTCAGTTAATCTCTCCAGTAAAAGTAGGAAATTATCCATTCAGGGTTCTCCAGTGCCTTTTGAGAAAACATCATGACCAAATTCTCAAAATATACACATTTTTGAAAAGTTCTGATAATTTAGTTTTGTGTTTCATTCCAAACTGACAAATTGGCTATTGTGGATCTGTATAGGGAGGTTTCATGGCAGTCGGGTCATGACCCATGACCCGTACTGTTGCTACGCTACTCCAACTGGAGTATACATGTTGAACTGCAGGTAAGCATTTACCATTGTTTCCAGCATAGCGGGCCCGTTAAAACCCGCCGAAATTGTCAGTTTTTGCGCTGTAAATATTTATGGAAATCGGGTTAAGCCTGAGAGACATTTATCCTACTTCAGAATTCCAAAAATGAGGAGAAATGAAGGTAGATAGAAGCGAGAGCTGAAGGGACAACAACAGCCAGAGTGCTTGGCGTACATTGTCCGTTTGCTCACTGCATTTCATCAACAGTAAGGCATTATTTGTGTTTTTCTTGATTCCTTTGGCATCTAAAAAGTTTCAGAAGTGATAAATCTGGCTGTATAGATTTTCTAAATCGCCCATGGTTCTCAAGTGGGTTTTTACATACAAAAGAAAACGCCTCTGAAGCAAAATTTACAGCCAGATTTATCACTTTGAGACTTTTTAGATACCAAAGGAATCAAGAAAAACCACAAATAATGCCTTACTGATAATTCCCAATATTTTCAATTCCGATATCTGCACGGCCAATGTTTGCCAAGCACTTTAGCTGTTGTTGTCCCTTCAGCTCTCGCTTCTCTTTACCTTCATTTCGCTTCACTTTTGGAATTCTGAAGTAGGGTACATGTCTCTCACGCTTACCCCGACTTCCACAATTTTTTACAGCGCAAAAATTCAACGTTTTGGCGTTTTTTAACAGGTAGGAAAGTACGCGTTTCTTGCATTAATAACATATACCGGAAGTTACGGATGTCCTCCAGATGGATTGAGCGGCTCTGTGTGTCAAGCCCTATGACCCAGTGACTTTACGTGTAACCCCCCCCCTATACTCTCAAGGCCGGTCCCAGATCCCATTTTTACTATTTTTCCCCAGAGGCTACGAATAGTACCAAAATAATTTGGGACATTGGATGTGCATAGATGGATGTGAACACGGAACAACCTTCACATTACTTCCTAATGTATTCATATTTACAAGTTGATTGTTTTTATGAAATCACAAGGTACAGCTGTACAAAGAAACAGCTACTCTCTATTAAAATAGCAGCGGGGACATCACATAGTGAGGAGCCACTTAACACGTCTGGAAACTGATCACCCAATTTATAGGCACAACATAGTAAAGAAAGGCACAGCAAGCCAGAATATATATTAAAGTTTAAGTATATCTGTTTAATGTCTGTTAATGCTTTTTTCACATTAAAGGGCATATTTATCTTTATAGTATCCAATACATCCGCATATCATAATCTGTACCCCAATCCCTCTGAGATGATGAAGAGTGGCTATATTTCTTAAAACAGACTATTAGGATTTCTGTTAATAACGGACGTGCTGTGATCCTATTTTAAATAATAATGTCTGTTTTATTGTTGCACAAAAAAGCAGCTTTCAAAAAGATATGCAATAGTGATTTCTAAAATGGACTTGTTGATTAATATTGTGGAAATGTTATGTTTTTCACAGTCTTCCACCAATTACCCAGGAAGAGGCTTTACATATTTTGGGTTTCCGCCAGCCCTTTGAAGAAATCAGATTTGGCCCCTTTACGGGAAATGCGACACTAATGAGGTAACCCATAGAAAGTGGGCCCATTACTTGCATTAACACTGAAGCAAATAAACTAGCTGATTGTTGAAACAGCACTTGTTTACATATTATTCACACCATTGTCCTGGAAAAAGATAGGACACACAAGATAAAATCCTAAATTGGGGCAAGGCAAATATTGAAAATGTTGGGTGGAACTTGCAAAGGTTTTGATTGTGAGAGGTTATTTGCAGGCAAAGGGACATCTGGCATGGTCAATGTTTCATTTTAAATGCATGGGGTATGGATATTGCTGGCAAGGTCAGCTTTATTGCTCATCTCTAACTGACCTTGAAAAGGTAACAGTCAGCTTCTCGAACTGTTGCAATCTGTATGATACTCCACAGATGAGTAGTTTAACACAACTGAGTGGTTCGTTAGATTCTTTCAGAGGGCTGTTAAAGCACAGCCCCATAACCTTTGATTTGGAGGTGCATGTGGGCAAGACTGGTTAAGGACAGGAAATCTGAATCCCACTGAGATTGTCTAACGGTGCTAATGGGATTTGGGGACTTTGCCTCCGGATAAATCCTTGATATGTATAAAAGGAACTGCATTTGCATCAAAGCAGAATTATATTGTCAAAGGTTATGTTATGTCAAGGATTTTGCTGTTTGGAAATAGAGTTAAATAGAATTAAGAATCTTTCTTTGACTGGATAGCACAGAAACAAAAGGTTTTCACTGTAACTCAGAGTATATTTGTATGACATCAGCAACAGCTTTTGCGATGTGGCTTGATGTAATGTGTAAATTTGTAAAATTACTACGATTCTATATTTTAATTTTTACGTTTTAATAGTCTCCTTCTAAACAGAAATCTGTAACAGTAAGCACATTTTCACAACTGGCACTGTGCTCAATCTGTGTCAGATTAGCCCCCTTGATAGGAAATTATATGATCATAGAGTTTAAAATAGTATTTTAGATTTTATAGGGATAAAACAAATAAATTGTTTCCCATCTCCACCCCTTTCCGCTTTCCGCAGAAAACGTTCCCTCGGCAAGTCCCTGGTCAACTCGTCCCTTCCCACCCAAGCCACCTCCTTCCCAGGTACCTTCCCCTGCAAAAGCAGGAGATGCAACACCTGTCCCTATACCTCCCACTCGATTCCGTTCAAAGACCCCAACAGTCTTTTCAGGTGAGGCAGAGGTTCACTTGCATCTCCTCCAACCTCATTTACTATATCCGCTGTTCCAGGTGTGGACTCCTGTATATCGGCAAGACTACGCTAAACACCTCCGCTCAGTCAACCTAAACCTACGTGATCTCCTGGAAGCTAAACACTTTAACCCCTCCCATTCCCACACTGACCATTCCGTCCTGGGCCTCCTCCATTGTCAGAGTGAGGCCCAGCGCAAATTGGAGGAACAGCACCTCATATTTCGCTTGGGCAGCTTCCACCCCAGTGGCATGAATATTGACTTCTCTAACTTCAAGTAACCCTTGCTTTCCCTTTCACTCTCCCTTCCCAGTTGTCGGACCAGTCTTACTGTCACCGACATTTTATCTCTTTGCTTTGTTGTTACCTTCTCCCTACTAACAATGATCTATTCTAAATTGTCCATGATCTCCATTCGCTTTGTCTTGTTTTCACACACACTTCCTTATCTATGTATCTCGCACTCTTGTGACATGTCTGAAAAGAGTTATCGACCCGAAATGTCACCCGTTCCTTCTCTCCAGAGATGCTGCCTGTCCCGCTGAGCTACTCCAGCATTTTGTGTTTATCTTCGATGATCGGTTAGTGTTCCTACTTCCACACAAAGTGTAAAAATTGTTATTCTGTAGGAAATAATAAATAGTTTTACTTAGAGAAGTTGTTTTGGATCGTAATATACACAGCACAAAGCGATGGTTGGAATTTCTGAGTGGTTGGAATTTCACATTCAAAAACATCACACTTCCTATTTCAATGTTCGGTAGAATTAATGCTATAAAAATGATTTTTCTACCGCAATTATTGTACCTATTTCAATCAATCCCGATATATATTCCAAAATCTTTTTTTTTTTAAAGTAGACTCTACTGTTACAAGTTTCATCTGGGACTACAAGAATCATAGAATAAATAAAAAACATTTATGTGAATCAAAGATTAATGGAGGTTTAGCTCTACCAAACTTTTTGTTTTATTTCTGGGCAGTTTATATTAAAAACATGAATTTTTGGCTGGAAGAAATGGATCAACAACCAAAATGGTTAAGGATGGAAAAGGAGGATTGTCTACCCTTTGAAATCAGTTCGATTATATTTGCACCGACAAAATTGCACAAAAAAACTTATGGGGAAAACCCTATAATATATAATGGTACACGAACCTGGAAACAACTTAAAAAGGCTCTAAAACTGGGTAATATACCACTCTGTCTCCCTATTGTAAACAATCCCTTATTCAAACCTTCCATGCTAGATAAAGGCTTTATGCAATGGAAAAACTATGGAATCAAAAGGGTGGAACACCTTTATAAGAAAGGCACTTATCTCTCATTTCAGGAACTGCAACAGATTTATTGATTACACTCAAATAATTTTTTTCGATACCTACAACTCAGAGATTATGTTAGGTCAAACTCACAAGATTATAGGAAAATGGAACCAGAAATCCCAGATGAATGTCTGAATAAGCATCCTAACACAGAAAAATTAACAACATATTTACAACACCCTTTTAGATAGCGAGATACCATCGACGGAATCATATAGACACACATGGGAAAATGAAATAAATCAATCCATAACGAAAGATATATGGGACAAAAGTTTACAATACATACATCAATGCTCGCTAAACTCCAGACATGCTCTAATACAATTTAAAGTTTTACATAGATTACATTATTCCAAAGTTAAATTAAATAAAATTTTTCCACAAATATCGTCTAACTGCGATAAATGTCAACATCCAGAGGCTAACGTAACACATACCTTTGCAAATTGTGTAAAAATTAAGAATTACTGGACTGAGATTTTTAGAATAACTTCTGAAGTTATTAATACTAAACTGGATCCGGACCCAAAATTAATAATACTTGGAACATCAGAACAAAGTTTAACTCTTACAACAAGTCAAAAAAAAATTCCTAGATTACAGTATAATAATTGGGAAGAAACTAATATTAAAATTTTGGAAGGGCCCTATATCCCCCACAACTAATATGTGGATTACGGAAATGTCGGAGACCCTACATCTGGAAAGAATCAGATTTGCCTTAATGGACAAACAAGAAGTTTTCGTTAGAATATGGTCTTCTTTCATTGATTACTTAAAAGGGTAGAATGGTTCGGCAGGGAACCCTAACTGAAACTTGGATTTAGGAATAGATGAAAAGTTATATCTTATATTCCTTGATCTTATCTCCTACGATGTATTAATAGTAAATTATTCCTTTCTTTATGATTTTCTTTTTCGATGTTGATTTTTATTTTATTTTTCTTACTGTTCTCCTCTCTTTATTAAAAAAAACTATTAGAGTCAAAATGATACACTTAATAATATTAATAATGTATGCTCGCTGAACATGAAATATTGCTATCATAACATATGTTTGCTAAATCACTGTCTAAATACTCTAATAAAAAATATATATTCATAAAAACCAAGAAAAGAACCTCTAGTCTTTCTAGTCAATTCCAACAAATATTAACACTATGCAATTGGCCTGAAAGATGTACCAAAATAGAATTAAGGTAGTTTCAATTGAACGATTACTTATTTAACTCTTTTCCTCTGTATTTTAATAGATGGTTTAGACAGCTTAATGAGCATTTTCATATGAGAGGCTGTTCCTATGTTCTGTACAAACCCCATGGGAAAAACAGAACAGCTGGAGAAACTGGTAATTTAAACATTTTCTTGCTGTATTAAACTATACATTAGTCTGTTATTTACTGCAATGTGCTGAACTTTTAAAATGTGTACATGCTAATGTACTGCATATCTGTATAACTAATTGAACAATTTTCATCACAATATTTATCTGCCATTTTTTTTCTCACTGTCAGACGGGGTGGGGGGGAAGTACAGTTTGGGTCTGTTTTAAATTTATTATTTGTTCCAGAAATTTATCTTGATAACTGCACAGAAAACAATTTACACTTTTTGCTGTTTTCATCAGCAGTCAAAAATTAAAAACCTATAAATGCTGGAAACCTGAAATGAAAACAGGAAAATCTTGGAAATAATGGGTCAGACAGAATCTGTAGGAAAAGAAACATAATTAATATGTTAGTTTGATAACCAGTTACCACATCTAGAAAAATCAAGAATGCAGCATTTGCAGAAGCAGGAGGGATGGAGTGAACAAAGGGAATATATTTAAAAAGGGTGAAGCCCAAGCGAATGTGAATGCAGCAGATAGTATAGGAGCGAATGGAGAAGACCTCCTTTCGGTTAGCAAGCGTGACCCTGAGATTTCAGTTGGCTATTAGTTAAGTTTTCCATCCCACTCCCATTCTGACCACTCGTTTATGCCCCTCTATAGTATTCCAACAAACCCAATATAAACTCAATAAATAGCATTTTATCTTCTGTCTTTGAATATTGCGGGCCTCATGACGAGTTTGAATTCAAATGCTTCAGGTGCAAGCCTTTTCAGTTTGTGTCAGAAATAACCAATTCTTTTGAGCTCTTCAATTTGAAACAGCAACTGAAGTACTTTGTTTAAGAAGGAATTGCAGATGCTGGAAAATCGAAGGTAGACAAAAATGCTGGAGAAACTCAGCAGGTGAGGCAGCATCTATGGAGCGAAGGAAATAGGCAACGTTTCAGGTCGAAACCCTTCTTCAGACTGAAGTACTTTTCTCTACAGATGCTGCCTGACCTGATGAATCATCCATTAATCTTTTAATTTTTTATTTCAGTTGACACCTGTGTTCAGTACCTCTCAGTTTACATGACATTTTTCCCTGAACATTTATTATTACGTTTGAATTTATCATAATGTTAATGGAATCATCTGATATTACATTCTGATTTATATCTATATTGCAGCTGAAGGCGCCTTACTGAAGTTAACTCAAGGCTTGAAAGATGAATCTATGGCCTTTATATATCACTGCCAGAATCATTATTTTTGTCCCATTGGATTTGAGGCTACTCCTTTAAAGGCATCCAAAGCATTTCGGTATGTATAACTCAACATTGCTTTGTCTCTGATTATTTGTCAATACACATTAAAGTACATTTCGGATAAAGTTGGATTATCAGAAGGAAAGGACACTTTTTTAATATAAACACACTGAGAACTAACGGTTTAGCATACAAAGTTTCTATTTCACATTATTCTCCCCACCAGCATTCCCCACTACTTTTTAAAACATTTTTTAACCTATATCTCAGGTGAAAGTTGCATGCATGAGTGGCCATTGGCTAGAAACATTAACACTGATTTAAGGGACCTGGCCAAAAATGTTACTTGTCCATTCTCTGCCCATTTGCTGCCTGATCCACTGAGTTCTTCCAGCACTTTGTATTTTGGTCAAGATTTTAGTATCTGCAGAATTTTGTATCTCTAATACAGTTTCTTCCTTCATTGAAGCTGCTGAGTATTTCCTGCATTTTCTGGTTTATCACAGATCCTGCTTTATCCTGTTTATCATTGATCTTCAAAATTAGTGAACAAATAAAAACATTTCAGTTAGGATCTTTCACTTCAAAAGTTGAAAATAAAATTATTGCATTAAAATCCAGGAATGAACAAATGAATAGATATATTTTGGCATATCAAAATACTTTCTTACGGAGGGTATGGTGCTAGCTCTTTTACAAGAGTTCCCAGGGAATGGAAAGATTGGGGATGGTAGCATGTTGGGGAGCTGGATGAATAAGAAGTTGACTAATGCAGCTGGTTGTGAAAAGGCTGGGAACTGAATATTTACGTACCTCCAGCCCTCCCTCGTCTCCCATTCTGGGAATACCATATTATCCACTGAGGTCCCTAAGACAAAGGTCTTCAAGTCGGTGCCGTTCAAATTCCAAGCATTATTGAATTGGGAATGATTTGTTGTGCATCTGTTGCAAAAAGGTGTTAAATGTACAAATCCATGCAAGAAATTTCAAGGTTGAATTTCTGGAATGACAAGGAAGAATCTGGAATATAAAACAAAGAATCCTGAAAACATTTGGCAGGTCACACACATCTATGGCGAGAGAAAACACGTAATGTGTCCAAACCATACAGTAAAAAAGCACAGAAACAAGCCCTTTGAATTGTGACGTTTCATTCCTGCTAAACCTATGATGCATCCTTTGGTCTATTAGGAGGGCCAAAACAATATTTTGTGGGGGGGGGGGGGGGGGGGGACAAAGGAGGAGCCGGCATACTTTGTAACTTTGTCAGCGGCATAGGTGGCTGTTATTTGTACACCTTGGGTATGCAAGCAAAGAATGTCAGTGTGCCTTGTCACATTTGACAAAGTATTCCTTCCAGTGGGCACCTCACTGGGATCTTGTACAAATTTGGTGATATGAAATTGCCTTCAATTTATTATATGCTTCTCTGTTTAATGTGAAATATTATACATGTCGTGGGGTAGACTGAGACCGACTCTCTCCCTCCCCCCCCCCCCCCCCCCCCCCCCCCAATCTTAGCACATCCCCCAAGCCTTTCCACTCGTCACTTTAATTTCATGTGTTTTGTGTATTCTGCGTTTTTATAACTGTTAGCAGATCAATTTTCCTCCTGGGATAAATAAAGTTCTATTGTATCGTATATCTTTATGCCATAAGGGTTACTCTTCGTCTATTCAAAATGTTCATATTAATAATGTTTTCTTATATTTTATATATGTGTTTGGCTGTTTTCTGTCCTTTAATAAGAGGCAAACTCCCACTTGAGGAAATGGAATTTTGGATCCTAATAGGTGAACCAAGTAAGAAACATCCAGCCATACACTGTAAAAAGTAAGTTTAATGTTTAAACAATATATTGTTAGTCATGAATAGGTGACACCTCTGGGTCACCAAGTGAAAGGTAAACCTGCAGGTTAAATGTATTTTTCTTTCCATAAATATTGCCTGAGTATTTACAGCATTTTTTTTTTAATCAAGTGTTGTTTGTTTACTTCTATCTACAAGTTTAAATGTTGTGGGATTATAAATATTTGGAGGAGCTCATTCATTCAGACTGACTAAATAGTATCTTTTGATTTATGGGAAGAATTATTAATAAGTCGAAATCCAGGATCCTTTGTAAAATGTATTTCTTATCTCAAACATAATCAAGTAGACATACAGGATATCAATTGTGGCTTGCAGACGAGACATTGGGCTATGAATGCTGCTTTCAGATGTACTTTTTTTTTTAAAGTGATAATCTGATTATCACATTACTGCTTGTTGGATCCAGCAAACTGCAAATTTGTTGTTGTTTTACTTATGTCACAAATCATCAAATGTATCTGTATTTTTGTAGAGTATTTAGGACATGGTGAGTCCTGTAAAAATATCAAAGATTTTTTTCATCCAAAAGAATCATATAGATATTTTAAGATTGTTAGATGGTGTATAATTATTGAGAGAGAACATTAGTTTAAATAAATCTGGTTACTCAATTGGTTTAAGATAAGCTTTGTCATTAATTTTATTCCTTGTATGGTTGGAGACTAGTTATCTGAAATGTTCAGTTAATGCATTGAAATAATTTGTAGTAATAGGAATTGTTTTAACAAATGACTGATTTTGCACTTTTTATGAACGATTAAGGATTTAAATAATTATGCTTGCACTAATATAATGTTTATTACTGATAACTTCAGGTGGACAGACGTAGTGACTGATCTCAACACACAGAATCCTGAATACCTCGATATTCGACATCCTGAAAAGGGTATACAATACAGAAAAACCAAAAAGGTATTAAAGAAAATGTCTCGTATGGCATTTTTTAAGAATTCATGAGTGTCGTGATAAACAAACATTTTTCATAGTTTCGTATATGTGCTCGGAATTTTAATGTGCACAAAACTAATGGTTCAATGCTCCATGATTGTCACATTCAAGGTACAGTGAAATTTGATTTACCATAGTCATACCAGAAAAAATCAACAAGACACACCACTACATAAAAGTTAACATAAACATCCACCACAGCGGCTACCCCATATTCCTCACTGTGATGGAAGGCAATAAAGTCTTATCTTCTTTCCTCATTTGCAGTCGGGGCGATCGGGGAGGTCAAAGCTCATGCAGTTAGAGCTCCCAGAGTCGATCCCCAGCAAGAGGCCGCCAGCTCCACGATGTTAGGCCGCAGCACAGAGATACGATACGGAAACAAATCGCATCTCCGTCAAGGAAAGAGATTTAAAAGTTTTTTCCCCCACCCCCCACATAATACACTAAAACATATTCAACAACATACTAAGCACAACAAAGAAAAGGACGAGACAGACTGTTGCTATTGTATGGTGCCACCCGGTGGAGATTAGAATTCTACAAAATGTGCTAGTATGTTCATTGGCTTTTGTAAATTGTCCCTTATAATTTGTCCATTTGAAATAGGACAGCACTTTGACAGTGCCTAGCCCATGATTGTTCAGGTGAGTGCATGTAGGATTGGTATCTGAAATGTATTCAATTACTTGAATATTTTGAAGTTCAATTAAGATTTTCAGTAATGACAGAAGTAAATAGAGGGAGTACAGGGAAGGTTCACCAGACTGATTCCTGGGATGTCAGGACTTTCATATGAAGAAAGACTGCACAGACTCGGCATGTACTCGCTAGAATTTAGAAGATTGAGGGGGGATCTTATAGAAACTTACAAAATTCTTAAGGGGTTGGACAGGCTAGATGCCGGAAGATTGTTCCCGATGTTGGGGAAGTCCAGAACAAGGGGTCACAGTTTAAGGATAAGGGGACGGCTTTTAGGACCGAGATGAGAAAAACATTTTTCACACAGAGTGGTGAATCTCTGGAATTCTCTGCCACAGAAGATAACTATCAGTTCATTGGCTATATTTAAGAGGAAGTTAGATGTGGCCCTTGTGGCTAAGGGGATCAGGGGATATGGAGAGAAAGCAGGTACAGGATACTGAGTTGGATGATCAGCCATGATCATATTGAATGGCGGTGCAGGCTCAAAGGGCTGAATGGCCTACTCCTGCACCTATTTTCTATGTTTCTAAAGCAAATAATCCTCGTGGAGCTGGAGCCCCAGATGCTATAGTAGATCAAATGGGGGCCCAGAACAATTGCAGCCTATAATTCAATGGAATCTTTTACACAACAAAGCTATCGCCCCCAACCCCGAGCTTTACAATCTGTTAAAGCTTGTCATTGTTAAAAGTGAATTTAAAAAACAAATTTAAAAACTGTCATTTATCAATAATGTAAGATAAACAAGTCATTTAACCACTTAATTATAAAATTTTAACCTTATTTTTAGTTTGCTTTCTTGCAGCAGTATAATCACCATTCACAAAAATGCCAACACTGGGCTCCATACAGAATCCAGTGGTGACACTGCCAGAAATAACCAAAATATATGTTCAGCCATTTGCTAGCCCTTCTATGAATAAAGGTAGTACCGGCAAAGTCCAGGCCACTGACCTCTGTGCAGTGCTCTAAATACTGTTCATCTCCACATTACCAAGCAATTAAAAAACATTGGAGGTTTTGCATTTTAAATTGTACACTGTTCCTTTTTCTGCTGGATCAATTCGGTGTGTATATTTTGGTATTATTCACAATTGGTACTCCTCTGCAGGATTAAATCAATATATTTGGGTTAATTACCAAAGCCAAATAATGATAGATAATCGTTGTTTGTGGTCTCCAATTAGGTCGGCGGAAACTTACATTGCATAATTGCTTTCCAAAAACTGAACTGGCAAAAATTAAGCACTTGGATGATGAACATTGGAAACTTCAGATGTGAACCACGTTCAAAGGTATTGGAATGTAAAGCTAGTAACTCTGCCACTGGTTTGGAAAGAGTTTTAAATGATCATCAAGACCCATCAATGAATGACAAGAATAATAGTGAAGGATTTCCGCACGCATCTGAATGGAACCACATTTCAAGCCCTTATGAATACAGAGATTGTGGCTCTCCTGAAAGTGAGACCGATAAAGAGAGCATTGAATAAATATAATGCTGTAAATACAATATGCTTTTGGTATGAATAGTTGGACTTAATGATTTGAGCATGATTTAGATTAAGAATTGCAGCTGGTGTTAAAAGATTGTGTGATCAACTGAAAGTGACATTGATAAAAGTACTGTAAGAGGTGCAGTGGAAAACTATTGTTAAATTAAATAAAATGTGATGGAATCGGCCTGTTTGTTGTGTACTGTGCTGCTGCATAAAAGTAGATATTGAAATCAACATAAGCACATTAAGGGATTTTTAATGTAATCTCGTTTCAAATTTTTAGGTTTTTTTAAAGTAAAGATGAAATCTAGAAACCATTGTAAAGAAACATAATCATCTCTTTTAAGGGATTACATTTTAAAATTAATAAAGTGCTCTTCTCATGTATTCAGTATGTGAATTCTTGATTGCAGTGCAAATATGATGATCCATACAGTAATTTAGTCACAGTGTGAACAATGGGATTGACAATGTTGAAAACTGTTTTGTGTGCAAAAGAGAATATTTAATTTGTAAATTGGCTAGTTACAAGCCATAAATGAAAGAAAAACAAAATAAGGTCAAAGGAGGACATGCTGTGAGGGAACCACCGTATTGGTGGGGGGGGGGGGGGGGGGGGGGGGGGGGGGGGGGGGGGGGGGGGGGGGGGGGGGGGGGGAGAAGGGGAGAACAAAGGAGTCGCCGGTGTGGGATACTTTTGTAACTTTGTCAGCACCGTTAATGTGCCGACTATTTGCATACCTTGGGCATGCAAGTAAAGAATTTAACTCTGCCTTGTCACGTGATAATAAAGTATTCCATTCCAGCCAACTACTGATTTAGTCTATTTTATACTAATATTGCCATAATAACAACATCCAATTTTGATCCAATTAAGTATCTTCACAGTATGGGAAGTAATCATTTGGAATACTGCAGATTACTTTAAAAACAATTCTTTTTTGGTTACTCCCAAACAACCTGGAAATTAGAGCATGAAATTAAATAAAAATTTAAACACGCCAATGTATTATTTATTAGGTTTTTATACATTTTTATATAGTATTTAACAACATTTATAATAGTCGATAAAGACATTGAAAGATAATGGTATTATTTGAACCTCATTTAAGCTTCAAATTTGGTTTCAACACACATCGTAGTTCAGCTATATCAACTGGAGTAGTTCGACAACATCCACCTATAAATGTTTATAAAATTAATACAATTAGTAATGTTTGTTCTCCAATATTATTGAAGCATAGATTCTAACATTAGTCAACTAGATAAACACACCACTATGTTAGAAGGTTAGTGTAGGAAGATGGCACCAAGTTAAATGATCAGATGTGATCTTATTGGACTGCAGAATAGGCAAGAGTGATTGACTGGTTCTCCTACATTTTGATGTACTTTAAACTTGCTGGTGCTGGAGGTGGAGAATGCTTAATTGTGTTTGTCTAGTACTGCTTTTGGGGACCCTAATGCCTCAACTCAAGGTTAGTCATTTATTTGCCTATGCCTGTATTATCTAATCCAGTGGTTCTTAACCTTTTTGGCTTACGTACCTGCACATGTGAACAAAATACTGTATGTGGTATAAGAAGTTACTGCAGATGCTGGAAAATCGAAGGTAGATACAAATGCTGGAGGAACTCAGCGGGTGAGGAAGCATCTATGGAGCAAAAGAAATAGGCCACCTTTCGGGTCGGGACCCTTCTTCAGACTGATATGAGGGTGGGGGGGGGAAGAAGAAAGGAAGAGGCGGAGACAGTGGGCTGAGGGAAAGCTGGGATGGGGAGGAGAAAGCAGGGACTACCTGAAATGAGAGAAGTCAATATGATATGTACCTTTGTTAGGTTCTTAAAAATGGGCTCAACAAATGGATATGTTAGTTATGACCCCTTCATGTCTCCCAGTAGAGCCCCGAATGACCCAACCCCCCCCCCCCCCCCCCCCCCCCCCCCCCCCCCCCCCGCCATGGGGGTCCTGACCCCCAGGTTAAGAACCACTGATCTAATCACTGTTAATGCATTGGCAAAGATGCTGCAGCTGTCTTCCTCGGAGTGCAAGACAAATGATTAGGGTAGGGTACACAAAATGCTGGAGAAACTCAGCGGGTGCAGCAGCATCTATGGAGTGAAGGAGATAGGCAACGTTTCAGGCCGAAACCCTTCTTCAGACTGTATCCATTCCTCAACACTCCCCACTGCCCTCTATTGGAAAGTTCATGTATGATCGGTCTTAGGGAATGGCTTTGATGCACTTGCAGTCTCGCGACTCACTCACTATTTGAAATCACAAAGAATAATGTACGGTACCAGAGGTGACTTGAGTTAATGAAAGCCCATTAACCACATCCAGAAAACAGACAAAGAATGATTTTGCAATTATATATATATATTATCTCCCAAACATATACTTTTGAAATGCAGTTAATGCTATGCAGCCAGCCAATTTGCATTTACAGTTGACATAAATAAGCAGAGCAAACAATGAGCTGACTAACTAATTAGTCTGCCAGGGAGACAGGGTAAAGGTGATGACAGGACATTAGAACATTTTTAGATAATCTAAAAGACATTAGAACTCTTCAAAAAAGCCAGGTCTCTTTTAAATCTTCCATATAGACATGGCCTTGGCTTATTTTAAAAGTGATATCTTCAATAGTGCCCATTCTTTACTAATGCATAGAAATATTCCAATACATGGGCTCTAGTCCTAGACTACTGTGTATGACACTATTGAATGTGTATACACTGAGAATGTATGAGTTTTTATTTTGTATGTATTTTTTTAATTCTAAGTTAAAGTTTATTTTGTGAAAGGAAATAAAACTTTAAGCCCCGACCTTTTGGTTCAGATAACCTTTTGATCATTAAAAGGAAGGAAATTATGGAGAAAAGATGCTTGTTTGTACAACAGCTTTCAGATATGAAAAGCAAGTGGTGAAATTAGGACAGGCATTCCTGCGGCCTCTGTGGTGCCAGGGTCAAGGTGCCAAGGTCTCAATGTGCTTCAGACGATTCTGAAAGGGGATGAAGAACAGCACATAATGGCATTTACTCCTGTAGAAAAAGTGACACAGCCTTGCATATTGAATTTGAGGAGTTAGGCAAAAGGTTGAAAATCAGAACCCTAATGACAGTAATTTTGGGGATTATATCCTGCACAGTGTGATATAAAGGCAGAAAGAGGACAGGGGAGATGAACACATCGCCAAAGGAATGATGCAGGTAGGACCACAGTAAGGATTAGTTGTACTGAAAGCGAATCAATATAGTTTCAGGGAGGTTTGCTCATCCTTCTCCGGTGGGTTTAAACTACTTTGGAGCCAGTGGGAGGTGGAATCAGCAGCAGTGGAGCAGGTGGGGCGATTAATTTAAATGTAGAGTTTAAATCAAGTATGTTCACTAGGCAGAGCAGACAGATTAGGCAGCAAGGGAGGGCCAACAGGCTCAACTGCATTTAGTTTAACGCAGGGACCCTTATTAATAAATTGGATAGGCTTAGAACATGGATCGGTTCTTGGAATTATATTACAAACACACAAAACAGGGTTGAGGGAGGGACAACTGAATGTTCTGGGAAAAGAGGCAGGCTATTCGCTCCAGTAATTAGGGAGAGCATCACAGCAGTATTTAAGGGTGGATATCCTGGTGGTTTCATCCAATGAGATCAAATAGATAGAAATTAAGAGTAGGAGAGGGGTTCAACCAGAGGCCTCCCAATCGTCAGCTGGAATGAGAAAAGCATTTTTATAAGCAAAACGCAAAAAAGTGAGAAGTGTGGGAGTTTAGCTTTCCCAGAGTGAATGGAATTGCCTTTGTGCAAGGCTGCGATGGAATTAAGTCCATCTAAGAAAAGTGTTTGCACATGCTAGAGGCAGGAAACATGTTCCCGATGTTGGGGGAGTCCAGAACCAGGGGCCACAGTTTAAGAATAAGGAGTAAGCCATTTAGGACGGAGACGAGGAAACACTTTTTCTCACAGAGAGTGGCGAGTCTGTGGAATTGTCTGCCTCAGAGGGCAGTGGAGGCGGGTTCTCTGGATGCTTTCAAGAGAGAGCTAGGTAGGGCTCTTAAAAATAGCGGAGTCAAGGGATATGGGGAGAAGGCAGGAACGGGGTACTGATTGGGAATGATCAGCCTTGATCATATTGAATGGGAGTGCTGGCTCGAAGGGCCTACTCCTGCACCTATTGTCTGTTGTCAATTTGTAGAGTCCTACTAAAGATTTGTCAAGGAGGACTCTAACTTCTACAGGTGCACAGTAGAGAGCTTGCTGACCGGTTGCATCGTGCCTTGGTTCGGCAACTTGAATGCCCTAGAGAGGAAAAGAGTACAAAAAGTAGTAAACACTGCCCAGTCCTTCATCGGCTCTGACCTTCCTTCCATCGAGGGGATTTACTGCAGTCGCTGCCTCAAAAAAGCTGGCAGTATCATCCAAGACCCACACCATCCTGGCCACACACTCATCTCCCTGCTACCTTCAGGTAGAAGGTACAGGAGCCTGAAGACTGCAACAACCAGGTTCAGGAATAGCTACTTCCCCACAGCCATCAGGCTATTAAACCAGGCTTGGACAAAACTATGATAACTAATAACCCATTATCTGTTATTTGCACTTTATTAGTTTATTCATGTGTGTATATACTTATATATGGTATATGGACACACTGATCTGTTTTGTAGTAAATGCCTTCTATGTTCTGTGTGCTGAGGCAAAGCAAGAGTTTAATTGTCCCATCAGGGACACATGACAATAAACGAACTTGAACTTGAAGACGGGGCTATACTCAATTTTAGGAAATTAAACTGGATAAGTGGTGGAAGTGTTGGTGGGCTACGCTTTGGATATAGTGACCATAATTCTTCATGCTTCAAGGTAGTTATGGAAAGAAATACAGTTAGTCATCAAGTTTTGGTCCTAAATTATGAGAAGGCTGATTTAAATGGCATAAGATCCGGCAAAAATAGATTGGAGTAGACGCTTGCAGTTACAATGATACCTAACAAGTGGGAATCTTTGAAAATAAAGTTAATACGAGCATTGGATAATAGGGTGGGGTATAGTCAATATTAAGGTAGTGTTAAATGTCTTTGAACGAGTGAATAGATCTGCTGGTCCTGATGAGATCTCTCCTTAAGATGTTTTGTGAAGCAAGGGAGAAGATAGCTGGGACTCGAATTGAGACTTTTTGGTGACACTGAAAGACTTGTGTTCTTAAAAGACGATGATGTCTGATTAGGATAGACATTGTGTTATAATCGCGAATCATGTGTAATATAAATAGTGTTCCCTAATTCATTAACCACACTATATCCAATTCAATTTTTGGAAGCAAATGTTATATGAGAGCAACCTGCACTATTCATTTTATATTTTGGTCTTGTTGTAAGTATTAAAGTGAGTATTTAATGTGCAATTAATTTTTTTTTTTACCATATTCTCAATATATTTTTCAACTATTTCGAGTGATGCAAAATGATTCTCAGTAATGCATCAGTTCTTCAGGTGATAATTAAACTTGAATTGAATATCTTTCCTGGAAAACTACTTGCTTAGGAATTAGTCATTATTTTTTAGTTGATGTCTTCTTGATCTGTCAGACAACTCAGGTTTCTAAAAACTTACCAATCCATTTAGCACCAAGTTCTTTCCATTCCAATGCAAGCTCTGCAAGTTGACTTTTGATTGGACCACTTCCCCAGCTGGTTTTGGAAAATAAAAATAATTTGAAATTGCAAATTTAAGACAAATTGATATTATATTGATACAGTATAGCAAAAATTTGAGAAAATCACTGTCCACCATTTCATGACCTAATTTTCCCAAATTATCATATTCTTCCTGATATAAACCATAACTGTAAATGTGATGTTAAAAAAACAATATGGCCATGCAAGTATAAACCCCAGTGAAGTATTTCTATCTATTTCATCAATTTATATAAGAGCCAAGCAGAGCAAAAGCCAAAAGCTAAAGGTTTTGAAAAAGGATCAATTATAAATTTCACACTACATTATGCAAGAACTTGCAACCAGCATGAATAGTCTATCTTTTTGAATAAGACATAAAGTCTGACTGAATTTATATGGAGGGATATTACTTTCATTTTCCTACTAAAGGGATAAGATGTTGATAAGGCTGAACTCAGTTAAAAAATATAAGAAGATATTAATTTGGTTCCTGGGCTAGCTTACAGCTTATATTTAGTCTCAAATTAGGCTTTTCTCCAATAAATTAATACAGAAAGGCTTGCCTCGGGTTACTGTGTAGTGAGATAATGAATGACTTAAAATGCATTTAGCATTTGACGAGAAAGGAAGCCAGATTGATCCCAGTAGGAGGTATTGGGACAAATGTCCGATGTTTATGAGGGAGGAAGTGATGAGAGAGGAAACTGGATTCATCCAAGGGGCAATAACAAATGGCCATTGTTTTTAGAATGTAAAATATATTGTAATATGTGACAAAATGCCTTTGATGTGATGCATTCTAAAAGCCTTTAATTTCCTGTACCTCTGACCATGACTAATGTCTGTGGAATGTGTTAAGGTGACAAAAAAACACTACATAATACGATGTATTTTTGTTGTTCGGAGAAGTGGGCTAAGGGTAGTGAAGTCACTGTATTGCTCACTTGACTAGAGTTCTCGCTCCCTTCCATCGGCCGATAATAAGTAAAGTTTTCAACAGGTCTACCAAACAGTTTGTGTGTTGTCTGTTTATTAAGTAACGATTTTTCAATGTTACACCTTGCATTGCAATTTTATTTGTACAAAATAAACCAGTTCGACATTTGTTGATGTAAATGACGCACCCTGTATTACGGTTCCATTTTTCTCCACTATTTGGATATACAATCCATCCTCCTTTTGGACGCTTACTTTGTTCAACTGTAGCAAGGAGTGAACTAACTATCTTAGGAGGGCAGCAGTTTAATCCTATGGCCACCAGCTGATCAGAATTGATGACAAATTTCACAGCATCAGCAAACCTTTCTCCATGGGAAATACATTGTTCATCCTGCAAAGTAATAAGAACATTAATAGCCAAGAGACTAAAACAGCTTGCAGAAAGGTAGGTTTTTACATGACAGGGGTAAGGGGTGGGGAAGGAATGCATGGGAATGACCTATAATATGGAGAATAAAAGTTCACACAGTAATTGTATTATTGTTGTAGAATCCAAAGCTCCTGGCTTCACAATGTTAATTTTTTAGACCATTCCCTAACCTCCCGATTCATTTTGCACTGACAGTCCATAGTGCTCCATGTGAACCTTTATGAGTGCACACTGCATGTGCATGAAAATACAAGGCCATCAGAAGATCTCAAGAGCTGTAACGTGAAGTCAAGAAAGTTGAAAAGTTAACCAACTCATTTTTATTCCACTATCAACTTTCTACCAGGTGCAACACAATACAATACAACCCACTGTGAAGTCAATATTTCACAGAACCATAGAATGGATACAGCAAGGAAGAGACAGTTTAGTCTATCGTGTCACCACCAGCTTTGGCTGATCTCTCATGAGGTTTAACAATTCTTAATCACGTCGACAGAACAGAGAGGCCATTTCTTCTTGTGATGTGTGCATGGGTGTGTGGTGCACCTGCAATGTGAAGGGTGACTTCTCAAAGTAGATCTAAAATGAGATGGAAAATCTATCTTTGAGCCTGTTCTTTCAAGTAAAATAGATGGGACCTGCACAGAAGTTCCTCAATTGTATTGTATAAACTAAGCTTCATAAAATAATCTCTGAATGACGATTAGTATTCCAAGAACATTTGTTCCCAGAAAATAAATCAATGATGGGTCTTTGTCCCATACATTATGGAGGGAACTGTACATTGGAGGGGAAAGGGGAGATGGTGCATAGTCCTGGCAACACCAGGCACACTAGAATGGGTAAAATCTCAACAAATTCAGATTGCATCACAAATTCCACTGCTGACAAACAAGAAGCTTTCAATTCTGGGGTACACAAAAAGCTGGAGAAACTCAGCGGGTGCAGCAGCATCTAAGGAGCGAAGGAGATAGGCGACGTTTCGGGTCGAGACCCTTCTTCAGACTGGTCAGGGATCAGGGAAACGAGAGATATAGACGGTGATGTGGAGAGATAAGGAACAATGAGTGAAAGATATGCAAAAAAGTATCGGTGATAAAGGGAACAAGCCATTGTAAGCTGTTTGTGGTGTGAAAATGAGAAGCTGGTGCGACTGGGGTGGGGGAGGGAGATAGAGATAGAGGGAATGCCAGGGCCCGAGGGCTGAGGGGGAGGTGGGAAGGGGAGGAGACAGCAAGGGTTAACAGAATTGAGAAAATTCAATATTCAAGCCCAAAGGATGCAGACTCCCCAAGCGGAATATGAGGTGCTGTTCCTCCAGCTTGCGGTGTTGCTCACTCTGGCCGTGGAGGAGGCCCAGGACCGAGAGGTCGGATGTGGAATGGGAGGGGGAGTTGAAGTGCTGAGCCACCGGGAGGTCGGGTTGGTTATTGCGGACCGAGCGGAGGTGTTCGGCGAAGCGATCGCCAAGCCTCCGCTTGGTCTCACCGATATAGATCATCTGGCATCTGGAGCTTCTTTAAAGCTTTCAATTCTGCCAGGTCCCAAGATTTTCAGTATCGATGAAGTCTCCCACTATCAATACTTTGTGTTAGTTTAAAAAGAGGAAGTAGTTGAGGGAAGTCCAATACAATTTCAAGAGATATCGCACAGCAGTAGCACATCAGTCCATCAAGTACCAAATACACCAACCCCATCCCAACCCATTTTATCCTGTCCTACCCAACCCCCATTCTCATCATTCCCCTCAGATTCGTCCACTCATCTCCACAGTGGGAACAATTTGAAATGACCAATTAACCTCCCAACCCATTTTGTGGGAGAGAGAGATGAAGCAGGTTCACCCAGTGGAAACCACACAGTTACAGGAAGAACATGTAAACTCCACAGAGATAGCTCCAGAGGTCCAGAACTCTGATTACTGGAGCTGTGAGACAGTAGCCCCATTGGCTATGCCACTGTGACACCCTCCAGCTTACTTATTTATTGCTGTTCTGCAATAGCTCAACATTTTAAATTGTAACACTCTCAAATCTTTCAGCTTAATCCCTGACCGGTTTGACATAACTCAAAGCAGGTTAAGTCCAATTATAGAACTAAACCTTGATTGATTTATAAATCAATTAAATATGCTAATTATTATTCAACTTTGATTAAATACCTTGCAGGAAAATGACAGCCAGCCTTTAGTGTTTGGGAATTCTCTAAGAAGTTCCACCAGAGCTTCTCCTTCTTTCTGACTGGGAATTGTTTCCATAGCAATGAGATCCGCTCCTGCTGTTATTAAGGACTGCATCTGAGGTCGATGCCAAGTCTTTAATTCCTGTAACAAGCCAAAAAGCTTATGTAGCATTTCAAACATAAATGAAACATTAAGAATAATTATGTGGAGTTACAAAATTATTACATTTCAAATCGTTTTTTGGTTGTACATTGCTCTGGTTTTTATTAAAACATACACAGTATTAATGTTATCACGAGTGTAAATCAGAAAAGGCTATGCCATATCTTAATTAATATTTATATATCACATCTAAAATGTTTTTAAAGCATCACAATGAAAGATCGATCTTCTCCAAATCACATGTTAGCAAATTAAAGCCTGTGAACTAATATTTCAAGATCCTGGTTATACAATTGTACCCTGCTACACAAGTCTAATAAATGCAAATAAATGGAAGAACACAGAATAAACCACCAAAGCATAAATATGTGAAGGAAAGCTGCCAGTAAAGTTGAGGAGATTAAGAAGGTATCCACTGCTCTAGTGTGAGAGTCAAGAATCAAATCAAGTCAAAAATGTTTAGTTATCATATGTAGTAGTAAAGGAACAATTAAATTCTTATTTGCTGCAGCTTAAAAGGTCTTCAAAGGTGATAATGCACCGATAAATATAGAATAATCATAATAAAATAAATTAGTAATTATAATAGTTCAAAACCGAAGTCTGTAGTGCAACCAAAGTCACAGTCCATAGAAGATCATGGGTGCTGAGGCTAGCATTATCTTGAAGAGACTGAAGGTGGCTGGGAAAAAGCTGTTCTGGAATCCTTTCCTGTTCCTGTACCTTCTGCCTGATGGTAGTGAAATGAGAGCATGGCCAGGGCGGTGTGGATCTTTGATGATATTGGCTGCCTTTTTGAGGCAGCACCTTCCAGTTGTAGGGAGGTAATATCTGCTATCCTCTACATTCTCCTTTGATCCTGGGCATTTGAGTTGCCAAACCAAGCCAAGATGCAACTTGTCAATATGCTCTCTACTGTATGCCTGCAGATGTTCAAAGAAATTTGTCTACAAGCTGAAATCTCCTCAATCTTCTTAGAAAGTAGAATAATTGATTAGCTTTCTTTGTGATTGCAACAGTGTGTGGAGCACAGCACAGATCTTCAGAAAAATGCGTACTAATTTTAGCCACAAGCTACTTTACCACACCTTTCGGAAATTAATGGTAAAAAGAAATCCAAAATTCTCACACAAAAAAATTGAACGAGTTTTGTACACTGCAGGTACAATTTTGAAGCATCGCAGAAATCCCTAATAATCAGTGAATTCTTGTAAATTACACATCAAATAATGCTCTATACAAGGTACAAGATACAAATAATTTATTAGCCAATTATGTAAGAACATACAAGGAATTTGATTTGCCATACAGTCATACCAAAAAAGCAGCAAACACATAGCTACATAAAAATTAACATAAACATTCACCACAGCGCACTTCTTGTTGCGTTGTCTTCTTGCGTTTTGGCGTCCACAGCCTAAAGTTGTAGGACAACTTGTTCTATTTGATCTTATTTGATTGCACACACCTTTCGGTCTGAATGAAATTTTGTTGCCTTGCAGTCATACATATAATAAAAATGACAAAAACACACAATAAACACAAATTTAACATCCACCACAATGAGTTCACCAGGCATCTCATCACTGTGATGGAAGGCAAAAGTCTTAAAGTCTTTGTCTCTTCCCTCCTTGTTCTCCCTCTGTCCACAGGCTCCCACGGTTGGAGCTCCTAAAAGTCGATCCCCAGCAAAGGGACCGCCAGCTCCACAATGTTAAGGGCTTGTCTCACTTACGTCTCCTGGCACGCAAATTGAGCCGCAACGGTCGCGCCCGATGTCATGCCTACGTACAGCCGCCTGGAGCGCGTGACGTCATTTGAAGATGGATGCAAAATGCAGGAGTAACCCAGCGGGACCGGCAGCATCTCTGGAGAGAAGCAATGGATGATGTTTCGGGTCGAGACCCTTCTTCAGTCTGAAAGAAGGGTCTTGACCCGAAATATCATCCATCCCCTCTCTCCAGAGATGCTGCCGGTCCTGCTGAGTTACTCCAGCATTTTGTGTCTATCTTCAATTTTCTTGGCCCCACTCTGGGAGCAGAAGTGGGGGCGGATCCGGACCGCAACGGCCGTGAGCGCAAGGCCGAGTTCGCGATCGTTTGCCTGCTTCTGCTGCTGTTGCAGGTGAGACGTTGCGTCGCGCCAGGGTCTTGGGCCTGTCCCACTTTGGCCGTGAGTTACATGACAGGCCGATGGCGTGCAAAGATTTTGTTCGCGACAAAATTTTCGGAGCCCCACGCGATGTCGCGCACAATTACATACCCCTCCACACTTCTCAGTGGGACCGGCCCCACGCGGCCAAACGATGCCCGTGCGCCTCAACGCGACCACGAGGTTGCGTAATTTGCGTGCCAAGGACACGTAAGTGGGACAGGCCCTTGAGGCCGCAGTACGTATGGAGATACGATACGGAGTCGCATCTCTGTCGAGGAAAGAGATTAAAAATGTTTCCCCCACCCCCACCACAGTACAAAACTCTTCTTCTTTTCGTGTCCATCTTGTTATAAATGTTGGCCTCGCTGTCATCGTCCATCCTGAAAAGGACGCAAGCTTCCGGTGACAATCAGTAGAAGCCATCACGTCGCAATAGATAATGGTGGTAGCAGAATTAGCTCAGGATACTTCCAATTTCCAGCTTCGCGACGTGGATGCTTCTGCCGTGGGGCCAATACAAAACTAAAGACACACTAAAACATACATTTAACAACAAACTAAAAACAACAAAAGAAGAAAAGGACGAGACAGGCTGTTAGCGAGGCTGCCATCATGCGGCGGCACCCGGTCTTGGTCTATAAAAACCAACATTAAACTTGGTCTCTGTTGCTAGAATGTTTTTCCAATGAGACTGAAAGCAATCGATAGGAACCAGTCGAGACCTCAAATAAATTACAGAATAAATGAACGTTTTAAGTTGAAGACCCTTTATCAAAACTGGGAAATAGAACAGTTAGACTGTCAGAGATGCTGCAGCCAGACATAAAAACAGCTTTTTTCCACGAGTAGTAGCTCTACTCAAATACCAAAAATCTGTATCCTCCTTTTGCTCTGGTATTTTATTTAATTCACATGTTTAATTGATAATGTTTTATTATTAATGTTTTATGTGTCATTCCCAACTGTCACTGTATGTCATGTTGGCACTTACGGGCGGAGCACCAAGGCAAATTCCTTGTATGTGAATACTTGGCCAATAAACTTATTCATTCATTCATTCATTCATTCAATTAAGTTGCAAAGAGGAGGTGGAAGAAGGTGGCTGGGACAAAAGTAACATCTCTGATAGAGAGAAAAAAAAACTACTTTTCACTGTACAAAAATAAACTAAACTAAAGTAAACTAAACTAAAGTAAACTAAACTAAGAGTGGGCCGGGTGATATACTGTTTAGGAAGATTGGAAGAACTGCAAATCAATCATTGCTTTATCACACCGGACTACAGACCCTTGCATGAATCAGATGTTTTGCAAGTCGGAAACAGAAGTGCTAATCAAAATGTGCAGATTTACTATTTGTTGCAGAGACCAGGTGAGAGCTCCGATGTTGAGATAACATAGGAGGGCTGACGTGGAGACCACATAGGAGGGCCGATGTGGAGACCATGAGGAAGCTACAACGCAGTGACCATGTGGGAGCATCCACAGGAACAGTTGTCTGGCTTGCAGAAACGGCTGCATGTGATGGCAGTAGCGCACTGTTACCGAGATGCGCAACTTGGATATAAAGCATAGGCGAGTTTATGTATTATTACGTAAACTAATCTAAACTCTTGCCTATTGCGCAAGTCGGGGAATGCCTGTATTTGGCTTCCTGATAGACAATATAGGCACTCCCCAACTTTCAAAAGGGTAACGTCTTATGAACCCTTACACAAGTCAGATTTTACGCAAGATGGAGTCCCCATACCCTGCAAAAATAACCTACTGTGTCTGAGATAGGGACACGACCCGAAATGTTATCTATCCTCATTCTTCAGAGATGCCGCTTGGCCCGCTCAGTTACTCCGCATTTTGTGTCCGTCCCTGCGAGTATTAACTGTCTCAGCAGCGTCCAGCTGCAGCTAGGGCACTTTCTGTGGCACGCAGCCTCCTGGGCAAGCATTGCCGGCTTGAGTTCCGTCACACCATTGGAACACTTACTGAAGTGCATGCTTTCTGGATAAGCACCGTGCCACTTCCAGCTTGTTTCCAATGTAAACTTGAGTATTTGTACAGTTTTGTGTAAATCACAAACTGCCGGAATTGTTTACATAAATGCAAGTTCATGTAAGTCAACTGTTGTGTAAGTCAGGGAGCGCCTGCAGTTGTATAGGGAAAGGGCCAATAGAATGGGTGTGGTTGGTGGAGATGGACAGTAGATCAAAAAACGCAACTGGAATTTGTGAAGAGAATGTTGAAAGAGCAGAGGGGAAGGTGGATTTGGTGATGATACCTTGCCAGCTCACAAGCAGTATTCCCACATTTCTTTCAACCTTCTTGAATGATTAAATACAAGTTCACTGGGCGGCACAGCAGTTGAATTGCTGCCTTACAGCACCAGACACCCGGGTTTGATCCTGACTACGGGTGCTGCCTTTATTGCACATAATGCTTTGTCAATTACACATTTGACTACATAATTATTTGTATATGTTGCAAAAGATTCCCTACACTTGAAGTGGAGAACTGTGAGCGATACTCTTTCCACAAACAAAACCACCAAAAGTATCATAAATTAATTCATGTTTTTGTGATATCTTGCTGCTTTCAAATGACATATATGCAGAATAATTGTGTCTGCACTTCAAAAATAATTCATTAATTGCACAGATGTGAGAAATACAACACAAAGGTGTGTTGTATTTCTATTTCTAAAAGTCGAATTATCAGCAAATTTCCCTCTCCAGTTGAAACCTAAAAATACAAGTCTAGCCATTGCCCCAATGTTGCAGATCAGATGTCATCTCATAAGCACAGCCAAACATCCTCAGGATTATACAACTCTGGAAAAAATAATGTAATTCTTCTTTACTTTTACATTTTCACAGTGGTCCATTCCACGCTGAAAGTTACACACAAAATCATTAAAACATTTATCCATACCAGAAAATGTTCTGTAAAAAAAAGTAACTGAACATGGGTGACATTCCGAAGTCTGGCTTTTGCTTATTAAGCGGGTATTAAAAGTTAATTACTTGCTATAGAGCTATGCAGATCCCTTCCCAAGCATGATTTCACAAGCTGCCATTTTTCCAACTGAACTCTCATGCACACATGGTAAAGTACAATCATATTTATTCCTTCATCAGTTTAAGAACCACAGAGATCTTAGTTTGAGATAATTTCGGGAGAAGGAGTTAAATTTAAAACTAAGGTGAAATTTCTTATTCAGTAGTCCGTAAATCTTTGGAATTCTCCGTGCCAGAGAACTATGATATTCAGTCACTGAGTACATAGATTAATGCATTTATGGGCTCAAAGAAAATAAAAATTAATGGAAGAGGTAACCTGGTGAGCAAGAATCAAAATAATTTTATGAGCATATGTCTTGCAATGGTATCTACTGGATAAGATACTAAACAAATCAAGTACTTGGTAAGTCATTGAAACGAAATAATGCAATTTGCTCCGTACCTCTTTAGTCATCCGTTCAACATAGTCACCCGAATATTCAGAACCATCATGCAAAGAAGCTCCATAAGGCCCAATGGAGCCTGCAACAAGGGGCATTGCTCTCTCTTTAAAAAATTACCAAAATATTTTGGTCAGTTGTTAATAATTTAACATAGGCAAACTGAATTAAATGCATTATAAAACCTAAAAAAAAGTGTATTTCAAAGATAAGTACATTTTAATAGTAAGATTAAATGAGAACTTACCAGTTTGAAGTTTGATCCTCATTTTGTGAGGAGTTACGATGAGGGATTTCGTGAAGACCCCGCCAGCACGCATGCGCGACATTCTTCAAAGCAGCGGTGTGAAATCACAGATAGAAGTATTGACTGAAGATAATAAGATTAAGAGAACTAACATACCAGTTGACCTTATGATAGAGGGATGGGAGCGGAGGGCACAAAATCCCTCATCGTAACTCCTCATAAAATAAGGATCAAACTTCAAACTGGTAAGTTCTCGTTTAATCTTACTATTTTACTTCAGAGTCACGTGAGTGACTTCGTGAAGATTTCAAAGCTCTGCGATTTCATGCCCTGGAAACAAGTCCATGCTCACACACTGCCATAATGACTAGTGGAGGAAGTATGTTAATGTATTTCAGACTTGAAACAGAGCTGAAAAACAATAATGGATTTATTAACAAACAAACAATAAATCCCTAACTTCGGGGAGTTAGGAAAGAACTTAAAATAGTGTCTGCAAACGTTGCGGGTGTGGCCACAGGTTTATTATAAAACCGTTGAAAGGTAACCTCATTGCACCAACCCGCTGTTGCGAGGATGTGGTCCATGGGAACTTCCTTGATCCTCGCCACTGATGTGGACGCAGCCCTGGTAGAATGAGATTTAAAAACGTAAGTGTCTACCCCTGCTGCACCCAACACCACCCTGAGCCACCTGGAAATAGTCTGAACAGTTACCCTATGGTGAGGGCATTTAAAACTGATTAAAAGACCCACTTCCGTACCCCTGATACTTTTGGTGACATCTAAATAGTGCCGAAGGTGGGTGGATATACAAAGGCGTCTATCTACAGGATAGGCCAAGAACTCCAATTTTAGATCGGATGACCCTGGTCTGTGATGTTTTAGTAACTTATTGACAAAGAAGGTTACTTTGGTAGGAGTTTATACCATTGTATCCAATTTTAATTTGTGAAGTGTCTGGACCTGTTGTGCAGTGACAAGTGCCATCAGCATCACCACTTTGTAGGTGAGCTTAACCACTGAGAGTGTCGAGACTGGTGCCCAACCCCTGAGTAGGGACAAGACCAGTCTGATATCCCAGGTTAGCGTGTATCGTGGCCTGGAAGGGTTAGAATTGAAGATACCCCTCATTAGTTTGGACACCAAAGAATGGGATCCCACTCCAAGCCTGAGGTAGGATGACAAAGCACTCCTCGCGCTGTTGATGGCACTGTAACTGAGGCCCTCATTGTAACGAAGACCCGCCAGGAATTCCAGTACGTCCGTGATGGTAGCAGAGTTGTAAGTGGTACCAGTCCTGGAACAAAATACCTCCCATTTCTTAACATGGGTAAGGTATTGTCTCCTTGTTGACTCTCTGCACGACGCCATGATGATATCCATGGTCCTGTTCGACAACCCGAACTCCAGAAGTGGCCTTTTCAGAACCTGCAAGCCAACAGGTTCATGTAACCATGGCACGGATGATTTTCCCTGTTACAGGATGAATCAGGAGGTTCGGGCGTTTGGGAACCGGAAGACACGGTTCCTTTACCATGTCGAGGACCACCGGGAACCATGGCTGTGTAGGCCAGTCGGGTACTATTAGTATCCCTGATGCAGAGTCTAATTGGATTTTCCGCAATACATGACTGATGAGGCAGAAAGGAGGGAATGCATAGAAAAACAAATTCCCCCAATGTAGCGATTAAGCGTCCATCGCTACTGCCCCAGGGTCTGGTTCCCATGCAACATATGTTGGTATCTGATGTTGGGGCTTATGTTCCCCCAGATGGGGGTGTTAATGGTCGGCACGTTCAGAGACACGCAGTTCTCCGGGGCAAGGTATCTGCCTGTAGTATCGGTCATTACCTGCTCCTGCAGCTGGTGCGAGTTAAGTAGTTAATACTCGCTGCCAGCTGCGGCTTTAGTGGCTGTCCTTTCTGGGATGGTTTTGCAAACTTGGATACCATAACCAGAAGTTTCTCTTCTAGCACCCCCAGCGATTTTGGTTCTTCAGTGAACCCCTCTTCGAAGTCAGCCCAGCCCTGACTCCTGACGCTCCACTCCGAGGAGGGAGAGACATTGGGCAGCCCTGAATAGGGTGTTGCCGTGGGCCTGCGAGGAGACCCACGGTGACCAGACTCCTGCTGGAGTAGGTCCCTCTGGATCATTTGCTCCATCATCCGCTCCATGCCGGAAATATGATCGCCGTCGCTATCTGCGAACGGAAGGTCGTCATGCCCGGACTCAGCTGAGTCAACGGGGCTGCCCGACATCCGAGTGGCCTGACCGCCAGTCCGCGGTGGTCTTCCGGACTGTCGCAGTAGGAAGTCGGGGCCTGCCGTTTCAACGGGGCTGCCCGACTTCTGCGCGGCTTTACCGCCAGTCTGCGGTGGTCTTCCAGACTGTAGCGGTAGAGAGTCGGGGCCTGCCAATTGAATGGGGCTGCCCGGCTTCCGCACTGCCTTACCGCCAGTCCGCGGTGGTCTTCCGGACTGTAGTGGTATGAAGTCGGGGGCTGCCGTATGTTCAACGGCCAGCTCCGGAGTATTTGGCCGCTGATGTTTCTCCGAGGTCCCTCGGCCCTCCGTGGTGTGCCTGGAAGCAGGCCTTTTCTTACCTCGAGGTTTCTCCATGCTCGATTCGTAGCTGCTCTGTAACAAAAAAATGAAAACAGAGTGCCTTAACCAACTCAAGTTAGCTAAACTTACCTGAGAGTTGTCTTTTTAAAGTTGCCGGTAGAGGAGCTGTGCTCCTCCCAGCCTGTCGGTTGGAATGCGAGCGACGATATGTCGCGCATCCGTGCTGGTGGGGTCTTCACGAAGTCACTCACGTGACTCCGAAGTAAAATCTCTGGCTAGCGTAGACATATTGCTCAGGAAATTCTCCACTGGTGTGGCGTTAGTTGTTCACAAACAGTCAGGTGGTCAAAGTGCTAAAATCGACACGCATCCTGGGTTGGGAAGGACATGGCCAAGATGTATACTGCTCATTGTTAATTTGTAACTCTTTCTAAAGTCTATATGCTGATGTTGAGTTAGGACAAGATCATGCCTGGGATGTGACACACATGGTAATCAAATAATTTACTCATGTTTACTGTTAAGCATCACACATAAAATAAACCGTTTATGCGAAATATTGAAAGGTAGTTGACATCCCTTGCACTGTACCCATGTATGAGTCAGGCCCATTTCTAGGTGAAGGCAAAGACTGCTGCGTACAGGTCCCATGATCCCGAACATTACAAGAAAGCTCACTACGATCTTTGCAAAGCCATCAGGCAATGCACAAACTCCATACAGACAGCACCCGTAGTCAGGATTGAACCCAGGTCTCTGGCATTGAGAAAAATTCTACTCATCTAATATTTAATGTCAGACATTTATCAGAAATATTAAAGGGTTAAGAGGATTGGTGGTGAGATAGAACTGAACTTCACATGGGAAATAGTGCAGTATAGAATATGGCAACAACATTACAATGTTGATGATCCAGTGACATGAATTTCAGATAATTTAAATCAAATTCCCTCATGGCAGCGGTGAATTCAAATTCAATCAATTACGTAATTTCCGGCCTTAATGATGCAGATCATAAAATTCCCAAATTCTTGTAAAAGACCCCGCTACCCTTTGAAGGAAAGAAATGTACAAATTTACCCAAAGAGAACTCCACGAGTCTCTGAACCGTTAATGCGATTGAATCTTAAACCACCCCTTAAAATAGCCAAGTAAGCCAGAGATCATGGTCAATTGGATATGTAACTGTTGCATCACAGTGCTACCCATCGATTTCCAGCTGGTCACAGGTCAGAATTCATGAGGTACATCATTATTCTCATCTCAGCAGAAGGGAAAAGAGGAAAGAGGTCAGATATCAGCAACCCATCTCACTGTTCGTGCACAGGAGACATGACTGCAATTGAACAAGTGGACAAAGAAATTGTAAATGCTATTAGGTTGGCTAGGAAGCTGCCCTCTTTCATCTCTTTGTTGTTCTAACAAGTCTTTTGCTATTCATCAGAAAGGATACAGGCATAAAAGAGTTGACAATGCCAGGCAGTAGGGGCACTCAAGTCAAAGTCTCCCTGTACAAACGCAATGTTGATATTTTTGCACATACCTACTGTTGGACTGCCAATTGATCAGTATCAGATAAATCAGATGCTGGTTTAAACCGGATAGACACAAAAAAGAGGCAGCATCTCTGGAGAGAGGGAATGGGTGACGTTTCGGGTCAACACCCTTCTTCAGTATCTGTAACTAGTTTAAATATACCAGCAAATGCAAGACCATGTCTTTTGGCAACTGGTCTAATCTAACCTCTCACTGTCACGTTGAATTGCTTGACAAGGTTGGGAATCCAGTTCTGCGGAACCAGGACACATAGTAATAAGGGGCTGCAGAGAATAGCAGTGAAAAGCCAAGGTGAAACAAAAGTTGGGAAACTAAGAGCAATATTTCTTCTGAATGGTAGAAAGGAACCTGGTCATCAGATGCAGGCGCACTCTGTGTTGCAATATATGGCACAGGTATGGTCTATGCCCCGCTCAGTGGCAGGCATCTGAACCATTTTCCATTTTGGTTTGGATCCAAAATGGATTGTGATCATCCAGATATACTGCTAGGTCATAAGTGGAGGAAATTAAACCAATGCAGCAGTTATCCGGTTGGCCATCTTTGTTTTTGGCTGCATCAATTGCTTTGAGCATGCAAACTCTATGTCTCAAACTCTTCGTATCTGTGTTTCATTATCACAGAGTATTGATATTCAGCCTGAGTGTGCCATATCACCTGAGACTGCTAATATTTCTGTAGAAAATCACCTTTGATCACGTGAATGACACAGTGATCCACATGATATGTTATGGAGGGTGGGAGAAGGAGACAATGGATTCTATTGAATGGTTTCCCCAAGAAACTGTCAAAATCATTGGCATACTGCCTCTGCACCAGAACCCCCAAACAAGCACCGACCTTGCTTGGCTGGTGGAGAAAAGGGCCTTTTCTGTCAGATCCTTCATACAGTACATGGACATTATGGTAAAGAAGGAAATGCAGATGTTGGAAAATCGTGGGTACACAAAATGCTGGAGAAACTCAGCGGGTGCAGCAGCATCTATGGAGCGAAGGAGATAGGCAACGTCTCGGGCCAAAACCCTTCTTCAGACATGGACATTACCTGGGTAGAGGTATGGATAAGATGTTCATTCACCTTCTTGTGGACTGTGATTTTGCTAAAAGGGTCCACAAAAGGATGCAGTGCACTTTGTTGAGATTCATCCCAAGTGACAGCATTAGACAGAAATATGTGTTCTACAGGCTATTCACTTGTTGCAAACAGTGGCAAATGCTACAAGATCATCAACATGGGGACGGATGTGGTTTAGTCTGCTTGCAACTTGTTGGTTTTCTAGTGCAATAAAGATGCACTGGCAGATTAAGTGTAGTGCTACCAACTGGCATATTCTAATCTAAGGCATGGGAGGACAGTCTGGAGATGCACCAAAGATTTGTACATGCACATAAAGACTGAGAAAAGACCACTGTCTATGGCACTGAACACTGAAGAACTGGGCCCTGTTTAACTATCTCTCACACATTTCACTCATGAAATGTTTGGAGAATGAAACATTAATGATGTCAGCATATAAGTGAATTGATTGAATTGTGTGGTACAGTGAGTGAGGATTACAGACTGTTGTGATTGTAGTACAGTGTATTTTATGAAAAATATATTTTTGGAATAAATCCTCACTTTTCCAGTAATTCTCACATCCCGTAAAACAATCAAGGGGTGGACAACAGTATTATTAACTAATATTTCTGCTTTAGTAAGTGATATTAAAACTGAACGATTTAGAAAATGTATAGGCCTTAAAGGTGTTATTCTAAAAACTGAATTTCCTATCACATAAGTCAAAATTTGCTTGTAAACTTTCATTAATCAGTTTGATAAAAATATTTATAAAACTTCTACACAATCCATTGTATATTATCGTGATATTAAAAAACATATCTAAAAACTGATACAAAAACTGATACAATAGTCATACAGTAATACAGTGTGGAAACAGGCCCTTCGGCCCAACTCGCCCACACCGACCAACAATGTCCCGGCTACCCTTGTCCCACTTGCCTGTGCTTGGTCCATAATCCTCCAAACCTGTCCTATCCATGTACCTGTGCAACTGTTTCTTAAACGATGGGATAGTCCCAGCGTCAACTACCTCATCTGGCAGCTTGTTCCATACACCCACCACCCTCTGTGTGAAAAAGTTACCCCTCTGATTCCTATTAAATCTTTTCCCCTTCACCTTGAACCTATGTCCTCTGGTCCTCGATTCCCTACCCTGGGTAAAAGACTCTGTGCATCTACCCGATCTATTCCTCTCATGATTTTGTATACTTCTATAAGATCTCCCCTCATCCTCCTATGCTCCATGGAATGGAGACACAGGCTACTCAACCTCTCCCTATAGCTCACACCATCTAGTCCTAGCAACATCGTCGTAAATCTTTTCCGAACCCTTTCAAGCTTGAATATCTGCCAAATTTAAAAGAAAATACTCCACCTGAACTTCTGGATTCTGAGAGAAACTCAGTAACAGCTTCTTTGGCAAGTTGTACTCCTGACTGCAAGAGCTGGTCAGCTTTGTCTGACGACAAACCAAGATACTTCATAAATCCTGCCACACTCCCCTGGTATGTGGCTGTGGTGATGACATCAGCTCCGCAAGAAAGGTAACTAGAGACAAAATAATACATTAGAAATAGATTTTATCCCCCAAAGTAAACTGAGCTACCATTACCAGTTGAACACAATCCGGAAGATTTTGCCAAATTTAGTCAATAGAACCTTCTGGGTAAGTGGGATGAAATATACTTGGGATTTTTGTCTTTTAATACCCTACTGGTGGTGTCTTCAATGTATATAAACTTTCACCAACTACAGTGCCCTCTATAATGTTAGGGACAAAGATTCATCATTTATTTATTTGCTTTCAGTACTCCACAATTTGAGATTTGTAATAGAAAAGATCACATGTGCACATTGTCAGATTTTATTAAAGGATATTTTTATACATTTTGGTTTCGATATGTAGAAATTACAGCTGTGTTTATACATAGTCCACCCATTTCAGGGCACCATAATATTTGGGACACATGGCTTCACAGATGTTTGTAATTGTTCAGGCATGTTTAAATGCTTTGTTAATGCAGGTATAAGAGAGCTCTCAGCACCGAGTCTTTCCATCACATTTGGAAACTTTTATTGCTGTTTATCAACATGAGGACCAAAGTTGTGCCAATTAAAGCCAAAGAAGCCATTATGAGACTGAGAAACAAGAATAAAACTGTTAGAGACATCAGCCAAAACTTAGGCTTACCAATATCAACTGTTTGGAACATCATTAAGAAGAGAGCACTGGTGACCTTACTAATCGCAAAGGGACTGGCAGGCCAAGGAGGACCTCCACAGCTGATGACAGAAGAATTATCTCTATAATAAAGAAAAACCACCAAACACCTGTCCGACAGATCAGAAACACTCTTCAGGAGTCGGGTGTGGATTTGTCAATTGCCACTGTACGCAGAAGACTTTATGAACAGAAATACAGACGCTACACTGCAAGATGCAAACCACTGGTTAGCTGCAAAATTAGGATGGCCAAGTTACAGTTTGCCAAGAAGTACCTAAAATAGTAACCACAGTTCTGGAAAAAGGTCTTGTGGGCAGATGAGACGAAGATTAACATATCGGAGTGATGGCAAGAGCAAAGTATGAGGAGAGAAGGAACTGCCCAAGATCCAACGCATACCACCTCATCTGTGAAACACGGTGGTGGGGGTGTTATGGCCTGGGCATGTATGGTTGCTGAAGGTACTGGCTCACTTATCTTCATTGATGATACAACTGCTGATGGAGGTAGCATAATGAATTCTGAAGTATAGACACATCCTATCTGCTCAAGTTCAAACAAATGCCTCAAAATTCATTGGCTGGCAGTTCATTCCACAGCAAGACAATGATCCCATACTGCTAAAGCAACAAAGGAGTTTTTCAAAGTTAAAAAATTGTGAATTCTTGAGTGGCCAAGTCAATCACCCGATCTGAACCCAATTGAGCATGCCTTTTATATACTGAAGAGAAAGCTGAGGGAACTAGCCCCCAAAACAAGCTTAAGCTAAAGATGGCTGCAATACAGGCCTGGCAGAGCATCACCAGAGAAGACACCCAGCAACTGGTGAAGTCCATGAATCACAGGCCTCAAGCTGTCTTTGCATGCAAATGATATGCATTAAAATGTGTCTTTTTACAATACTGCACACAAAAATGTGACAAAGGGGGTCAAATCTCAAATTCCTTCAAAAAGGTTGACAAGCAGTTTATTGGGTTCATGACTAACATAGAATCAACAAAAATTAGATGAAAAGATAGCATATTGATGGCAAGTTTCCGAAAATGGCATAAAAATACACAAATACCTTTTGCGTAACGGTTGTCACATGGTATCCACCAGTGACCTGGTTGACACAGTAAGTGCACGTATTTCTTATTCCTTTCTATGTTTATGAATACCACATGGAACAATAAAATTGCAAACAAATTGAAGTTTCCACTTCATTCACCTGATCATGTAGAATACTGCATCCATCTGAGTGGACACCGCAACACGTGTTACACATCATACACACAAACGTACGTTGCGGTGGGCACTAAAAGGTTTGGAGTCCCAGAAAACAAACATTACATTATTAGCGAGAACCAAACATTTTCACTAATGTGATCTAAACAGTACATTACCTTATGGATTTGAGCTATTGATGGCCGATGATTTGTCAGATCGTTTGATTTGGGCTGATTTTTTAGTAAGTAAACTGTCTCCGTAATGGTCGTTGCAGAGCTTCCCGAAGTTGACTGGAAGGAATGCAGTTAGTGACTTGATCCATACGAAAGATAAACAAGAAACAGTGTGTTGCCAAATTAAAGATTGGCTCAGTTTCTTAGTTTTGATGACCAATTAAATTGGAAAATAAGAAAAAATAATTAACTCGCCCAAAAATCGCTACTACCATAGGATACCTTGTTGGGTTTTTTGAAAAGCATTAGAGGTTTGGAGCATCCGTAATTTAACTTACGGAGGTACCGACCCCGATAACGGTCGTTGTGACAATGGACACCAAGCACAACGACTGTTAGGGGATCTTTACTATACTGTATTATCTTTATGTTACTGTATTTTTCTCCTGCTATTGATGAAGATATTTCCCTAGATCATTATCAAAATGTATATGTATGAGGGACCATATGAAGTTTATTTATGAATTAAATATTCATGACTAAATGTGGCAGCGTTTTTAATGTCACATTTTTGTTGTCCAAATTGGTGGTAAAATGATGAAGAACGTCATGAAAAAAGTTTTTGACTTTCGGTCTTGACGTTATCTAATTTATATCTGTTATTTATAAGGTTTCACATGAGGGGCAGATTTTTGTTAAGAACTGTCTATTGGTGTAAAAAAACGGAATAATAATCTTGTTCCTCAAAATGTCTCCAGTATTGTAAAAAGACACAAATACTAAACATGACTATTTTAATTTACTTGACATTGCTGTGTCCCAAACATTATGGTCCCCTGAAATGGGGGGGAGGGGGTGGGGGGCTATGTATAAACACTGCTGCAATTTCTATATGGTGAAACCAAAATGTACAAAAATGGCCTTTATTAAAATCTGACAATGTGCACTTTAACCACATGTGATTTTTTCTATTACAAATCTCAAATTTTGTAGTACAGAGGCAAATAAATAAATGATGGGTCTTTGTCCCAAACATTATGGAGAGCACTGTATATTAGCAGACATATGTAAAATGGCTAAAAATCGTGAGTTATAGACACCACTCAGTAACTTTATTTACAGTTAACAACATTTCAAAGTTTGATACTAAGTCACAATAAATCTTCCAAAAGAACCTTTCTCTGCACTGAATTTTTTTAATCAATAAATTTGCTGCGAACGGCAAGCAGACAACTATTACGGGTAGTGGTATGGATAAGACCTTCTTGTGGCCTGTGGGGGACCATTAAAAAACTATCCTTTGCAATACATAGTCAAGTCAAAGGCAAGTCAAAAGAGTTTAATGTCATGTGCCCCTAACAGGACAATGAAATTCTTTCTTTGCATAGCAACAGAACATAGTAGGCATTGACTACAATTATATGCTTAAATACACAATTAATTAATAAATTAATAAAGTGCAAATAACAGATGGAGGGGTTTAATGTTCAGAGTTTTGTCCGAGCCAGGTTTAATAGCCTGATGACTGTGGGGAAGTAGCTATTCCTGAACCGGGTCGTTGCAGTTCTCAGGCTCCTGTACCTTCTACCCGAAGGTAGCAGGGAGATGAGTGTGTGGCCAGGGTGGTGTGGGTCCTTGATGATGCTGCCAGCCTTTTTGAAGCAGCAACTGTGGTAGATCCCCTCGATGGAAGGAAGGTCAGAGCTGATGATGGACTGTGCAGTGTTTACTACTTTTTGTAGTCTTTTCTTCTCCAGGGCACTCAAGTTGCCGAACCAAGCAACCGGTCAGCAAGCTCTCTACTGTGCACCTGTAGAAGTTAGAGAGAGTCCTCGACAGACCGACTCTCCATAATCTTCTCAGGAAGTAGAGGCTCTGATGAGCTTTCTTAATAATTGCATCTGTGTTCTCGGACCAGGAAAGATCTTCACAGGTGTGCACGCCCAGGAATTTGAAGCTCTTGACCCTTTCAACCATCGACCAGTTGATATAAACAGGACTGTGGATCCCCATCCTACTCCTTCCAAAGTCCACTATCAGTTCCTTGGTTTTGTTGGTGTTGAGGGCCAGGTTATTGTGCTGGCACCATATGGACAGTCGTCGATCTCTCTTCTGTGCTCCAACTCATCCCCATCAGTGATACGTCCCACAACAGTGGTGTCGTCAGCGAACTTGATGATGGAGTTCGCACTATGACCGGCTACGCAGTCATGAGTATAGAGTGAGTACAGCAGGGGGCTGAGCACGCAACCTTGAGGTGCTCCCGTACTGATTGTTATCGAGTGACACATTTCCACCAATACGAACAGACTGTGGTCTGTGAATGAGGAAGTCGAGGATCCAATTGCAGAGGGATGCAGCAGAGACCCAGTTCTGCGAGTTTGGTAACCAGCTTGGAGGGGATGATTGTGTTAAATGCCGAGCTGTAGTCAATGAATAACAGCCTGACATATGTTTTTGTTGTCCACGTGGTCCAGAGCGGACACATGGTCTTACACATGGTGCAAGATTTGATCTTGAAGATTTATTTAGTTCCTTTGCTTTACAGCATTTTTAACATGGGCTGCCAAATAGTGTAACTGTTTTTGCATTCAACTCATGCAATACTGCATCGTTAGGCTCTCATATTTCTCATGTCCTGCTTGCTCTAAAGTTCACTGTGTACCCAACCCTCTGCTTTCTAAAAGCTTGAATGAGAATTTAATGCATAATATCTGTTAATGCATCCAGGTCAAATGGAAACCCATTATTTTAATAGCTAAATAAATTATTGTGAAACCCCTTCAACTATTTCCAGGGCAAAAGAATAAGTATAGACCTTCAGTTTTTATCTATTATCCAGGCATTAAGATAAAGGATAATTTGTCTTATTTTAACCTCTCTCTGAGCACGACAAAATGGATTGAGTCATATATGGTACAGAGAAAACAATGTGTTAGAGTACGCAACATTAAATCTGCAACTTCTGAAAACACTCTTGGTGTACCTCAAGGTTCAATCTTGGGACCGCTATTATTCAGTCTATACATTAATAATCTACCAAGTAGCTGTCCATCAAATGTAACTTGCCAAATGTATGCTGATGATGCAGTGGTGTATGTACATGCCAAAAACAAACATCAAGCTGCACAAGATCTATCAGCTGCTATGATTAATGTGTCAAACTGGTTGCAATGTTCTGATCTGCATCTTAATGTGTCAAAGACTGTCTGTATGTTTTTCTCCAAAAAGGCAAGTACTGATGTAGATCCTGATGTGTTTGTACATGGAACAAAACTTGAAATTGTACATGAGTTTAAATATTTAGGAATCACGATCGATTCACAGCTCTGCTTCAAACAACGAGTGAAAGGTCCAGTAAATATAATTAAATTTAATTTGTCCACTTTTGATGAACTCTCAATGCACACAATATTATACACACCATCTCAATGTTCACAACATTGAGCAGGTACTATTCAGCGTTATAATTGATCTCTGTTTCATCCCACTAGACTCAGTATTATCCTAGTTTAAATGTTATTTTGTATATTTCCTTTTCAAATCTGTGTGCACAAAAGAGAAAAGAGTTAGTAAGTCTTCCTCAACCTCTTGCATCGCAAGCAGCTACAGTGAATCCCTGTACAGAATCTTGGATGACTTGCCAATGCCTTGCTCATGCCATGTTTCTGACATTCTCCACAACTATATTCAGTTGTTCTTTTTCAACTATTGAAGAAAACTAACATTTCAAAACAAAAACAGAAAAATTGCTGCTTCAATTACCTTGCATGGACATTTTTGATAGCCTGTGGATTTGTTTGCAATATTCTGGCACTCCATAATGGATCTCCCTATTACAGATAAAAACATTAATTATTAAAGTGCAATTTTGATGGACAATCTTTGAGGTACTAACAACGGAATACAATGAAATTCACTTTGATATGATTAATCTGCCAAAATCTGACTGCCCAGCCCATAATCTGCATATATGGAACATAGGACTTCTGTCCTATCAATAGGGTTATAGATGAATAACTGGGACATAACAGTGAGATCCAACTGTAGCTTTATTACCATGTACATTAATAGTCTCATTAATGCAGAGGAGGTCACATCGTTACCAATGATCTGTCATGCACCAACCACACTGATGCAAGTGCCAGGAAGGCACACCAATGCCTCGACTTCCTTAGAGACTTAGGAAATTATGCATGCCTCCAATGACTTTTTCAAAAACCCACACATTCACCATAGAAACCATACTGTCATGGTGTATCATAGCTTGATTCAGGAACAGCTTTGTCCAAGACATGAAATTGCAATGTTGTAGATATAGCACAGTCCATCATATATCAATCTACGCTTCATTCTAGCTCTGAAAAGCACCCAACATAATTAAAGACTTGTTCCACCCTCGTCATGCCTTCTTCTCCCAGTTTCCGTCGGGTAAAAGCTACAATTGCTTGAAAGCGCACACCACCAGACTCAGGAGCAGCTTCTTTCCCCTCTGTTATTGGGCTTCTGAACTGAACAGTTGTTCCATAAACTGGGGAACGCCCATAATCACTTTTACCCTATTGTGGACATTCGTCTATGGAACTGTTTTGCCACATTGCTCAGAACTATATTCGACCCTGCCATACCTATCGTAGAGCATACAATAATATAGCACGAGAACAGGCCCTTCAGTCCACAACAATGCATGTGCCGCACATGATGCCAAGACCATCACTTATCTATCTGCACATAACCCATCTCCCTCCATTCCCTGCATATCCATATACGTTTCCAAAAGTCCTTTAAACAACACTAATGTATCTGCTTCAACCGCCACCCCTAGCGGCACGATCCAGGCACTCACCACTCTCTGTGTATAAAAACTTGTCCCTTACATCTCCTTTAAACTTTGTGCCTCTCACCTTAAAGCTATGCCCTGTAGCTGTTTCCATCCTCAGAAATATAGTCTATCTATAAGTCTTATAATTATATTTTCTTCCACCAGGACTCCCCGCAACCTCAGGCATTCCAGAGAAAATAATGCAGGTCTGCTCAACTTCTCAAGATCCCCTTGTACTTGAGTTTGAGTTGATTTATAGCATTATCTGACCTGACTGAATAGTATGCACAACAAAGATTTTCACTGTACATCAGTACACATGACAATAAAAAAAAACTAAACCTATTAGCCATGATCATGTTGAATGGTGGGAGAGGTTTGAATGGACTGGTGGTTTATTCCTGTTTTCTTCCGCAACGGATACAGAGAGAACAAAAAGCAATACAAAGGATACCAAAGGCGACTGACTGAGAGAAAGTAGTAACAGTGCAAATTGAGAATGGCCTGTTAATATTTGTGATCCATCTAGAAAAAATATAAAGAGAAAATGAACGAGTTCAGAATTTAATTAATGCAAATAAAAACAGAAAATGATGGAAATAATCAATTGATTGACCATATGTAGTGGAAACCAAAAAAGTAATTCAATAAAACACGCTGACATAAATGGAGTGACTGATTGTGCTGTTTCCGATGTTGTATGACCCACTGCGGTACTCTGACACTTTGTTCCCCTTTTGACTGCTTGTCCCAAGCTCTTCTCCGAGGATAGACACAAAATACTGGAGTAATCAGGAATGGGTGACGCTTTGGACCGAGACTCTTCTTCAGACTGAGAATCAGGGGAGAGCGAGAGACACAAAGATATGGAAGGGAAAGGTGTGAAAACGAGACATCAAACGGGACAGATCAAGGAAAATATAGAATAGATCATTGTTAGCTGGGGGAAGGTGGCAACGAAGCATAGAAACATAAAATTAAATCGACGGTCACGCTGGTCAGAGAACCAGGGAGGGATGGAGTGGCTGGGGCAGATGTGGTTGGGGAGCCAGGGCTGGCTAGTGTTTGTGGGGCTGGCGAGTCGCTCGCTGCAGCTCCGGCCATGGGGCAGCCTCAGTGCAAGAATCCCGGGCATTCGTCGGAAGCGTTGCGCCGCTGCCGTGAGAGTCTCTGTGCCAAATTTGCCCTGGTGACTGGCATGGTCCAGGCTGTGGCTCGGTCCATCCTGGAGGACAACCAGTGGCTGCTGGAAGTAGGTACCAAGCACTGGGTAGAAGCAGTGGAAGATAGTGGCCTTCAAATGGGGGTGGTTAGAGAAAGCAACCTGCTTGCCTGGTAGATTTTCACACTGTAACTGCAGGAAAGGTTCAGAACCAGGGGTCACACAGTTTAAAAATAAGGGGTAGGTAATTTAGGACTGAGATGAGGACAAACTTTCTTCGCCTAGAAAGTTGTGATTCTGTGGAGGTCTCTGCCACAGAAGGCTGTGAAGGCCAATTTACTGGATGTTTTCAAGAGAGAGTTACATTTTGCTCTTGGGGCTAGCAAAATCAATATGGGGAAAAAACAGGAAAGAGGTACTGATTTTAGATGAACAGCCATGATCATATTGAATGGCAGTGCTGGCTTGAAGGGCCGAATGGTCTATTACGGCACCTATTTTCTATGTTTCTATGCTTGAGTATATGGCAATAAAACTCGACCACTTGATTTTGAAGCATTCATGCATGGTGGAGGTATAATGTAGTCATACAGTGATACAGTGTGAAAACAGGCCCTTCGGCCCAACTTGCCCACACCCGCCAACATGTCCCAGCTACACTACCTGCTTTTGGCCCATATCCCTCCAAACCTGTCCTATCCATGCATCAGTCTAACTGTTTCTCAAATGTTGGGATAGTCCCTGCATCAACTACCTCCTCTGGCAGCTTGTTCCATACACCCACCACCCTTTGTGTGGAAAAAGTTACCTCTTAAAAATACTTCAAATAAAAAACATTGAAATCATACTTATACAATGCACTAAAACATGATTTTAATACATCAAATTTCAAAAAGTCCCTACCGTGAGAAGGGTGACACCCCCCTCCCCCCAGTCGCTTTCTCCACTCCCTCGCCAGGTACCGCCAAGGTCAGTGATCACTCAGCCCACCACCCCACCCCCTTTCAAAAACACTTTGCGCACCTCTGGTTCAGACAGAGAGCAATGCCAGATGTGAGCGGGGAACTGTGGCCAGTTGTCTGTGATGTCTGTATCCCAATGCTAAGCGCTACATGTTTTGGAGTTGGCTAATGTTATTGATTTGTAATTAGTCTGATTTGTAATTAGTTAACAAAAACTTAATTTATTAATCTGGAATATCCAGGGGGATGGGATAAGTGTAATATTTAAAATGAAATGCACGGTGTCAGGCTGTCTGTCACAACACACAGTCAAAGTTTGCTTCTTAAAAAGCAGATAGCACCAAAAACTGTTGAAGGTAAACCATGGCAATCATTAATTGATTCGTCAGACAGGAGTGGCAAAGATCTACAATGAGCACAAACATTGCTCAGTGCTTCTCGGGCTCCACTCACAAAGGAAAGTTAGCACAATTATTTATTGTTCTTATCAGTAAAACACTCCTACCAAGTCTGAATATGGCATGACTGAAAGATTTTGCAGCCTTTCAGAATATAAGAAAAGCTGGGTCCAAATCAAGCTCATCCAATAACAAGTTATTACTTATCTCTGGGGCATCAGCTATATTTTTCAATCTTGGCTTCTTTATGGCCTTGAAAAGATGCACATGTTAATACACAGTCTGCCATCTTAATGTCTTTATTGAAAAGACAACCTGTCCTCCATATTGTGTTCCATATAATTTACAAAGTCATTCCAGACTTGGCACAGAGCCATTCTTTGTTCTACTAGATCATGCTTTTGTAGAAGAACGATTTTAGATTTAACTATTAGCTCTTTCATTACAGCCTCGATAACCCATTATTTCCTTCAATTAAATATTGGGAAGGTAGTACTATTGTCATTTGCCATTAAACTATTATGTTTGTTTACCTCACTGACTATTTCTAAACCCCCCCCCCCCCAAATTTATTTGAATAGAAATGCCCCCAATCTCATTGTTTTATTAATTGAACACGTAGATGAACATTACAAGAAGTGTAATCAGATGGAAACTGATTCCGATGAGATGTTTAAGAGCTTGTTCGAAGAAGGGACATATTCTAAAGGAGTGACAGGGAAACTTGCAGGGGAATGTGTGAGGAAGTTATTATTTGTCTTTAGTTTTAGCTTGAACCAGGACATCTGAAGATTCAGTTTAATATAGTAATTGTGCTGATATTGACTCCAGCCAACCACGTAATGAATATCATCCATTCCAGAGGTTTTATTTTTCTGATGCCATTTAAACCTCACTTGGATTTCAATCACTTCAATGTAAAAGTAATTGGGAATGGGGAGCAATGGAACAAAAATCAGCCCTCGGTACATATTAACTGTAATATAATAATGTATGCATGTTGGTAGGTGCAATCAAAACAAATATTTTTATCATTGTTGTGTTATGAATACCACAGAAAATATTATGTACTCTCAAGATCACATTAAATAGAATATTATTGCTTAAATAAATAGGAAAATGGAGGAAATGGTAACAGAATACTTATACAGCTGAGTGAGTATAATTTTATGGATGAGAAATTGTGTTCAACCAATTGATGACTTCGTTGACAAAGTAACTAGCATGTTAGATAACAAGGAAGCCAATGGATGTAGCAAATTTTGTTATACAACAATTGTGAAGTGCCCCATAAAAGATTACCGCATTAGATAAGCACCTGTGGACTTGAAGGTAATAGGTTAAGTCCAGGGGGTCAGATGTGTGGGCCAGATATATTGTCAGTGCAGAGGGCCTAGGAGCAAGGCCAAGTGTGCATCCAGAGGCAAGGTCTGGAATAGTACTAGGTGTGCAGTCAAAGCTGGGACAATGGGAGTGTTCAGCACTGAGAACCTAAGCAGGTAAGCAGCTGTGATCAGGGTAGAATAGGGGGCCAGGTGTAAGGCTGGACTCAGGGTCAGGAATGAGAGAAGGTATGCAACTGGAGTCAGGATCAGGAGTAGTACCAGGTGTGCAGTGAGACCCAGGTTGGTCAACCTGGGCCAAGTGCTTGATTATAATCTGATTTTCATGCATGAATACACTAAGATGATTCATGTGCTGTTGATCAGATATGCACCTGTTGATCAGAGCCTGCCTCTACTGTGGAATGTAATTAGGAATGTAATTTAGCCTAACCTTATTCATAGCTAATCCAAATTAAAGCATAAATATTGCATTCAAGTGTAAGTTAAAAGACTCGCTACAGTATGCACCAGATTGCACAATTTCAAGCTGAAAAATGCAAAAACTCCGTACCAATGGGAGGGGGGACAATGGGAGGAGAGACCAAGCCCAACGGGCAACCAGAGGGGCACCCCCCCTCCAACACCCTCCCTCCCGGTTGCTACACTCCCTCGAGCTTGGTCTCTCGCAATTTCTCACTCACAACTCTCACCCAATGTTGGCAGCAGCCCTGTATGGAGGAACTGCAGATGCTGTTTAAACTGAAGATAAGACACAAAGTACTGGAGTAACTCAGCGGGTCAGGCAGTATCTCTGGAGAGAACAAATGGGTGGCATTTTGGGGCGAGACTCTCAGAGGTTAGGGTTCATGGGGGAGGGATTATATAAAGCGCCAGTCCCTTCCTACAAGATGGCGACCCATTGCCTGAATTTCGACCCATTGCCTGAAGAAGGTTTTCGGCCCTAAACGTTGCCTATTTCCTTCGCTCCACAGATGCTGCCACACCCGTTGAGTTTCTTCAGCACTTTTGCCTACCTTCGATTTTCCAGCATCTGCAGTTCCTTCTCAAATGACGCACTGTAATCCCCGGGTCCAGGTATTCACCACGTTCCCCACCTGTAGCTACACCCTCCCTCCCGCCTGCTCGCCCCCTCCTGTACCTGTAGCTGCGGCCCCCACCCCCACTTGTAGCCCCCACCGCCACCTGTACCTGCAGCCGCCACCTGTTAGCCGCAGCCCCCACCTGTTGCCGCAGCCCCCACCTGTTGCCGCAGTCCCCCCGTCCTGCCCCCTCCTGTACCTGTAGCTTCGGCCCCCCCCACCCCCACTTGTAGCCCCCGCCGCCACCTGTTGCCGCCCCGCCCCCACCTGTTGCAGCATCCCGCCCCCACCCCCCCCTGTAGCCGCAACCCCTCCTGCACCTGTACCTGTAGCTGCAGCCCCTGCCCCCACCTGTACCTGTAGCTGCAGCCCCTGCCCCACCTGTACCTGTACCTACAACCCCCGTCCCGCCCCCACCCCCAGCCCCCACCTGTACCTGTAGCCCCCCGCCCCCATCTGTAGCCGCAACCCCTGCCCCGCCCTGTAGCCGCAGCCCCCCCCCCCCACCTGTACCTGTAGCTGCAGCCCCGCCGCCTCGAGCTGCGTGGCCAGGCCGCCGTCAACTACCAACACCTCACCCGCGGCGGCCATCCCCGCGCCTGACTGACAACCCGCTCAGCCAATAGACCGCTGGCTGTGGGAGGGCCGGCGGCGGAGCTGACCAACCACCGACGGGCCTATGGGTGGGACCTGGGCAACGTTGTGCTGCGCCTGAGCGACCGGTTGAGGTCGATGTTTCCTGGCCGCCGACATATTGGCGGTTCCTGCTCTACTGAAGGGGAAAGCCGTGTTACTGCCGCTGTCTCGCTGCCGAGGATTATGGCGATATGAAAGGCAATCTGTAAGTTCATGGAGCATCAAAGGAAGAGCAGCGGTGCAGAAAGGATATTTCTGTTAATGTTTCAGGCCCAAAGATAGGCACAAAATGCTGGAGTAACTCAGCGGGACAGGCAGTATCTCTGGAGAGGTAGAGGTGACGAGACGGGTCTGTCTTTTTGCGTCGATCACCTGTGATGTAAACTAGCATCTGCAGTTCCTTCCTGCACGATAGACACAAAGTGCTGGAGTAACTGCGGGTCAGGCAGCATCACTGGAGAAACAAAGAGTCGCAGATGCTGGTTTATGCCAAAGATAGTGCTGACCTGCTAGTTAACATCAGAACCACTAACGATCTGAGTTTTAAAAACAGTTTTATGAAAAGTTGTGATGTGGTTGGAGGCAGGAGATGATGTAACAGAGGCAATCATGCTATAGGATAGAGTAAAGATTAATGGATTGAACAGAGAAGCAAAACATGGGCTCTTAGTAGTGGTAGAAGTTGTTTTGATATTAATAATATAAGCTTCAGATAGCTATATGTGCCAAATGCAGTTTCCAGGCTCAAGATGGGAGTGGGAGCAAAGAGTCAGAAGTGAGAACCATATTGCCTCCCTCCGCAATCCCATCTACCCTCCCTCTGATTCTGCATTTTACTCCTTGCCTTCCTTTCTTACAGATTCTACCATCTGCAGCCCTTTGTCTTACACTCTTTCACCTCTAACCTTTATGACCATCTCCATCCTTCTCTTCCATCACCTATCAACCCCCCCCCCCCCCCCCCCCCCCACTTGGTTCCCACTATCACTATCCACCTCTTGTCCCACCCCATCACTTCATCTCTTCCTACCAGTTGTCTTCGTTTACTCTAATCTTGAAGTAGGGTTCCAACCCAAAATAACCTCATTCCATTTCCTTCCTCAAATCCTGGTTGACACCGCAGAGTTCCTGCATCAGTTTTGTTTTGCTCATGATTCCAGTATTTGCAGTCTCTGGTGACCCTGTGTAATATCCTTCTGTACCCTACCATTCTAATGTTCAGACTACTTTGTGTCTTTCAGCTTCACCCTAAATTGTTTGCAATTAATAATATGGAACCTTGAGACAGTCCAACTGGTCCCAGGGAGTATCACTGCCCACACAATTACCTTCACATCTGTCGTCAAAACATTTCAGGCTAACTTTTCATTGTTTCACTTTTTATGTGGAGAATAATCTTGATTGGTCTAAGTCCAAATTTTAAAATTCTGTCATCTTGTACTAGATTTCCCCCTGGTGCAGGGAGCAAGGATTTAGATTTATAGACCACTGGAATTACAGGGACATGGCTGCAAAAGGACCAGGGCTGGGAACTGAATATTCAAGGATATACATCCTATCGAAAACACAGACAGGTGGGTAGCTCTGTTGTTAAGGAATGAAATTCAGTCCCTTGTGAAGGGTGACATAGAATCAGGAGATGTAGATTCAGTATGGATAGAACTGATTAATTGTAAGGGTAAGAAGACCCTAATGGGAGTTATCTACAGGCCCCCAAACAGTAGCCTGGATATAGGGTGCAAGTTGAATCAAGAGTTAAAATTGGCATGTCGCAAAGGTAATGCTACGGTTGTTATGGGAGATTTCAACATGCAGGTAGACTGGGAAAATCAGGTTGGAACTGGACCCCAAGAAAGGGAGTTTGTGTAGTGCCTCTGTGATGGATTCTTAGAGCAGCTTGTACTGGAGCCTACCAGGGAGAAGGCAATTCTGGAGTTAGTGTTGTGCAATGAACAGGATTTGATAAGGGAACTCGAGGTAAAGGAGCCATTGGGAGGTAGTGACCATAATATGATAAGTTTAAAGCTACAATTTGAGAGGGAGAAGGGCAAATCGGAGGTGTTGGTATTACAGTGGAACCATGAGGGAAGAGTTGGCTAAAATTGACTGGAAAGGTACCCTAGCAGGGATGACAGTGGAACAACAATGGCAGGTATTTGTGGGAATAACACAGAAGGTGCAGGATCGGTTCATTCCAAAGAGGAAGAAAGATTCCAATGGGAGTAAGGGGCGACCGTGGCTGACAAGGGAAGTCAGGGAGAGTATAAAAATATAAGAGAAGACATATAACATAGCAAAGATGAGCGGGAAGCCAGAGGATTGGGTAACTTTAAAAGAGCAACAGAAGATAACTAAAAAGGCAATACGGGGCAAAAAGATGTGGTACGAAGGTAAGCTAGCCTACAAGAATATAAAGGAGGATAGTAAAAGCTTCTTTAGGTATGTGGAGGAAAAAACTAGTTAAGGCTAAAGTTGGACCCTTGAAGACTGAAAAGGGTGAATTTATTACGGGGAACAAGGAAATGACAGATGAGTTGAACATGTACTTTGGATCGGTCTTCACTAGGGAAGACGCAAACAATCTCCCAGATGTACTAGTGGCCGGAGGAACTGAAGGAAATTCATATTAGGCAGGAAATGGTGTTGGGTAGACTGATGGGAGTGAAGGCTGATAAATCCCCAGGGCCTGATGGTCTGCATCCCAGGGTACTTAAGGAAATGGCTCTAGAAATCGTGGACGTATTGGTGATCATTTTCCAATGTTCTATAGATTCAGGATCAGTTCCTGTGGATTGGAGGGTAGCAAAGTTATCCCACTTTTTAAGAAGGGAGGCAGAGAGAAAACGGGGAATTATAGACCAGTTAGCCTGACATCGGTGGTACAGATGCTGGAGTCAATAATAAAAGATGAAATAGCGGCACATTTGGATAGCAGTTGCAGGATCGGTCTGAGTCAGCATGAATTTACAAAAGGGGAATCATGCTTGACTAACCTTCTGGAATATTTTGAGGATGTAACCAGGATAATGGACAACGGAGAGCCAGTGGATGTGGTGTACCTGGACTTTCAGTAAGCATTTGATAAGGTCCCACATGGGAGATTAGTGGGCAAAACTAGAACACATGGAATTGGGAGTAAGGTGTTGACATGAATAGAAAATTGGTTGGCAGACAGGAAACGAAGGGTAGGAATTAACAGGTCCATTTTAGAATGGCAGGTAGTGACTAGTGGGGTACCGCAAGGCCCGATGCTGGGACCTCAGCTATTTACAATATATAAATGATTTGGATGAAGGGATTAAAAGTAACATTAGCAAATTTGCAGACAACACAAAGCTGAGTGGCAGTGTGAACTGTGATGAGGATGCTGTGAGGATGCAGGGTGACTTGGACAAGTTGGGTGACTGGGCGGATGCATGGCAGATGCAGTTTAATGTGGATAAATGTGAGGTTATCCAATTTGGTGGCAAAAAACAGGAAGGCAGATTATTATCTAAGTGGTGTCAAGTTGGGAAAAGGGGAAGTACAACAGGATCAGGGGGTCCTTGTTCATCAGTCACTGAAAGTAAGCATGCTGGTACAGCAGGCAGTGAAGAAATCGAATGGCATGTTGGCCTTCATAGCAAGAGGATTTGAGTATAGGAGCAAAGAGGTCCTCCTACATTTGTACAGGGCACTAGTGAGACCACACCTGGAGTATTGTGTGCAGTTTTTGTCTCCAAACTTGAGGAAGGACCTTCTTGCTATTGAGGGAGTGCAGCGTAGGTTTACGAGGTTAATTCCCGGGATGGCGGGACTGTCATATGCTGAGAGAATGGAGCAGCTGGGCTTGTACACTCTGGAATTTTGGTGGAAGAGAGGGGGTCTTATTGAAACATATAAGATTATTAAGGGTTTGGACATGCTGGAGGCAGGAAACATGTTCCCAATGTTGGGGGAGTCCAGAACCAGGGGCCATAGTTTAAGAATAAGTGTAAGCCATTTAGAACGGAGATGAGGAAAAACTTTTTCACACAGAGAGTTGTGAGTGTGTGGGATTTTCTGTCTCGGAGTGCGGTGGAGGCTGGCTCTCTGTATATTTCAAGATAAAGTTAGATAGAGCTCTTAGGGATAGCGGAGTTAAGGGATACGGAGAGAAGGCAGGAATGGGGTACTGATTGTGGATGATCAGCCATGATCACATTGAATGACAGTGCTGGCTCGAATGGCCTACTTCTGCACCAATTGTCTATTGTCTATAATGCCAGTCCAAACTGGATATACCCAATTAACATGAACAATTATTTTAAAAACCTTGACTAGATTACACCAAAATATTCTCGACATAGGCGTGCAAGACAAGGTCAGGTAATTGCTCTTGGGTGATCTTTTGATCTGATAACCGCCTGTATCCTACTTTCATTCCAAAGTTGGTGAGGAGAATAAAAAATAGATATTTTAATGAAAGGAATTTAGTCAATGTTGGTGTACAGGGAATTTTATTGTGAAGATAGACACAAAAACTGGAGTAACTCAGCATGTCAGACAGCATCTTTGGAGAAAAGGAATAGGTGATGTTTTGGGTCAAGACTTCTTCAGACTGAGAATCGGGGGGGAAAGGGAAACAAGAGCTATAGATGGTAATGTAGAGAGATATAGAACAAATGAATGAAAGATATGAAAAAAAAATTAACGACGATAACGAAAACATGCCATTGTTAGCTGTATGCTTGGAGAAAACGAGTACTGGCAAAGCGACTCAACAAGACGACTTTGAAGCTGGTACGACGGATGCTTTCCCCCCACTTCATGCGCACTCCTTTTTAACCCTGCCCTCGTCACCTAGTTCCTATCCATTTTCATCTTACTGCCAAACAATGCTGCTCACTTGAATCCACTTATGCCAGTTTGTTTCGCACTGCATCACCTCACTTCTCTTTACCATGCTTTCTCCCCCTTACTCGACCAAGAAATGACTTTAGCCGAAACATAATTTGTCCAGATTCCTCCACAGATATGGCCTGGCCTCCCAAGTTCCATTGTTTGTTTTTTGCTTGGAATGCTTGGTGCCCTGCCGCAATGATACGGGTGTGTGGGGAACTAACACTTGGAGTGAATGCATTTGCACATCTTCATGTCAAACACGGGATATTCTGATTTGTAGGCCATGCCATGTTGATTCTTCGGAGCTCCTGGGTTTTGGTATTTGTACCATGAGGAGGGATTGATTAAGGTTGACAGATTCATTGGAGTTTACTACATGCAAGCAGATAATGCATGACAAAGTAAATGGTTAGAGACTTTTACTAAAGTGTTTAGAACATGGACATCTTATCAAAGAATTAAAGAAAAAATATCTGTACTCAGAATATTGTAAATGTTTGCAATTCAGCTCCCTGTATGGTCACTTGGTGATAATGTAGAGCTATCCACAGCCCACAAACAAGCTAGTCAATTTTTTAATACACTGATGAATGCTTACAAAACTTTTATGAAGAGTCTTTTTGAATAATGCTTGCTCAGAATGTGAGTTTTTTAAATTGGGGATAGGTCCATTTAAATTGTAGTTCATCATATTTTTAAAGCACCTGCGATATTTTTTTTAATTAACTTTTCATGTCTGCTATACCAAATGCATTTAAATAGTTGTGTGGTAATTGTTCAAGATCAATTTATTACTACATTAAACATAAAATATCTGGAAGCTTGTAACTGTCTCATAAGATTATCGGTATACTAATCAAGTCCAAACCTCTCTTGATTTTGCTGTTGCAGTGTTTTCCTTCCATGATGAACTACAAATTGTAATTTTTACCTCCTGGAGACGTGAGCAACTTTTAGCAGCATTATGGGAGTTCAGGGACTGTGGAAGCTGTTGGAGTGTACTGGACAACCAACTAGACCAGAAACTCTTGAAGGAAAAATACTTGCTGTCGGTATCCTTTACTTCCTTACTCTAGTTGTAAGGAGAGTCTCCCATGCCACCCTCACTACACGTTCTGTGGGTTGAGAGTTTGCATTCTTAGAAAATGGCCCATATCACAATTTTACATAATACAAAGCGATATCATTTGCGCATGGTTAAGAAACAGAAAATAAAATTTTATTAACTTTTTTTCATAAGTCCTGCAAGAGGCAATTTTATTCCAATGGGAGAAGGGCCTGTTTCCGCGTTGTATCTCCAAACTAAACAAAACTAAAAACTAATATTTTTGCTGTATTTGCAACTTTGCTTCATTGAATCGCTGTCACTTACCAGTTAAATACGTATTCACTTTTCTTCAGGCTGAATGGCCCATAATAATAATAATAATCTGACTTAGCTTTCCTATAGTGTTGACTGAATGAAAAACATGAGATGCATTTAGTTTTAATTTCTTATACTTAAATTGTTAACTTGAGTAAGATTATCAGGTGGAAGATTTGATATTGTTTTTCTTCCTTCTACTCTTTCAGTCCCTTCTCTGAAGTAAAAGATGGAGGGTTGAAACCAGTATAAAGAGGATGGGGAGGTTTAATATGCAGCCAACGACAGGCAGATTTTAAATTAAATATATTTTAATTTGTGTACTTTCTCAGTGATAAAGGAAATAAGTGATGCTGCTTGTAATGCATTATTTATTAGAATTTGTCACATTTTTAATAAGATCTAAATAATTTCCCTCGGAGATCTAGCTAACCAGGCTTGAAAGTAGTATGTGTTACACTGTATGAATTTCAGGATAATGTTGGATTTAAAAAAAAAAAATTGGAGTGTGTTGCTATGATTAATGCTTTCCCAAGTGAATGTGAATAGTAATGTTATTTTATTTAATGTTATTTAAGCTTTACTACTTTTTCTTAACCAATATTTACAAGACATTAGCATTTGGTTAAACCAGGCTGTGAAGGGAGCACGAGATCGCCATGGTAATTCTATACCAAATGCACACCTTTTGATTTTGCTCCATCGACTTTGTAAATTGTTGTTTTATCGAATACGACCATTGGTTGTTTTTGATGGAAAGATGCCACTACTGAAGAAGCAAACTTTGGTAAGTAGTGTCTAATACTAATAACCTACTTTGGATAGCTTAATGAAACGTTTTAAACAATTGAATTTATACTCTCACTTGATCTTGTATTGAATCCTATCCCTACCTTAATTGGTACACGTGACAATAAAATACCTTTGAAACCTTTGAATCCTCTCCAAAAAGATTGAACATAAAATATCTTCTACGTACAGAATTTAGGATCCTATTTGATTTCACTTAAGAAAGAAGTTATGGTACAAAATCAACCATATTGCAATATATATCAGTGATCATGATCTACTATTCTGCTATTGGTCTGTAAGAATTAGTCAACTTTAAGTAAGGTATCTTTATGGCAGGTCTATAAGAAGTATTGAGAGGGAACATTAACCCCACCCCTTATAAATATGGTTTGATTTTTTTTAATTAAAAAAAGATTGATGCTTTGTATGTCATTTACTTTAATTAATATTGATATGTGAAATAAAGAAGTAGAATGATACATTGTACTTTTTGCTATCCATTGGTTCTATCTAGTACATCAGCTATGATACTTTTGTGTCAAAATATTGTTCTTAACTTTTCAGAAGTCTTGTGTTTTTTAGGAAGGTTCTTTAATATGCTTGAATTTGAACTGCTGTTGATGACTGCAACTTGCTTTCTGGAAAGGTTTCATTTTGTGCTTCTGTATCAAAGTACAGAATATAGGAATATGAACCAGAAAGTATACTACATTCCTAGCAGGAGTATGTTTCAAAGTTATCTAAATAATCTATTAAGATTTTCTTAATAGATTATTTAGATAACTTCGAAACATTTGGCATTTGTGATCAAACACATGTTTGATCACAAATGCCATTTCGCAATATTTGGTGTTTATGTTATTGTAAAAGAATAATATGTTGGTCTAATATTTTTAAATATTAGATGTTTAGTCTCCCATGACATCACTTGCAAAGAATAAAAGACAAGTGCAACCTTCTTGCATGGTGTAGCAGCACCAAACGTGGTGAACAAATAGTTGCTTTATTCAGACATTACATGGTTGACGTACATGCAAGTTTGGTCCTCTTAACATATTGTCATTGCTGCTGAGCGAGGGTATTGTCTGGAGCTCAGCTACCTATCCACTCCCCTGATCTCAAGGTGAGATCTGCTTAGTCGTAGGACACTCCCCTTAACCCATGACGTCACATGACAGCCCTTGTAACCACTGACGAGGGTTCGACTAAGTGGTTTGACTATCAGCTGACACCGCAATAGCACACTTATGGAGAATAAAGGACCTGTACAAGCGTTTTTCTTTAGTCAGTACATATTATTTTTGGCATTTATTTACTCATGACTGTCTACCTTTGGTTAGAGTGGAGATCTATTCCTGCTGATCAGCTGGATGTGACAAAATTGCTGCAGGACTGTCATTGTTGGTGGCAGTTATCTGGATAGTTTCCATGATGAGTGTGAGAATAAGAATTTATAATTGGAGAATATAACAAAACTTAAAACAATTATAGATATAAGATTTGCATTACATCATGGAGAGCATGATTTTGACACTGATGTTTACCAATTAATCCTGCCATTCTCTTGCCAAAGTAGAGGTAAGAGACTTTAATTAATCAGTATTAGTATATAATTGATGTTGGTTAAACTGAAGTTATTATTTATATCAGGAAAATAGGTGGAAGAGAAAGGAGCTGACAGTTAAAGACACAAAGAAAACTACAGACAAGCTGTTGAAAACGTTTCTGAAGAGGCTTGCCTTAAAAGCTGCAACAGGAGGCAAAAGGCTAGTAACACATTTAAAATTTAGATTGCTTTGATTTCAACAGTAAGTAAATGTAGATCAACTTTTCTTTCATTAACAACGAAAATATTCTTGTTGGAATTTAGTTTCTGAGAACCATTTTACTATTTTTCTTGTCAACAGTGATGACATCATTCCCAGTCTCTCTCAGGTGAAGAGAGCAGAAACTGATGATATTTTTATTCTGCCTTCCTTGGAACAGAAAGAGGAAAACAGGTTTGTTAGTTCTTTTTATCTTGGTTGTAGTTGTTTCATTGTTGAAATCCATATTATGAATGCATAATGTGTGAATACATAAAATATGAAAGCAATACATGGTGATGCATAATCACAGTTGATCGGGAAAGGCTGTAAGCAAATAGACATCCAGCAATTTACCATCCCAATCCAATGGAGACCGCAGTAAAGTTTCCCTTTTTTAATTTTGTATTATGTTTTGTATTTGCAATGTTAAAGTGATACTAGTCTATTAGTACTATTGATGTACAACTCACAGAGTAATCCTTCACTTTTAGCTCAGATGAAGAGGCTGAGAAGGAATGGAAAGAACGAATGAAGAATGAAAGGTTATTGCAGGTGATTTGATACCTTTATATTCCTTGAAACAATTGCTCAATGTTTTGGAAAAATAAATTATGCTTTTTTGTCATAATATGCTGATTATAAAGCTTGCTTTCTAACAATTACAAAGCCAGCGAAAAATGGGCAGAGGTGTGATAGAAAGTGAAAATCAGAAAACAACAGATGATAGCAATCTGAATTAAAAACAGAACATAGATTGGGCAGCATCTGTACAAGTGAAAACAGAGCTAATATCAGGCCAATGGGTCTTTGGCCAAAATATTAACTCTGTTTCTCTTTTTAGTTAGCTACCTGGCCTATAAAGAACTGTGATTGGAAGAATGAGAGGAGAAAATGATCGGTGAGATACAATGCAGAACCAAAAGGTGGGTCAGAAGAAGTGGTATAGCAGAAAGGAGACAAAGCATAAGGTGTGGTGGGAGGAAATATTGGTGGACCACAAAACAGTTAGCCAGACGTATCATACACTGCCCTCCAATTTATTTCTGTGCACAAAGCACCAATTCCATATGTTTTCAAATATTTTAATCCTGAACCAAAAAAAAAATTGTAAAGCTGCAAAATAGCAGGAGCATTATACAGGATGTTTCCGTAACTAGTTAATGGAGATACAACTATTTATGCTGCTTTTTACAAGACAGGCCCCCTGATTCCTTGATTAAACCATCTGTTGTCAAGGCTAATCAGATGTTAGCTGAATCTTTACTGAAATGATCATCAATAAATCATGTTTTTGTATTTTCAAATTTCATTTTTAGAATGAATTTTTTGAGAATCCTAATTCTGTAGATATTGATTCAGAAGACTTTGCAAGTTTACCTCCAGAGGTGAGGCATGAAATCTTGACAGACCTCAAAGAATTCGCCAAGCGTCGAAGAACTTTATTGGAGCCAATGCCTCAGGTAGGCTAATTTATTTGTGCATATGGTGTAGGAAAAGGCGACATTAAGATTTATTCAGTGATTAGTTTATCCATCTATCTATATACTTTTAAAATTCTGTGTGAGTTGTTTATGTCTGTCAGATTTTTGGCCTTTGATTCCATGGTCCGCCAAAACCACACGCTCAAGCTCCGAGGTTTTTTCCATTTCGCTAGACATTACACTTTTACATTCACTAATGCACTCCTCAATAATGCCCTCCCTCCTTCTCCCCACCCCTCCCTCCCTCTCTCCCCCTTACACCCCCCCCCCCCCCCCAACGGGTCTGCACTTGGTCTAGTATATTACTAAAACTCTCATCTTGTTTTCTATCTATCTATGCGTATTCATGTCAGGGCTCGAAATTAACGGTTGCCCGGTTGCCAATGGCCAACTAAAGTTCCGCTGTGCAACCTAAAAGCCGTGTCATTTTGCCCGGCTTGGCAAGCACCCGGGACACCTACCATTTGTCTCTACCTCTCTCTCTCTCTCTCTCTCTGTGTCTCTGTCTCCGTCTCCGCCCTCCATCCATGTCTGGGCCACAGGGTCTCTGCTCTCCAGCCACTCCTTATCCACCAGCACGGCCGGCCACCTTGCACTTGCGCACTGCCACGGCCTGCACATCCTCCCCCTGCACATGCGCACTGCCACGGCCTGCACACCCTCCCCCTGCACATGGGCACAACCACGGCCAGCACATCATCAGCCACCCTGCACATGTTCACTGCCACGGTAACTGGTCGGCACCGGGTCCCTTTGCATTGTGGGAGATCTGGCCGCCATTGCTGTCCGCTCGCCGCGACCGCTGAAACCCAACGCAGAGTTACTCCAGCTCTCTTCTCTCGATCTCTCTCTTCCCTCCCTCCCTTCCCTCTCTCCCTCCCTCCCTTTCCTCTCTCCCTCCCTCCCCTCTCTCTCTCCCTCCCTCCCCTCTCTCTCCTTCCCTTCCCTCTCTCTCTTCCTCCTTCCCTCTCTCTCCCTCCCTCGTTCCCTCTCTCTCCCTCCCTTTTCCCCCTGTTCCCCCATTTCCCTCCCATCTTTCCTCCCCAGCCCCACCTGGAGCTGGAGTAGCTCCCCGGAGTAACTCTTGCTTTTTGGTTTCCTGGTGCTCCAAACATATTCCAAATGGAATTTAAACTGGAGGTGGTGGAGGGTGGAATTAAGCAAAAAAGGGTTCTTGGGGGGGGAAAAAGACCTAGCTTAGTTGGGTAACTCTGGTAGGGAGAAAACCCATGCGATCAAAGTGAAAAGGAGCAAACTCCATTCAGACAGCACCCATATTCAGGATCAATTCCGGCTCTGGCACTTTTAGGCAGCAACTTTATGGCCAATGTACTGCCCCATAGTCTTGAACTTAATTAAAACATACAGTAGCTGTAAAGGGGGACATAGCGTGACTTAGAGATTTAAAACTGAAAATGGATAGTTTTTTTTTAGTAACCAAAGTTATCAACGTATATTTTTTTGGAAAACTAAATATAGTGGTACAGCTGGTAGACTTTCTGCCACACACGCCAGATATCTGTGTCCTTGGGCACTGTCTGTGTTGAATTTGCACATTTTCCCTGCAAGCGTGTGGGTTTCATCCCATATCCCAAAGACGCATTCGCTTTGTAGGTTAACTTGTCTCTGTAAAAATGCCCCTAATGTGTAGGGAGTGGGTGAGGAAAGTGGAATAGCAGAACTTGTGTGAATGGGTGGAAGACAAAAAAGCTGGAGAAAATCAGGGCGTGAGGCAGCATCTATGGAGCGAAGGAATAGACGATTTTTCGAGTCGAGACCCTTCTTCAGACTGATGTCGTGGGACGGGAAAAAGAAAGGAAGAAGCAGAGACAGTAGGCTGTGGGAGAGCTGGGAATGGGAGGGGAAGGAGAGAGAAGCAAGGACTACCTGAAATTGGAGAAGCCAATGTTCATACAGCTGGGATGTAAACTACCCAAGCGAAATATGAGATGCTGTTCCTCCAATTTGCGGTGGGCCTTACTCTGGCCATGGAGGAGGCCCAGGACAGAAAGTTCGGATTCGGAATGGGGGGGGGGTGGGGTGCTGAGCCACTGGGAGATCAGGTTAGTTATTGCAAACTGAGTGGAGGTGTTGTACCTAGGTTGTCCTGCTGGCAACAGAGAAAAAAAGTTAAGTGAGAGGCTTGCATGTGATCCTGGAACATCACCAAAATGCAGACCTCCCAACTATCCCGCTTTTGGCGGGATATTCCCGCTTTTTAGGTTCCCTTCCCGCCATCCCGATTTGTACCCTAATTATCCCGCTAAATTCTTCCTCCCGTGGTGAACGCCGGCGCCATGTGTCCCCGGTTTGCCAGCCCGCGCGATCAGCGGCACTTTGCCGGGCCCTAGTGGCCGCACGTGCGCAGTGGGGGAGGGTTGCCGGGCCCCAGTGGCCGCGCGTGCGCAGTGGGTGAGGGTTGCCGGGCCCCAGTGGACGCGCGTGCGCAGTGGGGGAGGGTTGCCGGGCCCCAGTGGCCGCGCGTGCGCAGTGGGGGAGGGTTGCCGGGCCTGGCGCCATTTCGAGCCACGCCACGCTCGGCCCAGAGCCCGGGCGGCGCCGGCCCGCGCGATCAGCGGCACTTTCTTGCCGCCAGCCGGCCGCTCGCGGCAGCCCCATCACCGGGGGTACACAAAAAGCTGGAGAAACTCAGCGGGTGCAGCAGCATCTAAGGAGCGAAGGAGATAGGCGACGTTTCGGGTCGAGACCCTTCTTCAGCTAGAAGAAGGGTCTCGACCCGAAACGTCGCCTATCTCCTTCGCTCCTTAGATGCTGCTGCACCCGCTGAGTTTCTCCAGCTTTTTGTGTACCCTCGATTCTCCAGCATCTGCAGTTCCTTCTTTAAAGCCCCATCACCGGGCCTTCCCCCCCCCCCCCCCCCCCCCCCACCCAGTGCGCAGGCGCAGACCCGCCGGCAACCTGGCCAAGTGCGCATGTGCCGCACCCGCCCGCCGGCAGCCCGCTGATCTGCACCAGTGCGCAGGCGCATAGCCGCCGGCAACAACCCCAAGTGAGAGAAATTAAGGTGAGTCTAGTGCCAAGTTTATCAAAGTTTAACAAAGAATTATAAATGTTTCAGCATACATGTACCTTTTTCACATTTTGGCATTTAAAATACTTCTTCACAATTTAGAATTTGTGACATGGGACCCCGAATAGGGCGCCGCGACATATTATGAATTTTCATTTAAAAATATGAATTTTGAGGGGAAATATTATGAATTTTGACAATCAAATGTTGGGAGGTCTGCAAAATGATACACGATAGTGCTAAATCTTTGGCACCACCTTTCTTACCATTGTCCTGTGATGATCTGTGTCAAGTTTTGTTCAGATTGATGTTATATTTCACAAGTTATTCGTAATTTTTAACTTTAGAATTAGCAGCTAAAATCCTTGCTGGCCCAGCTTGCAACAAAGTTGCAATCGAGGAGCACCCAGTCCCTCCAGGAAGTTTTTAGCAAGTATATTTCTGGCACATGGAGGGAGGGTGCATTTTTTTCAATATTTTAAAGTCACAGTACACTGAATGTTGAATAAGGTAAAATGAGCAGCCCCTGCGCAATGGTGTAATATTGCGTTAGGGGAACGGATTGCGTTGGCGAAACGGTTGAGTGGTGGAATGGGCTGCAATGGGGGACCAGGCCTCCCGTTGGGGAAACGGGTGAGTAGTGGAATATTGCCTTGGGGAACGGGTTGCGTTGGGGGACCAGACCTCCCGTGGGATCTATGGGTGAGTGGTGGAATATTGCATTGGGGGACCAGGCCTCTCGTGTGACAGGGACCCATCTATCTATCTATCTACGCGTGTGGTTTCATGTGATCCCGGAACTACGCCGGGATGTTTGCAGCACCTTATTCACCATTGTCCCGTGGTGGTCTGTGTCAAGTTTAGTTCAGATTGGTATTATATTTCACAAGTTAGTCATAATTTTTACCTTTAGAAATTCAAGTTTAAGACAAATTTAGCAGCTAAAATCCTTGCTGGCCCAGCTTGCAATAAAGTTACAACAAAATTGCAATCGAGGAACACTCAGTCCTCCGAGCAAGTATGTTCCTGGCAGCATGGAGGGAGGGTGCATTTAAAAAATATATTTTAATGTCACTACACTGAATTTTGAATAAGGCAAAATGAGCAGCCACTGCACAGTTGGGGGCTATGGGTGAGTGGTGGAATATTGCCTTGGGGAATGGGTTGCTTTGGGGGACCAGGCCTCCCGTTGGGAAAACGGGTGAGTGGTGGAATATTGCCTTGGGGGACAGGGCCTTCTGTGTGACGGGGACCCAACGGGTCCCAGTGGTATCGTTTATACTCAAAATTGAAGCCTGTCAACCTTATGAATTATTCTATAAACCAGTTATACTCTACATTGAACCCAGCTCATATTGTATTTTGGTTTACAGTCATTCATCTTTACAGTGTGTCACCAAACCTCATTGACACTAATTATGTCAGCTGTTAAGGGATGTTTGCATCAGACTAATGACACGTAAACTGCAGTGAAAGAGACTGGAGAAATCCAGATTGTAAAATTGTGTTTTTGTTGTCCAGCCTGTGCTTTCCATTGACTTCTTCATGTTTTTTGAACTTCCAGGTGTAGTGGCCATTTGGCTTTATTTTGTGTGTCATAAATTATGGCATTTGCCTTTAAATTTTGCCAGCCTGTAATTATGTGGGTGGGATTTATTACGTAGTCAGAGGCATGTTTGGTACTGGGTTTCCTGTGGAGAAGATGTTAATTTGTTAGTTTAGTTTTGGAGCCAACATGGTAGGAAGGAATATCCTTCGACCATGAGGAGGTTTTCTACATGTGGAGTTATGCTGAGACATGAGAGTTTTCTAACGTTTAAAAGCAATATGCTGGAGTTTGACGAAGATTAACGTGTACGTGTCTAAGAAGGTTGGATGAATATCTTGTTAAAGAAGGAACTGCAGATGCTGGAGAATCGAGGGTACACAAAAGGCTGGAGAAACTCAGCGAGTGCAGCAGCATCTAAGGAGCAAAGGAGATAGGCTATGTTTCGGGTCGAGACCCTTCTTCCTTGGATGCTGCTACACCCGCTGAGTTTCTCCAGCCTTTTGTGTACCCTGGATGAATATCTTACTGTTTTTCTTCAACAATAAAGAAACAATCTGATTATTAATCAAAAGACTGTGTTATGAAGATTTATCTTTCGGGAAGCTTGGAAAGTCTAGTGGAGAGCTCACATGCGTAAAACGACATTCTCCTAATACCATGTTTTCTCATGTGGCTAAAGACATAACGGAGCGATATAGTAATCTGCCACTGCACAAGGTACAGTGAAAAGCTTTGTGGTTTTGGTGCTCTTGGTGTTCAGGGTTTCTTCAAAAATACTTGGATTGACACCTTTTAATAATTAGATGATCTGGATTTTACACTGCTAGTACAAACAAGCCTCCAAAACTTAAATGCAATACCAAAACATATTTTATCAGCAGATTTTCATTTTTGGTCAACAAAGTTATCTTGCTCACCAAGCATACCTGCCAACTATTCCGATTTGGGCGGAATTCTTCCGATTTTTCCATCCCAATTCCGAATTCCGATTTTTTTCCTCAATATTCCGAAAAAAATTGGAATTCGGAATTGGGATGGAAGCGTGCATGCGACCCATGGCGGCGGCGGCGGCGAGGAGACAGCGAGAGAGCGCACCGCGCCTGCGCCGCTTATGGGGACACGCACGGGTGTACGTCAGCACGCAGCCGCATGACCCCGCCCCGCCACGGTGGCGTTCGGCGTCACTTGCCCCCCCCCCCCCCGCACTGAGGTCACTTTGTTAACGAAGAAACTGCAGATGCTGGAGAATCGAGGGTTACACAAAATGCTGGAGAAACTCAGCGGGTGCAGCAGCATCTAAGGAGCGAAGGAGATACACAAAATGCTGGAGAAACTCAGCGGGTGCAGCAGAAAGTCTGAAGAAGGGTCTCGACCCGAAAACGTCGCCTATCTCCTTCGCTCCTTAGATGCTGCTGCACCCGCTGAGTTTCTCCAGCATTTTGTGTAACCCTCGATTCTCCAGCATCTGCAGTTTCTTCGTTAACAAAGTGACCTCAGTGCGGGGGGTTATTTATTTCTCATGTGTCTACACTGGATGGATTGTAATCATGTATAGTCTTTCCGCTGACTGGTTAGCATGCACCAAAAGCTTTTCACTGTACTTCGGTTCTGGTGACAATGAACTAAACTAACTACTAACTAGCTAGATAATTTCCATTCCTTCTATGTTATCTTTTGAACACCTCGACATTTTTAATATATACCATTTCCCCCCAAAATTATATAGATATTTTACAATTATTATTTTTTTTCATTTACATGGCCTTTACAGAATGGTTGCTGTATTATCCTTCTGTAAAACAGGGGGGGAAATATTTCGGTTTGCTGAATGCAGACCTACTAAAACAATAAGAGTGTAGGATGCTGGTTTACACCGAAGATAGACAGAAAATGCTGGAGTAACTCAGCAATGCTGGAGTAACTCGTGCAGCATCTCTGGAGAGAAGGAATGTAGACTTTTTGGGTGGCGACCCTTCTTCAGACAGTCAGGGGAGAGGGAAACTACAGATTTGGAAGGCTTTCAAAGAGCATGTAAGGTGTGAAAAGGACAGATCAAATCAGACGATGAACATAGAAATGTAGAATGGTGCCTTGCTCGAGAAATGCATTGCAACAAAGTACTTTAAAATATAGTGAATAATTCTTGATTATTTAACACATAATTGATATATGGATTTTTCAAATCAGAATGTTTAAACACATTTATCATTTTGTGCTTACTTCTATAGGAGTCAACTGATTTTTCTCAGTACCAGTTATCTGGCCTGCTTAAACGCAACAGACTTAACCAGCATATTCAAGGTGTTCAAAAAGAGATGAACAAACAAAACTGTGGAGAAATCCAAATGGACTGTGATAATGAAGGGGGATTCATTAAGGAAATGGAAACCAGACGACTTGTATCCGAGGATGCTTCGCACTACATTCTGATAAAAGGTACAGGGAATATGATGAAACAAATGCTTTCCTACCTATCAATTATGTTCTGTTTCATTTAATTTGTTTTGGTGTCAATTCGCTCTTTCATTAAAGCCTTTAATCGTTTCCCCAGGTAAAAACATTTAGCTGCTTTTGTACTGCATCGATAAAAGAAAATTGGGAACTGCACAGTTTTATCAGTGAATGTATTTAAACATAATAAGGACATGTCAGCTTTTTATTATCCCCTCCCCCCTCCCATTCTCTACCTTATTTTTTGCTGCAAAACTATACATAGAAATTTATACAAAAGGAAATAGTGCTATGTGAAATAGATGAATCACTTACATTTATACAAAGTATTGGGTAAACGCACATCTGGGCTTTTCATTATAGATATTTTCAATTATTTTCATTAATGGTTAACGTGTTACTGCATTACAGTCGCAACACCAAGAATCAAACAACAGGCTTCCCAATGCATGACATCTATCCGTACCGATGTAACTGGACAGTGGGAAATGCTCCTTTTTACTGGTGCATCAGCAAGTGAAATCTTATTACAGATGGGTGTCAGAAAATTAAAACTAACAACTCATTCTGTTTATTTTGCTATGTTTTATCTTTGTTGAGCTCATCACTTTATTGGAATTAGTTGCAGCTCCATCAATTCAATAGCTATCTTTCAGTTAGTTAAAGGGAAACAATGGATTAAGGTTGTTATCATGCGCCATGTGAGGATGGAAATAAACAGACTTTGGTCTGGTCAGCCCCAGAATAGTCACCACCTAGGAATACTGAGTGCTATTACTTGTCACTGAAATAAAACATCCAATAAGGCATACTGAATTCATGTCCCAGAATGTGTGTGTTTATATGCAATTGGAGTCATAGAGTGATACAACGTGGAAACAGGCCCTAAGGCCCAACTTGCCCACACTGGCCAACATGTCTCAGATACACTAGTCCCACCTGCGCATGTTTGACCTGTATTCCTCCAAACCTATGTACCTGTCTATCCGTTTCGTAGATATTGGGATAGCCCCTGCCTCAACTATCTCATCTGGCAGCTTGTTCCATACCCCTACCAACCTTTGTGTGTTAAAGGTACCCCACTGATTCCTATTAAATCTTTTCCCCTTCACCTTAAACCTATGTCCACTTGTCCTCGATTTGCCTACTCTGGGCAAGAGACTCGGTGCATCTACCCGATCTTCCTCGTGATTTTATATACCTCTTTAAGATCATCCCTCATCCTCTTGCACTCCTAAGGAATAGAGTCCCAGTCTACTCAACCTCGCCCAATAGCTCAGACCCTCTAGTCTTGGCAATATCCTCGTAAATCTTCCCTGTACCCTTTCCAGCTTGACCACATCTTTCCTATAACCTGGTGCCCAGAACTGAACACAAAACTATAAACACAGCCTCACCAAACTCTTATACAAATGCAGCATGACCTCCCAACTTCTATACTCAATACTCTGACTGATGAAGGCCAATCTGCCGAATGCTTTTATGACCACCCTATCTACCTACTTCTCCACCTTCAGGGAACCATGCACCTGCACTCCTAGATCCCTCTATTCTACAACACTACCCAGAGCCCTACCATTCACTGTGTAGGTCCTTGTTAGATTTCCCAGAATGCAACACCTCACATTTCTGTAAATCTGTATTAAAATTACAAACAGCGGCACACATTTTGTTGTCAGCAATGAAGGGGTGACACTCACTGACTACCTTTGTAAAAATACTCCACAAAATCTTATTAGGCTATAGAGTTTTTCAATGTCAGTTTGATATCTCAACACTTTCTACAGGAAATCCCTAGAGTCTAGTAACAGTGCAGGCACCACACTGGCTGATCAAGCAATCAGGTTAAATACTCATGCATGCAACAAAGTAGAAAATGTAACATATTTATTAAGTCATTATGCAGGAAATGAAATAAAGATTGAAACAGCAACATGGAATTAAAGGTGAAAATTATTAAGGAAAATGATCAGAACAAAAATTAACAAGAGAATGAGCCTCCAGTATGTAATTTTTAGGACAGGAGAGATTAATCTACCCCAGAAGAGTAACCCAATGACCTACTAATTCCAAATTTAAGTACACGTTTTAGGGATCATTTCCATGTAGATTTAGACAATAGGTGCAGGAGTAGGCCATTCGGCCCTTCCAGCCAGCATCGCCATTTAATGTGATCGTGGCTGATCTTCCCCAATCAGTACCTGATTCCTGCCTTCTCCCCATATCCCCTGACTCAGCTATTTTTAAGAGCCCTACCTAGCTCTCTCTTGAAAGCATCCAGAGAGCCTGCCACCACTGCCCTCTGAGGCAGAGAATTGACAATGTTTGTGATAGCACACTATCTGGGGATGTGAATCAGAATATTTGTGACAGCATCTTTGAGATTTTTCACAATTGGTATTGTTTGGATGCCAGGTGGTATTAGGCTTGTTGAACAAAGTGAAAGTAGAAATCGTTTCCATTAATGTACAACAATATAGGACATTATTTGAAGATAATGTTAAGTAAGTAAGTTTATTGGCCAAGTATTCACATACAAGGAATTTGCCTTGGTGTTCCGCCCACAAGTAACAACATGACATACAGTGACAGTTACGAATGACTCAGAAAACACTAAACATTAATAATAATAAAACATTAATGATAAAACACCATTGATTAAGCATGTGAACCAACAAAATGCCAGTTCAAAGGGAGGCCACAGATTTCTGGCTGTTGAGTAGAGCAACTACTCGTGGATAAAAACTGTTTTTATGTATGGCTGTTGCAGCTTTGACAGACCGGAGTTGCCTTCCAGAGGGAAGTGATTCAAAGAGTTTGTGGCCAGGGTAATGGGTGATTACTAACTGCATTTTATTTTTTAATGTGTCTGGCAGAAAAATCGAAATAGAACATATACAATTTCAAATATTAATTTAACTTGCAGGAATCCAGTTGAAAAATAGTGAAGCTGCAGAGACCAATGAACAAATTCCACCAGAGAAAATTATTAATTCCACTGCCACAGAGGCACCCTCAAACTCTGGTTGCGAGCCTTTTAAATATTCAAGTCTCACATCACCTCCAACAACCAAAGCTGGTGATGATGCTGCTGCAAATGATTGCCCTTCTCCACGGACAATGATGGCTATTGAAGCTGCCATGTTAGAAAGCAGCTCAGATGACGGGATCGAGTCTGGAGAAGATAAATTATTTCTACCTGGGTGCAGTAGCACTCTATATTCAGCTGGTGGTACTTCCAAAAATGTAAATATGTCACCAAGGACACATCGAGCCATCCAGCAAGCTTTAGAAGAAATTGAAGTGACAAACATTGCAAAGAGGGACCAAGAAAATGAATACAGCAATACTACAAAACAACTAGTCAGATGCTTAAGCTCAGATAATGAGCATGAAGATCAAGCAGTATTTAACAGTGATTGTGAGCTGCTTGAATTACCATTAAGTTCAAAGGCCACTCAGAGGAAATCTATAAGATCTGGAAATGATCAACATTGCAATATGCAAGCTAAACTCCCTGCAGCTACAAAACCTTCCCCCGTCAGTGCAAGCAAGCAAGATAATGATGATGCAATGCAAGTGATTATTGAAAAAAAGAAAATTGAACAGATAAATATTCAAACTTCTGAATTTGTGCAGGAAAATGAAAATGATGCTGAGATGCACTTGGACAGTAACATCAGGAAATGTATTAATCCTCTTGAAACAGTTATGTTCCAAGGAAATAGCAGTACAGACAGTGGAACTATTCCAAGCGTACAGCAGCCTTTATTTTCTCTCGCTCTGGGAATTCAGTCTGTGGACAATATAAAAATGCCTCCTCAGGCATTGATAAAAGGAGAATTGGAATTGACGAGTTTTTCTTCTGAAAAAGATAAACAAGCCTCGGTAGAAGAATCCATTGAAAACAAGAATTCTGCGAAGGATGAAGATCAGAGTGACTCTGAGGGTAATTTTTTTTTTCTAAACAAGTAAACTACATAAAGTGTTATGGAAATATAATAAAAAGGAACTGCAGATGCTGGTTTGTACCAAAGATAAACACCAAATGCTGGAATAACTCTGGGTCAGGCAGCAATTCTGGGGAAAATTGATAGGTGATGTTTCGAGTCAGGACTCTTCATTGTTAATTGTTAAGGGATGTGAGGAAGAAAGAAGAGAAGAGGAGCATGCTCTATCATTACAATATTACTATAATCTCACAACATGGTAATTGAAATTTTGCTTTCCATCACTATTACCACTGAAGTAGTAATTTACATCAATAAAACACTGCTGTTCATCCCTATGAAAAGGCTTGGTTAATTTAGTGATACAATGAGGATGGAACACCTTGTTTCTAAAATGTAGTTTTATATATTGGGTAATTTTACAAAATATGGTAAATAATCAGTGACCCTTGCATTGTTATTTTCTAACTTTCAGCCTCCTTCACTCCAGGAAGCAACGTCCCAACTTATCCATTCTATTCTTCTAACTCGAGCTCTCTGGCAATAACCGTGCCAATCTATTGTGCACCTTCTCTTGCTAATCACATCCTTCCTATAGATTGGAACTATGCAACCTGACAACCTGCATTGGTTTAACTTCACAAAATGCATCACTTTGCACTTGTCTGAGTAAAATTGTAGGTTTAATGTGAAATCTTTTAGCCTCAGTTAATTGCGTTTTTTAAAAATCTTTTACCTTATTGTGTCCCAGAAATTGATACTTGTTTTAATGTCCAGGAAGCTTTATTGAAGTTATTGACACCAATGAAGCACCATTGCAAAATGAGCTATTTCCACACAATATCTTCAAACCTTTGATTCCTGTGACTAAATCAACACTACTACCTGATGACAATGTACAAGGCACTTTAGAAACTGTACAGACAGTTAAAGAGGAACAATCGGCAGTTATCATTGATCATGCAGAAGAAGTTGAGAAAATTGTTCAGCAAAATATGGAAGAAGAACCGGAGCAGCCCAAATGGACAGATATGGAAGAAAGCACAGCAAATGAGTGGAGTGAACTAAATCAGGTAAAGTTTAATATATCTTCATATTTGTAACATTTTATTATACTAAAGTCCCTTTAAATTGGTCACAACCCGTTTCTAGTAGGATCTGGACCATGCACAGATAATATTAAGTAAAAACCAAACAGCCGGGAGAACTCAGCAAGCCAGGCAGCAGCTGTGCAGGGAAACGGACAGATATAATTTCAGGACAGGAGCTTTTTGTCAGACTGATGTCCATTTCCCTCCACAGATGCTCCCTGATCCATTTAGTTTCAACAGTCATATTTGTTTTTTTACTCACGATTCCAGCATCTGCAGTCACTTGTGTCTCCACAGACATTGCTATTCCATTTACCAATTGAATGTAAAAGGTGTCGTATTTGCAGAGTCGCTGTTTGTTCTCGGCCATAATTGGTGTATGCATTGGAAATGTTAAGAAATGGAGCAACTTATTGACCAAACATTGTTTGTTAAGCAACTTCAAGTGTCATCCGCAAGTTTATAGTGCAATCTGGGAATAACTTTATTAAATTAAATATAATTGGGATTCTATATTTCCTCCTTGTTGCAGGGTGATGTAGAGGAACTAGAAAACAGCTTGTTCTTAAAGCAGTCTGACCTACAATCTCAGAAACAACAGCAAGAGCGTGTTGCAGCCACAATCACAGGACAAATGTACTTGGACAGTCAGGTAAAATAACTTTTATGCACCAGTGATTCATCTGAATTGAGCAGTGGATGTTGCATGTGTAACAATAAATTGGAATATAACAATTATATATTCTTTGCAATATGAAGGATCTTAACATAAAAAGTTAACTCTTTTTACTCTCCACCTGACTTGCTAAATATTACCAACTTTTTCAGGTTTTCTTGCACAACCTGTGTTTCTCATTTGGTTATTTGAAGTAACTCATTGCCATTCACAACTCTTAAAATCTTTACAGTTTTGCAATATGTCTCTTGTTTCTACAACAAGCAATCTCCAGATTTATCCATCTAGGTCAATAAAGGGTCCAGATTTTATTAAGAAATATGACTGCTTATTTCTCACTGCTTAAACATCAGCAGTTTTAGAAAATCTGACAAGATGAGTGCAAGCGTAAAGCCCAAAATGCTATTTGTCTACGATTCCAAAGATTTCAATAGTGAAGTCCAGGAAGGAAGTGCAGAGAATTCAATGTAAAAGGTACACCCCAGTGGTATGAACATTGACTTCTTTAACTTCAGATGGCCCTTGCTTTCTCTCTCCATTCCCTTCTCTTTCCCAGTTTCCTACTGGTCTTACTATCTCCGACTACATTCTATCTTTGTCCTGCCCCCTCCCCTGACATCAGTCTGAAGGGTCTCGACCTGAATCGTCGCCCATTCCTTCTCTCCAGAGATGTTGCCTCGCCCACTGAATTACTCCAGCATTTTGTGCCTACCTTCTATGAGCACGTAGAAAATGCTTTTCAGTTAAATTTTCTAGTATCAAATCCAATCTTCCTTCTTAAAACAAGCATTTACCTACTACTAATTTCATTTTTTAATTGAGAAAATTGCAATAAATTTAAAGCGTACTACACCCTAAATATTTCCTGTCAGCATTGATATATTAATTTTAAAACATTCACATTTCAGTGTGATTTCTTAGTTTTTAGAACTTGACTGAAAACATTGCTGAAAATCACTGCACCAGAAATTTCAATTGCCAGTCCCACAATTTGATTCTTTGGTGATATAAAGCTGAAAGTTAAAGCTGTCAGAAACTTTCTACGGCACGTAGAAAGGTAAAAAGGTTTTCTTATGGCGAATTTTCAAATTGGTAAAGAGGTGAACTATTGCCAATGTGTTGTGAAGATTGAATTTATTAATGAGTACGCCGATTTATTTCGGTCTTGTTTATAGGAGCTATTACGGCTTCTTGGAATTCCTTATATTGTTGCTCCCACGGAGGCAGAAGCGCAATGTGCTTACCTGGATCTGACTGATCAAACTAGTGGAACCATCACTGATGACAGTGATATATGGCTGTTTGGAGCACGTCATGTGTATAAGAATTTCTTCAATCAAGATAAGTATGTGGAATATTACCAGTACGTCCATATTCATAACCAACTTGGTGAGCAAAATCTTTTAGACTTTTTGATCTTTAGGATACATTTCAGTTACCTGAGGGTCCTGAAATTACTAAGCTCCTTTTGCCCACATTTTTCGCCATACTTTTGTGTCTGTTGAAATAGAGAGACTGGTCGATAGGAGGCTAGGGGAACTTCAGTTCGTGATTCCTCAAGTGTTGTGAGTGTGAAGCAGGACTAACTGATCTACCATTTTCATGTGTTCAGAACTAAAGGGGAAATATGTTGTTTCAGCCTTATCTTACAAAACATTAATGTATGATGAAATGTAATTCTTTATTAATCTCATTATTTGAAAAGGGATCCATTGAGAGAAATTATTGATTCTTTTGAATTGTGAACTGAAAACAAACATGAGTAAATTATAAAGTAAAAGCACAAAATGCTAGACATTTTGGCAGGCAGTATTTGTGGATAGATAAACAGTTAATGTTTCATGTCAAAGATTTGCCCAGAATTGAGAGAGTTAGAGAGAAAATTAACTATCTATATTACTAAAATATAGTACAAGATTACTAAGATCTTGACCACATTCTGACTTTCTCTTTCGTGATTTCTGAAAGAACGCCGCCACTTAAGGCCGTCATTTTTGGCCACCTCGTTCAGAGTCCCCCTCCGCTGAGCTGGACCAGAGGATTTTTCCCATCGATGAAACATAAAATAATTATTAATGTTTAGAAAATGTTGACATTCTCTCTGCTGTCCCTGCTGGTGGGAGGGGGAGGGACTATAAAACCCGAAGTGTTGTGCCTATGTCAGTCTCTGCAAGATGGGGGAAGTGAGAGGGTCATGTCTCTCAGTCTGAGCTGTGAATTACACTGAACACATGTCTACTAAACTGTCATACAGTCATACAGTAATAAAGTGTGGAAACAGGCCCTTCGGCCCAACTCGCCCACACCGACCAACAATGTCCCGGCTACCCTTGTCCCACTTGCCTGTGCTTGGTCCATAACCCTCCAAACCTGTCCTATCCATGTACCTGTGCAACTGTTTCTTAAACGATGGGATAGTCCCAGCCTCAACTACCTCATCTGGCAGCTTGTTCCATACACCCACCACCCTCTGTGTGAAAAAGTTACCCCTCTGATTCCTATTAAATCTTTTCCCCTTCACCTTGAACCTATGTCCTCTGGTCCTTGATTCCCCTACCCTGGGTAAAGGACTCTGTGCATCTACCCGATCTATTTCTCTCATGATTTTGTATACTTCTATAAGATCTCCCCTCATCCTCCTACGCTCCATGGAATGGAGACACAGCCTACTCAACCTCTCCCTATAGCTCACACCATGTAGTCCTAGCAACATCCTCGTAAATCTTTTCTGAACCCTTTCAAGCTTGAATATCTGCCAAATTTAAAATAAAATACTGTGAGTGTGGTTTTACTGACCTTGAGTGCCCTTATTGTGGTTTGAAAATGAAAATATGGTTGGTTTGAAGTAAAAGCACTGCAAATGGTTGGTGGGGGTTTGGGTTGAATTTAAAAGCATTGCAATTGGTTGTTTGGCAGTTTTGGGTTGAAGTGAATGGCACTGTAAATGGTTGTTTTAGGGGTTTGTGGTTGAAGTAAAAGGCACTGCAAATGGGTGTTTGGGGGTTTTGGGTTGAAGTAAAGGGCACTGCAAATGGTTGTTTGGGGGTTTTGGGTTGAAGTACAAGGCACTGTAGAGTTATTGTTTGGCAGTTTTGGTTTGAAATGAAAGGCACTGCAAATGGCTGTTTGGGGGTTTTGGGTTGAAGTAAAAAGCACTGCAAATGGTTGTTTGTCTAAACTTGACAACTTCCTGTATGCACTGTATATTGATTTTAGATAAAATACTACCAATTGCGGCTGTGATTTTTGGCATCAATGAAAAATAAAAGTGTTATTAGTGTTTAAAAAAAATGTTGAGAATCTCTCTCCTATCAATCATGCCATGAAGGCCACACCTTTTTCGGTGGCAGGGGGAGGGATTATAAAACCCGTAAGTGTGGGTGTGGTTCAGTCACTGCATGACGGGGGAGGGAGAGGTCACGACTGTCTGAGCTGTGAATCAACTGAACACACTGAATGTCTACTGAACTGTGACTGTGGTGTTTTGGGTGGTTTTATGGTGGTTTCACCCTGCTTGAAATGGTATGAAACTGTATTTGAATGTGGTGGCCTTGCACCCTGCATAAAATGGTACGAAACTGCATTTGAATGTGGTGGCGTTGCACCCTGCATGAAATGGTACGAAAGTGCATTTGAATTTGGTGGCCTTGCAACCTGCTTCAAATGGTATGGAACTGCACTTGAATTTGGTGACCTTGCACCCTGCTTGAAGTGGTATGAAACTGCACTTGAATTTGGTAGCCTTGGATCCAGCTTGAAGTGGTATGAAACTGCATTTGAATTTGGTGGTCTTGCACCCTGCCTGAAGTGGTATGAAACTGCACTTGAATTTGGTGACCTTGCACCCTGCTCGAAGTGGTAAGAAACTGCACTTGAATTTGGTGGCCTTGCACCCTGCTTGAAATGGTAGGAAAATTGATTTAAATTTGGTGGTCTTGCACCCTGCTTGAAATGGAATTTCAAGGAATAGCCGCGAGTCAACTGTCAGCCCACCAGCCGTGAGTGAGCTGCCAGCACATCAGGCTTGAGGGACTGAGCTGCCACCCCATGAATCCATTTGGCCCACAATGTCCATACTAGCTCTCTAGACACCAGTCCCTTCAGCCCACACCCATAACAGCTCTCCAGAAAGCGCCCCCCCCCCCAATTGGCCACCAATATTGGAATTGGTGGAGAGGTGGAATATTGCGTCGGGGGACCAGCACTCCCGTGTGAACATTGGACACAAAGGGTCCCACTTAGTCTAGTTATTGTTAAATTGCTGTTATTGTTAAATTGCACTATAACCTGGGTAAGTAACTTGCTCAAAAAACACCTAATGTGCTAAGAATAACAAAAGTACCTTCTTATTAGATATATTAAACACAAACCAGCTAATTTTTTTTTAAATTATTCAGCAATGTGTTTTCTGAGTTGCATTAGGTTAGTAGTTCCAACAATTACATTGATATGGATTTTGAATGTGATTAAAATGACCCAAAAAGGCTTATGGGAACTCATCAAGTCAAATTTGACATTTAAACCACACGTGGTTTTAATTATCACCTAGAGGAGAGGGAAACAAGGCATGCAGTGGTTGAAAATAAGAATGCACGTAAGAGCTAAATAGGGGAACAGGTAGATTTGTTGGGAACAAAATGAGAATTTTAAAACTGAGATAAGTCGATGAATATCCTAAAGGGAATAAATTTGGTGCGAGTTAGGATACTGGCAACGGTTTTGAATAGCCCATGTTTCCAGAAGTTAACAGAGTGCGGTCTTGCAAGCTGGGCTTTGGAATAGTGAAATTTAGAGTTGTTGAAGGCCTGGTTTGGCTCTAGCTGATCTGAAACATTAACAGCATTTCTTCAGCATAATGGAGATGAAAGTCTTTGATGATATATAGTCCAAATAAAACAGTGCTGGAAATACTCAGCAGCATTATTGGAGAGAGAAACTGGTTAGCATTTTGGATAGCAGATCAATCATCAGAATTTGTAATTTCTTTGTTCCCATAAGCTGCCTGACAATGAATATTTCCAGCCCCTGGTTTTCCGGCACCTGCAGTAAAGCAGAAATATATTTTTTCTTGATCTAAACCTCATCCTGAGGATGGAAATGGCACCATGGTTGTGAATTGGTTGGTTCAGCCTTGGGGCTAATTACTAGCGTGAATATTATACCTCTAATTAATACATCATTTACATTCTTCATCAGTAAACTCTCTTGGATTTCAGGACTCGATAGAGGAAAGCTGATAAATCTTGCCTATTTTCTGGGCAGTGACTACACTGAGGGGATCCCTGGTGTAGGTTATGTAACAGCAATGGAACTGCTGAATGAATTCCTTGGGCCTGGACTGGAGCCACTTTTTCGTATTCGGTAGGATAGCTCATCACTTGTCATAAATCCTATCCTGTTTATTTTTGTTTTGGTCCATTGCACAGAATAGAATGTGATAAAGCCATTTGACCCTTTAACTTCATTCCTTTAATTGTCCACATAACATTTATCTCACTCTGGAATTTATTTAGTATTTTTAATCTTGTGAATAATGCATTCCAATAAATTAAGCTCTCTAAATTATTTTTCTTAAGCTCTGCAAATTTAGTTTGGAAAACTCCAGGTTACTAGATTAACATTGCAATCGGCATTATTCATCCATGGCCGCAGTCATTTCCACAGACCCAAAAGTATTCAGTCAAGTATTTTATCATCTATTTTTATTACATTACAAACAAGATTTTGAATCTGCGCTAAATAGAATTGCTTAGAACCGACTGAACGGCCAGCATTAGACTGTAATAGATATAATTAACATTCTGATCATGGAAATCTTGTAAACTAGCACCGATGGAAAATCCTACTATATTATTTGTAGTCTCATGATTCACAGCAAATGGCATTCTACCCCTTTTTTTACAAAAAAGAAACTCCTATAATTCTTTGCTATCTGTTATATGAAATATGTTTGCTTTTGCATTTCCTCCTATTTGTATCTTGTAGCAGCACTGAATAATATGATATGACTGCTTCTTGCTTGAGAGTTTTATTTATGTGCTTAGTTGTTATCGTTAAACTTCAAATTACAAAAACAAATTGATTTTTTAATATGAATTTTTAATTGTCACTTTATAATTGAATTAATTTAATTCCCATTATGCATATGTGAGGCTGTGAATTCAGTACTTGGGAGTTTTACCCATCCTTAATTCATGGAATTGTGTTAATTATCCAAATGTATATATGATCCAGATTTATGGGATCATTCTGTGAAAAAGCTACATCAAGCTACGTCAAAGAGTATAAAACATTCGACAATCAATATTTTTCAGGGATTGGTGGACTGAATCTCAGAAACATAAAAAGTTACGAGACAATCCTAATGATACAAAAGTGAAGAAAAAACTGCGTAACCTAGACATCAACCCAGGATTTCCAAATCCAGCTGTGGCAGAAGCATATCTAAAACCAGTTATAGATGAATCTAAAGGATCACTCTCCTGGGGAAGACCAGACCTGCATGAGATTAGAGAATATCCTTATGTATAATGGTTTTTTATATGGAAAATTAATACACAATTTGTATTGACCAGATTTGATATATTTGTTATTCTAGCTATTTACTAGATGTACTTATATTAGTGTTTTCTAGGCTGCATTTGTCAACTGTATAGCAAAAACAAATATGAAAATATAATGTTTCTAGATTAATTTTCCAAGATACAGATGACAAATATTGGAAGCATAGCTTAACCAAGCCCTGGGCATGCAAAACTGATTTCCAGAAGAAATATAGTGTTCAGCCAGCTCCTGTGACTTTTAGAGACCTCTGGGAAGACTGCCAGAATGAATAGGAACAGTAACAGGATAATGTCTGTTTTCAACTCATCCCACCCTGCAGCTGTTCTTGCCCATCCCTATAAATTATTACTTGGTAATGCTCCTTAGTCCACAGTACAAACTGAATCATCATAAAAGCCCTGTCCCATGGTATGAGTTTATTCCAAGAGCTCTCCCGAGTTTTCCCTGATTCAAACTCGGAGATTTAAGGTAATGGCCACTTGTTGGTATTTGGGGCTCTCATGGACATTTTTCAACATGTGGAAAAATCTTCACGAGTCTTCCCGTGCTTACCTGCCATTAGCCAGTCTTCCCGAGTACCTATCGTTAGTGGTACGAGCCACTAAGAGAAGTCCCCCGAGCACCGACATACCCGCTACGTTCATTCTCCATGCTTACCACGAGTTTGATTTTTTTTTTAAACTCGGGAGAGCTCTTGGAATGAACTCATACTGTGGGACAGGGCTTTAAGTCTTAGCCATCACAAAACATTACATAGACGTTAGAGGCTCACATCAAATGTGATGGCTCAACACTGGGAAAATGTGAAAAATGTGACTGACCGACATCCATCAAGCCCTTGACCTTTCCTCCTATGCCTTCCCCGCTGTTTGTAAAGGATACGGTAGAGTGGTGGCTAAATATAGAACTAATTTCTTGAGGTCTGTTATGGAAATGGTTGAGATTTCCACCAGAGCAAATGGGGAATTTAAATTCAAGTAATTAAATAAATGTGGAGTAAACGGCTAGAACCTGTAATAATGACTATGATATGACCAGACTGTAGTAAGAATCAATTTGTTTCCTGTGTTCTTTTGAGGAGAATATCTTCTGGCCAATATGTCACTCCAGACCCACCACGATATGATCTGAATTGGATCCAGAAATCTCTAAGCAACTAAGTTCAATAGCTGTTTGTGATAAGCAATGAAAACAGACCAAACTAGCAGTCCCGACTATGCACAAACAGATAAATATAATCCTCAATGACAAATCTAAGGAAAAATGCAGGATCTTTGCTCGGCATGGCCAGGCTGTAGTTTTCTCATATGAAGGGGGAGTATGTTCAGTCTGATTTATTTTTTATTTTCAATCACCCTTGCAATATATTTTTAAGTTGTAAAACATTGTTAATGATCTTTAACTGTTGGCAAATTTTGTCAGAATCGTTTTGGTTGGACTAGGAAGAAGACTGATGACACACTTTTGCCTGTAATGAAGCAACTCAATGCCCACCAGGTACGTCTGGACTGAACGGGAAATGTTTCATTCCAATAAGTCATTCTGGCCAGTAAGAATATTAGGCGCTAATACAGTTAACCTTGGTATATCTATGGTGTATACAGTTTAATTGATAATGCACATACAATTGATGGTTACACAAAAGGCTGGAGAAACTCAGTGGGTGCAGCAGCATCTAAGGAGCGAAGGAGATAGACGACGTTTCGGGTCGAGACCCTTCTTCAGACTGGTCAGGGATCAGGGAAACAAGAGATATAGACGGTGATGTGGAGAGATAATGAACAATGAATGAAAGATATGCAAAAAAGTATCGATGATAAAGGGAACAAGCCATTGTAAGCTGTTTGTGGTGTGAAAATGAGAAGCTAGTGCGACTAGGGTGGGGGAGGGAGATAGAGATAGAGGGAATGCCAGGGCCCGAGGGCTGAGGGAGAGGTGGGAAGGGGAGGAGACAGCAAGGGTTAACAGAATTGAGAAAATTCAATGTTCAAGCCCAGAGGATGCAGATTCCCCAAGCGGAATATGAGGTGCTGTTCCTCCAACTTGCGGTGTTGCTCACTCTGGCTGTGGAGGAGGCCCAGGACCGAGAGGTCGGATACGGAATGGGAGGGGGAGTTGAAGTGCTGAGCCACCGGGAGGTCGGCTTGGTTATTGCGGACCGAGCGGAGGTGTTCGGCGAAACGATCGCCAAGCCTCGCTTGATCTCACCGATATAGATCATCTGGCATCTGGAGCAGCAGATGCAGTAGATGAGGTTGGAGGAGGTGCAGGTGAACCTCTGTCGGACCTGGAAGGACTGCTTGGGTCCCTGAAAGGAGTGGAGGGGGGAGGTGAAGGGGCAAGTGTAGCATTTCTTGCGGTTGCAAGGGAAAGTGCCCGCATCTGCAGTTTCTTCTTTAACACATACAATTGATTCCACTTTAAGGTCAGAAATTTGTGGGTTCTAGTTTAATTCCAGACATTTTTAAACAAAAGTTCACTGTGGTCCTGAAGGATCATTACACTCACAGAAGTGCTGCCATTTAAATGACATTTTAAATGATGGCTTCTTTGATGTAAATATAAGATTCCATGAACTATCCAAACAATAGAAACGTTAATTATTGTGTTCTTATCTCAATCAACATCACTAAAATAGATTATCTGGCTGTTTGCAGAAGCTAGATGTATGAACATTGGCTGGTATATTTCCTACGGTTGACAATATTTTGAAAAATATTACCTTGGCAGTAAAGTCCACTGAACTTGCCAAGGTTGTCATAGAGGTTTCACAAGTTCAATGGAGCTCAAAAGGATTTGAATATCATAGTGAGTTTGACTACAGTTCTTTATTTACTGAGTTCTAGTTTCAAATCCAGTACTGAAGGAAGAGTCCCTATGCCTGATGGCCTCGTATGCAAAGTAGATTATCTGGTCTTTAATGGATGCAACTGGGAAATTTCTACCACAATTTAAGACATAAGTTCCCACAGGGTTCATTGGAAAAACACATTCCAGATTTTAAATAGATTTTGAAGCATAATGTTTGACATCTTGGGATCAAGCCATGTTGATGGACAGCTGAACTGTGGGGCATTCCCAGCCCTCAGCCAGGCTTGTTTTAGACTCCCACATACACTTGCAAATGTAAAAGCTTGAAACAACCTGAGATCAGATGTCATTGTATCCTGCCATCCCTGTGTGCATAGGTAATGCAGGTTATTTTATCATGTTCAATTACATTGTTTATTTTAATCTATTTAAATATATTTTGAAATAACCCAGACTATTAAAGACATTTTAAAAAAGTTCACAAACATTTAAAACTAACTGCAAAGTCAGTTCATGGCATGGCGGCAGTTCATTATGGTATCATTGACAGATCATGATACCAAATACACTCCTGGGAATCACATCTCAGTAAGCTGTCCAAGATGCATAGAAACATAGAAATCAGGTGCAGGAGCAGGCCATTCGGCCCTTCAAGCTTGCACCGCCATTCAATATGATCATGGCTGATCATCCAACTCAGTATCCTGTACCTGCCTTCCCTCCATACCCCCTGATCCCTTCAGCCACAAGGGCCACATCCAACTCCCTCTTAAATATGGCCAACGGTCCTAAAAGACTTCCCCCTTATCCTTAAACTGTGACCCCTTGTCCTGGACTTCCCCAACATCGGGAACAATCTTCCTGCATCTAGCCTGTCCAACCCCTTAAGAATTTTGTAAGTCTCTATGAGATCACCCCTCAATCTTCTAAATTCCAGCGAGTACAAGCCAAGTCTATACCAGTCTTTCTTCATATGGAAGTCGTGCCATCCCAGGAATCAGTCTGGTGAACCTTCTCTGTACTCCCTCTATGGCAAGAATGTGTTTCCTCAGATTAGGAGACCAAAACTGTACGCAATACAACAGGTGTGGCCTCACCAAGACCCTGTACAACTGCAGTAGAACCTCCCTGCTCTTGTACTCGAATCCTTTTGCTATGAATGCCAACATACCATTCGCTTTCTTCACAGCCTGCTGCACCTGCATGCCTACTTTCAATGACTGGTGTACCATGACACCCAGGTCTCGTTGCATCTCCCATTTTCCTAATCGGTCACCATTCAAATAATAGTTTACCTTCCTGTTTTTGCCACCAAAGTGGATAACCGCACATTTATCTACATTATACTGCATCTGCCATGCATTTGCCCACTCACCCAGTCTATCCAGGTCATCCTGCAGCCTCCTAGCATCCTCCTCACAGCTAACACTGCCCCCCAGCTTCGTGTCATCCGCAAAATTTAAGATGTTGCATTTAATTCCTTCATCCAAATCATGAATGTGAATTGTAAATAGCTGGGGTCCCAGCACTGAGCCTTGCGGCACCCCACTAGTCACTAGTCTGCCATCCTGAAAAGGACCCGTTCACTCCTACTCTTTGTTTCCTGTCTGCCAGCCAGTTCTCTATCCACATCAATACTGAACCACCAATACCGTGTGCTTTAAGTTTGTATACCAATCTCTTGTGTGGGACCTTGTCGAAAGCCTTCTGAAAGTCCAGATACAACACATCCACTGCTTCTCCCTTATCCACTCTACTAGTTACATCCTAAAAAAAATTCAATAAGATTCGTCAGACATGATTTACCCTTCGTAAATCCATGCTGACTTTGTCCAATGATTTCACCACTTTCCAAGTGCGCTGCTATCCCATCTTTAATAATTGACTCTAGCAGTTTCCCCACTACCGATGTTAGACTAACTGGTCTGTAATTCCCCGTTTTCTCTCTCCCTCCCTTTTTAAAAAGTGGGGTTACATTAGCTACCCTCCAATCCTCAGGAACTACTCCAGAATCTAAAGAGTTTTTGAAAAATTATCATTAAGGCACCTGCTATTTCTGGGGCTACTTCCTTAAGTACCCTGGGATGCAGCCTATCTGGCCCTGGGGATTTATCAGCCTTTAATCCATTCAATTTACCCAACACCACTTTCCGGCTTACCTGGATTTCACTAATTTCCTCTATCTCATTTGACCCGCGATCCCCTGCTATTTCCGGCAAATTATTTATGTCTTCCTTAGTGAAGACAGAACCAAAGTAGTTATTCAATTGGTCTGCATGTCCTTGTTCCCCATGATCAATTCACACCGTTTCTGACTGCAAGGGACCTACATTTGTTTTAACTAATCTTTTGCGCTTCACATATCGATAAAAACCTTTGCAGTCAGTTTTTATGTTTCCTGCCAGTTTTTGTTCATACTCCATTTTCCCTTTCCTAATTAAGCCCTTTGTCCTCCTCTGTTGGTCTCTGAATTTCTCCCAGTCCCCTGGTAGGCTGCTTTTTCTGGCTAATTTGTACGCTTCATCTTTTTCTTTGATACTATCCCTGATTTCCCTCGTTATCCACGGATGCGCCACCTTCCCTGATTTATTCTTTTGCCATACTGGGATGAACAATTGTTGTAGTTCATCCATGCAGTCTTTAAATGCCTTCCATTGCATATCCACCATCAACCCTTCAAGAATCAATTGCCAGTCCATCTTGGCCAATTCATGTCTCATACCCTCAAAGTTACCTTTCTTTAAGTTCAGGACCCGTGTTTCTGAATTAACAATGTCACTCTCCATCCTAATGAAGAACTCAACCATATTATGGTCACTCTTGCCCAAGGGGCCACGTGCAACAAGGCTGCTAACTAACCCTTCCTCATTACTCAATATCCAGTCTAGAATAGCCTGCTCTCTCGTTGGTTCCTACACATGCTGGTTTAGAAAACTATCCCGCATACATTCCAAGAAATCCTCTTCCTCAGCACCCCTGCCAATTTGATTCACCCAATCTATATGTAGATTGAAGTCACCCATTATAACGATTTTACCTTCGTTGCACGCATTTCTAATTTCCTGTTTGATGCCATCCCCAACTCCACTACTACTGTTAGGTGGCCTGTACACAACACCCACTATCGTTTTCTGCCCCTTAGTGTTTCGCAGCTCCACCCATATCGATTCCACATCCTCCAAGCTAATGTCATTCCTTTCTATTGCATTAATCTCCTCTCTAACCAGCAACACTACCCCACCTCCTTTTCCTATCTGTCTATCCTTCCTGAATATGCATTCCCATACTGAGCCTCTTTATCTTCAGAACTCTTGTCTGGTGGGGTGGGTTGGTTTGTTATGTTGTCTATCACCTTCTCAATCACTCCACCCACTCATCTGTTACTTTGGTTCCCACACTAGTTTGAAACCTTAGCAAGTAGCACTAGCAAACCTTACTGCAAATTAATTAGTAATCCCCCAGTTTCGGTGCAACCCATCCTTCTTGTGTAGATCCCACCTGCTCTGCAAGGGATCCCAATTTAATTAATTAATTTTCTCTTCGATATACATTTATTTTTCTAGCATTCCTACATATACCACTGCAATTTTAGTTTTTTTCTTTTTCTGGATTATTATAAACATTTAATTTCCTTTGCAGTCACAGCCACGTATTGATACCTTCTTCAGAGTGGAACAATATGAGAAGCTAGCAATAAAAAGCCAGAGACTTCGCAGAGCTGTGACTTGTATGTTGAGGAAAGAAGAAACTTCAACACAAGCACAAGAATCAGCTGATATACCAGAGGGGAGTAGTAACTCCGCAGACAAAGCTCAAGAAGTTGCCTTGGGAGCCAAAAGAGAATCCAGCGATTCCCAAATGAAGTGCAGAAAGAGAAAGCAGCCACTGAAATCTGCAGAACAACCACTCGGAGGAGGGTTTATCGGATCGGTTCATCTATCTGAAAGATCAAGTGACTCCGCAGAGGGTGGTTTTGAACATAACACCAAAAAATACCCTAAAACCATGAGTTTTGTTAGAAAATCTCCAGAAAAGCAGATGAAAGGTAGAAAAGATAAAACCGAAGACAAAACTGCCTCTTGCAGCAGCAGCTCAAGTGAAGAGAATGATGATAGTCTAGTGACAGCCAAGCCTGTGTTTTCAAAGAAAGGAAAGGTCTTAAAACAAAGCAACAAAAAAAGGATGAAAGGTCTTAAAACAAAGCAACAACAAAAATAAAAGAAATAAGTATACATTAATTCCAGTAGCCATTTCTGTATTTCAAGCCAATTGAAAATATCAACCAGGTGACATTTCATGGCATATAAATCATGGTATATAAATCCATTTTGTTAATTTGAGGTTAAATCCAAATTTTTGCCTGATAGAAACTAAAGTTCTGATGGTAAATTGTTTTAAAGACTGCTAGTTACTCAGTTGGATTAAATTCACAAGTACATTTGCCATTTGCTACATTCTTGAATTTAAAAAAAAATTGTTAATTTACCCAAACCAATGGCTATATGCCATCATTTAAAAAATCTACTACATGATTGGCTGTAATTATGCCTCCACCAGAGTGCAAAAAAAACGTAATTTTACTATGCAGGGTAGATTAAAGACATTTCCTGCAGACAACGGAATTATGTGCAAAGGACAATATCTTTTGAAATGTGTTTTGTATTTATTAAATGTATACCTCAAAAATAATGACTTCCTACAAATCAACCCACAGTTGCGTCTATTTACAGGAAAAGATAAATACATTTTTGCAGGGTAGAGCAATTACCAAAATTGATTTTAGTAATAGATCAGGTTGCACTGTAACTAATCCACTGATTTCAATTTACACACGCTCAATGACTAAACTTTTCTTAGGTTTTGTAACATTCTGCAATTTAATATATCAATGTTGACTGACTTGGAATATCGATCTGTAGTTGATGGACAACTTTTTAGAAAATGGAAAATGTTTGGCAATAGAGAAAACACAGATGAACACAAGCAACATAGTGGTATGCAAGTGACAACAGCCAGAGGTAATATTTGGCACTTGCAGTAGAATGGTAATAAACTATGGCTGAGTTTGTAGTCTTTATTCAATTTGCTCCATGCCTGATGGAATATTTCTGCTTAAATTAATGCAGCTAAAATTGGTTGTGATGCAATTAAAATATTTTGTTCTGATGCTTTACAAATCTACTTGATTTGATTTTTACAGATATTGGCAACCTAATGCAATAGTTGTGGAGAATTTTTTTTTCAGATCTTTTTATTTACAAGTCGCTTATCAATAGGAATTGACATGCACTCTCTTACTCTTTCTCCCAACTTTCTCCAAAAAACACTCCCCCCCCCACAATCCTAATAACAATTTTAAAAACCTTTACAAACAGTCTTGTCTGTTTGCAAATGTTTGTTGGTTAAGACACTGTTAATGGCTCTTCACCCATGTTGATGGATGGAGTGCTGACAGTTAACTCAGTTGCTCTCAAGGCAATCCTGATGGATCTGAATTTGCTGCTCTGTCTGATGTATTAATAATGACAGAGAAGTAGACCATTTTCAAATGTTCATGGAGGAAAATTGTAATTTGTAGATACTAAAATAAGCTATTTGCATAATGAAGTTTGTCTCGCATGCAATAGAGAACAAGCAAAGTGGCTAAGAGGTTAAGGCTATGGACTGGTAATTAATTGTGCCGAACTACATTGTGGCGCATAGGATAAAGTTGCCTCACAGTGCCAGAGAACCAGGTTATATCTTGCCCTTGGTTGCTGTTTGTGGGGTATTTGCATGTTCTCTTTGTGATGTGCAAGTTTCCTCTGTTCCAGTTCCCATATCCTAAAGACGTGAGATTTTGTAGATTAATTGGCCTATGTGGATGTGGGATAACATACAGTGCCCACGATAATGTTTGGGACAGACCCATCATTTATTTATTTGCCTCTGTACTACACAATTTGAGATTTGTAATAGAAAAAAAATCACATGTGGTTAAAGTGCACATTGTCAGATTTTCATAAAGGCCATTTTTATACATTTTGGTTTCACCATGTGGAAATTTACAATGTAAGTCCCCCATTTAAGGGCACCATAATGTTTGGGACACCGCAATGTCATGTAAATGAAAGTAGTCATGTTTAGTATTTTGTTCCATACTCTTTGCATGAAATGACTGCTTGAAGTCTGCGATTCATGGACATCACCAGTTGCTGGGTGTCTTCTCAGGCCTGTATTACAGCTATCTTTAGCTTATGCTTGTATTGGGGCCTAGTCCCCTTCAGTTTTAACTTCAGCATTTAAAAGGCATGCTCAATTGGGTTCAGATCGTGTGATTGACTTGCCACTCAAGAATTGACCATTTTTTAACTTTGAAAAACTCCTTTGTTGCTGTAGCAATATGTTTGGGATCATTGTCTTGCTGTAGAATGAACTGTCGGTCAATGAGTTTTGAGGCATTTGAACTTGAGCAGATAGGATATGTCGAAACACTTCAGAATTCATTATGCTACTACCATCAGCAGTTGTGTCATCAATGAAGATAAGTGAGCCAGTACCTTCAGCAGCCATACATGCCAGGCCATAACATCCCCACCACCATGTTTCACAGATGAGGTGGTATGCTTTGGATCTTAGGCAATTCCTTCACTCCTCCATTCTTTGCTCTTGCCATCACTCTGATAAAAGATCTTCATCTCTTCTGTCCACAAGTTTTGTAAGAAGATGCATTCCGTCGCTGCCTCTATGAGGCTGAACTCAACGCAGTCTCCCTGAGGCTGCCTACATTTTGGACCTCACTGCCAGGGGTTTGGTTCCGACAGGCCGAGTCCCAGTTCTACATCCGCGGAGTATCGGCCGAAGAGACCCCCCTACCACTATGTGGTAAGCTCCCTGGATCAGCAGACGGCCAGTCGGGTCGTTCCTTATCTTGGTAACCCTCCGGCGGCGGTAAGTATGCAGGCCTCAAGAAGCTGCTGCTCTGGATCTAGGGGCCGAGCCTTATGGAGCGCACCTGTCAGGTACTCAACATGGGCGGGCTCGGCGACAGGAAGTCCTGCCCACTGTTTGAATTTACCTATCTGCAGCAGTTGCCGCGAGACATCGGCCGGCAGCTCTCGGGGGAGAGTTTGAACCCACGGCTCGCGCCGACGAGCTGTGGCTGTCTGACCAGCAGCAAGTGGGTGCGTTGGAATCCCTGGACCGGATCAATTCAGCGCCCTGGAAGTTCCAGCGACCCAAGACTACGCCCAGAAGAGCCACAAACCAGACAGGTAGCACAGGAGAGGGGGATGGCTGAGCAGGATCCAAGAAAAAGGATGTGTTTTTACCACCAACGCTGGGGTTCAGCGGCCCTCCAATTCCATCAGCCATGTTCGTTTCCGGGAAACGCCAGTGCTGGCCGCCGATAGTCACCACGGTGGCTGGCAGGATCCGTCGCCTGTATGTTTGGGACCAGCTTTCGGGGCTCAGATTCTTGGTGGACACCGGGGCAGAGGTCAGCGTTTTGCCCCCTCCGGAGTGAACATGCATGCTGGTAAGCGGGGCCCCCCCCCCCCCCCTTAACCGCTATGAACAGCAGTTTCATCCGCACTTATGGCGTCCGCACTATCCCGATCATCTTTGGCGCGTGCCACTTCACCTGGTCATTCATTGTTGCGGATGTGGCCCAGCCGTTGCTGGGCGCAGATTTCTTAAGGGCGCAATCCCTCCTGGTGGACGAGAGATCTTGTGCCTTACTGCGTCCGCTGTGCCAATCCACAACCCAGTCGCAGCGGTGAACAATATATATGCTGTAGAGGCACCAAACATGTGGAACAAATGGGTTACTTCATTCAGGCTTAATAGGTTTGTTATACATGCACGTTGATCCTCTAACACAAAGTTGTTGTTACTGCTGTGAGGCTGCTGCCTTGTGGGCGCGAGCCAAGCCCCTGCTGAGGTGGAAGGACACTCACCCCTAGAAAGAAGGGAGCTGGTCAGCTCGGGGGGGGGGGGGGGGGGGGGGGAAGAGGGAGAGGGAGAGACGTTTTATATCCTAGGACACACCGCTGTACCCCCGTGACAACTCCTCCCTGCCATTGCCCAGTCACATGACCGACTGCTGAGGATTCGTGGAGCTAGTGGCCCAACCACCGGGTGCCGCCACAGGACCCCCCCCCCCCCCCCCCCCCCCCCAGAACCAGAGGCAGGAAAATGAGCAGGCTGACAAAACGCGGCAGCCTGACTCGTAAACCTACAGGCAGACCATGAGGGCAAATTTCGAAAAGGGATGGAGCGCGCTCACCTTCCACCGGAAGGTGCGCAAGCATGGTCGAGGGCGGCTCTTGCTGTAGGTCGGGGGTACCCCGGCTGTGGGTCGGATGGTGAGGCTCGCGGGCGCAGTCGACGCTTCGGCTGTGGGCCATCCCGAGGTAGCCCGAGGAGTGCAAGGAGACCAACGCAAATGCGGCAGGACGGATGATGAATAGACCAGTCACGTTGACCAGTAGGGGATCGTGACCTGAGAAAGACCTCAGCATCAATGCAAATACAACAACAAGAAACTAATAGAAATATTAAGCTAGGTGATTACAGTGTACAGTAGAAAAAAAACTACAGTGAGCAAACAGCAAAGGTACAGCTAAGTCCAAAGTGGTCGGATTAGCTATGCTTGAAACTGGAGGCTGTTGTAACACCAACCGACCAAGGGTGGCGATGTTGACGTCAGTCAGGCCGCCGAGGCTGTGCTGTTGACGGCGGTCGGGCTGCAGAGTCGCCACTCGATCAGAGATGGCATTGTTGACGGCGGTCAACAGGTCGAGCGTCGCTTCCGGCCAGCCGCGACGGCCATTTTCGTAGTCGCTGCAGCGGCCATGTGGAAGTAGGCCGCTGCAGCCATTTTTGCGCCCGGCTGAGGCGGCTTTAACAGTCGACGAACCTAGGCAGTTTCAGATGCGTGCAGGACAGCCAGCATCTACGGGCCTCACCCCACCGCTGCAGGTAGGGACTCCACCCACCGTTGCCGGTGTCGTCGGTGACCGGCCATGCCCACAGAAGAGGCTGGAAGCTGCCAGGGAATCCGTTGCGGGACCGCCGACTCACGACTGGCCGAGGCTCCACCCCGCTTCTGGGCCGGATGGGCAGCCAGCGCCCAGGGATCTTTTTGGTTGCTGCCGGTGAAGACGTCTTCAGGCAGCCGCCCTAGGCAGGCCCGCTTTATCGGGAGGCGCGCCGATGAAGGCATCTTCGGGCAGCCACCATCGGCAGGCCCGCTCTATTGGGTGGCTAGGCTTGAGCAGCGGCCGGCGGGGTAATGGGCGGACCCACTCTCTCCCCGCTCCCGGGGTGATAGGACGGGCGTCGGTGATGCTGGGGCTTGCTACACTCACAGCTGCTACAGCAGCTGATGTGGGAGCGGTGGCTGGTGAGGACGCGATGGCAACTGCGGCCTCTCAGCTCCGGGCAGGTCATGTGGGAGAGAACGCGAGGGCCGAGCCTGCTGCGCCATTGTCTGCTGTGGTGGGCCCAGAATGTGGGCGAGCAACCCAGGCGGCCTGCGATCGGCTAGACCAGGCATAGGCAGGAGTCGAACGTTCCAACTGCGTCGGTGGGGCCCAAACAGTGTCCGGGTGCAGCACAGAGTTGATGGGTGTATCCATAGCAGTCATTACTGTAGAGCTGGGCTGCCGGCTGCAGACATCAGGTCACCACGGTAGATCAGAAGGCTGCGTGTTTGAATCACGTCGGGGTCACCAATGTAGACGTGGTGAACAAATGGGTTACTTTATTCAGGCTTTAATAGGTTTGTTACACATGCACGTTGGTCCTCTAACACAAAGTTGTCATTACTGCTGCGAGGCTGTTGCCTCGTGGGCTCGAGCTGAGCCCCTGCTAAGGTGGAAGGACACTCACCCCTAAAAAGAAGAGAGCTGGTCAGCTCGAAGTGAGAGAGTGGGTTGTCCCAGGGTTCATTATATATCCCAGGACACATCCCTGTACCACGTGCCATTGCCCAGTCACGTGACCGACTGCAGACGGGTTCGTGTAGCTAGTGTCCCAACCACCGGGTGCCGCCAGAATGCACAGATACTGGCCGAGTTTCCGGACATTGTGATCCCGAAGTTCGACTCAACCAGCCCGAAACATGGTGTGCTACATCATATTCTTACATCAGGTCCATCGCTCCACGCTCGCAGGCTTGCCCCCGACAAGCTCCTGATGGCGAAGGGCGGAGTTTCGGAAAATGGAGGCCGTGCGCATCGTCCGATGCTCCAACAGCCCATGGGCCTCCCCGCTGCACATGGTGCCAAAGGACTCCGGGGGTTGGAGACCTTGTGGTGACTACTGCCGCCTGAACGAGGCGACAATCGCCGATCGTTACCCCATTCCCCACATACAAGATTTCTCAGCCCATCTGGCCAGGGCTAAGCTCTTTTCCAAAGTCGACTTAGCATGGGGATATAACCAGATCCCCGTGCGAGCGGTGGATGTCCCTAAGATGGCTATAATCACCCTGTTCGGCCTCTTCGAGTTCCTGCGGATGCCCATTGGCCTCAAGAACGCCGCGCAGGCCATCCAGCGCCTGATAGACACCGTGGGGCGCGGACTCGATTTCCTGTTCATCTATTTGGATGACATCCTCATGGCGAGTCGCTTGCGGCAGGAGCACTACGCCCACCTGCGTTTATTGTGCCAGCGCCTTAGTGAACACGGCCTGGCACCCTGGCAAATGCCAGTTCGGTCTCCGGGCCATTGACTTTCTGGGCCACCGGGTGATGCGGCATGGAGCAGTGCCTTTACCGCACAGGGTTGAGGCGATCCACCAGTTTCCGCGGCCTTCCACAGCGTGGGGCCTCCAGGAGGTTGTGCACATGGTAACGTTCTACCATCGGTTCGTGCTAGAGGCAGGTAAAATTATGCAGCCACTCTTTCAGTTGTTAACTGGCAAGAGGCGGGAGGTACAATGGGCCATCATCGCGGCGTTTGAAGGGGCAAAGGAAGACTTGGCTGGGTCCAGGCATGCATTCCGTGCCAAACGTCTAAGGTACATGGACACGTCCGGGCGCTGGTTCAAGATTTTGCGGTGCAGCGCCGACAGTTCGACCACATGTACGTGGACATCATGGGGCCGCTACCTCCTTCCCAGGATTTTTCCCACCTGTTGATGGTGGTGGACCATTTTACACGGTGGCCGGAGGCCATCCCACTAATGGACACTTCCGCCCGGTCGTGCGCTAATTGCCCTCGTGGCTAATTGTTTGGCCCACTTCGGGGTTCCTCTGGACATCACATCGGACCGGGGTGCCCAGTTCACTTCTGAACTGTGGTCCGCAATGGCCCGCCTGCTGGGGGCGCACCTCCACCATTCGGCAGCGTACCATCCCCAGTCAAATGGATTGGTGGAGTGGTTCCACCACCTTCTGAAGGACGCCCTGAAGACTCGCCTCACGGGCCCTGAGTGGATGGATGAGTTGCCATGGGTCCTGCTGGGGATTCCGACTGCCCCCAAGGAGGATTTGTCATCGTTCTCGGCGGAACTAGTGTATGGCGCTCCGCTCACCGTCCCCGGGGAGTTTGTCCCGGTCATTTATGGGGCCCGGGAACCGCTGTCATGTGTGTTGGTGCACTTGCGGGAGAGGGTTGGTGCCCTGGCTCTCGTCACAACGTCTTGTCATGGGGTGGCCCCATCCCACATGCCACCGGCGTTGGTGGATTATACGTACGTCTTTCTGCCCCGTGGCGCCCACAGGTCACCCTTACAGCGCCTGTATGAAAGTCCCTTTCGGGTGCTGCAGCACGGGCACATGACATTAGTCTTGGACATGGGGGGCCGGTAGGAAACTGTATCCGTGGTCGCAAAAGCCTGCCCATCTGGACCTGAGTGAGCCAGTACAGGTGGCTCAACCTCCCCGTCGCGGATGCCCGCCGTTCACGGGTCCCCTTGAATTATTCCAGACAGGGCAAGTCCCCTGTGCGAGGGGACGGATCTACGCGATCTGGCCGCCTCGTTCTGCGTCCATTGTGGTGTCTCTGGTTCTGGGGGGGGGGGGGGGTTAATGTGGTGGCACCTGGTGGGAGGCCACTCGTAGAGTGAACCCTCGGCTGGAGGGCGGAGTTAGGTGTCTCGGTGTGGGAGGCGCAGGTCACGGGGTTGATCCTCGAAGGTATTTAAGGTCCAGATGGGCAGGCTTTTGCGACCACGGATACAGTTTCCTAGTCCAGCCAAATAGGGATATTTTTAACATTTCAAGTTTAATTTTGATTTAGTGGTAGCTCTGCATCTTCAATTTCATCCCAGACCAGAATCTAAATTGTCACGCATTCCATGATGTACTACATGTATGAAGTTGTATTACAAGTTCCTCCGAATACATCCTGTCAATAGTTTGTCCTGGACTAATCACATTGACAACAAATTCAGTATGTCTCCAATGTCTCTTACTAATTTCCTCAAATGAATCATTGAAAGCATCCTATCCGGATGTATCACAGCTCAGTATGGAAACTGCTCAGTCAAAGACCACAAGAAATTGCAAAGTTCTGGGTTGCATGTGACCTCACTCTGGCAATAGAAAAGTCCCAGAACAGAAAGGTCGGTATGGAAAGGGAAGCTAAAAGTGGTTAGCAACCAGGAGGTAAAAGGTTGACAGAGCATTTGTTTGGTGAAACAGCCCAGGCCTGCTGGATCTCCATTTACTAACCATTTTAACTTCCACATGTGGATAATTTGGGAGTACTTCTTCTTGAGCATGTCTGGGAACTGGAAAGAAAGAGCTACAAAGAGTAGGACATACTGGAGAGAGTGAACGAAAAATTATTGGCAGCAATTTTGATTCAAGATTTTACAAAAACAATGAAATACTGGTAAAGCCATTTACCACATCCCAAAATGTGTCTCGTTCATTCACAGCCAAAAGAACTAATCAACTAACCTGTAAATAATTTGGCATCTTTGAGTACTGTTTCATGTTTAATGTTGTGTTTATTAGTGCAAGGATAAATGAGAACTTTGCCTAGCCTATTGAATTTGATAATTACAGTATTGCACCATTAATACCATAGCATGCTGACTAGACAATAGGTGTAGGAGTAGGCCATTTGGACTTTCGAGCCAGCGCCACCATTCAATGTGATCATGGCTGATCATCCCCAATCAGTATCCCGTTCGTGCCTTCTCCCCATATTCCCTGACTCCACTATCTAGCTCTCTCTTGAAAGCATCCAGAGAACCTGCCTCCACCTTCCTCTGAGGCAGAGAATTCCACAGACTCGCCACTCTCTGTGAGAAAAAGTGTTTCTTCATCTCCGTTCTAAATGGCTTACTCCTTATTCTTAAACTGTGGCCCCTGGTTCTGGACTCCCCCAACATCGGGAACATGTTTCCTGCCTCTAGTATGTCCAAGCCCTTAACAGACTAATGACCATTTCTGCACAAATTCCTTAACCAAGATGGCATCCCACAAACTCCCCACTGGAATAAGTGTGTCCAGGGCACCATTTTCCAGTGCTCGGTGGCCAAAGCAAAACACTCCCATCTCTGAAGTTGATGTACAAGTAGGAATTCAGAATGTATTTGTTATAATTGAAACAGGGAGCAACATAAGTCTCCCTTGTGAATGTAAGTTTTGGCTGGCTATCATATTCGGTAATAAAATTCGGTAACAACATTCAGAAACCCACTGGTTTTCACTTTCAAAAAATGACTTGGAACTTTTAAGATGCGTTTTGAGCAGATATTTGCCCAGCAAATCCTCTCACAGCCACATGGCTAGGTCACCCTGTGGAACAAATGCTGCTAAACTGCTCTTGATATACCGCACTTCAGAGAGATTTATTCTGCATCAACCTCCACTTAGCCTCCATTTTATTACATTCATTTTTCAGAATCACTGTCCGTGAAAAGGTGGTGATAATCTGCCTTCATGAACTGCTACAGTGAAGGTACTGGTATATTGCTGCTGGGTAGAGAATGTCTGGATTCAGACCCACTGATGATAAAGGAATAGCAATTTATTACAAAGCAATCCTTCCAGCTCTTGCAGTCCCTGCCAGAATTATTCTGATAGTCTCTCATCCTTATAACATATAACATATAATTCCACATTCTTGATAACATAACATCATAACATCCTTGATGATTCTTTAGTAGATCTTTAACCTCACCCTATGCTAGACCATAACATTCTGCCAGCACTGACTATACTTCAGCTCCAGCTCAATAAATGATTTATAATGATTTTACATAACCTTTTCCATAACCTTACATAACCTTCTTGTTTTTGTTCTCTGTGCACCCCTAAAAAGAGTCTGTGATATTATACACATCTTAATCAGACTTTTCTATTGTCCTGCCACTTTCAAAGATTTAGGTAAGGTCACCAACTGTACACCAAAGTAAAATTGTCCTGTGTAATGTATATTACCTCATGCATCATGATTTATTTTTATTACTGATTACCCAAATCATGCAAGCTATTTCAATAACCTTGCACTATATTACAATGGAAAATTGCCATTTGAGCATTTAAAAGAATAAGCTTTGACATTTATTTGCAACAGAAAGTCTGACTGATTAATCCAGTGAATTGATTTGAATTTTTGTTTAATCGTCCAGTTATTGCAGGGGAAACCTGATCATTTCTAAGAGCTTCCACTGCCATATTTAGTGTAGGCACTTCAAAACATTGGATTGAATGACTTTGTCAACTTACAGCTGCTGCAGTTTGTTTTCTGCTCCGCTGAAGTTGTGCTTTTGAATCAAACTCTGAAGCTTCTGATGTTTTTAAGTTATGTGAGGAAGACACGAGGAGGACATCTGTGCTGCAGGAAAAGAGCTCGTGGTTTAGGTATGTTAGTAGCATGTGTAGAACAACAAAAGTATTCGGTTAGCATGGAATGGGCTATAAATAGGGTAAGAGTTATACGTTGAACTGTGCAGGAAAATAAGTAACTATCGAACATTTAATCATGAGTAAGTTATGCTTATATTAAAAAGGCAAAATTCATACATGCGATTTCAATATTTAAAAATGCTAACAGGAAAATGATTAAAGCTTGTTAATAAACGCTCAGAGGAGCAATTGCTTCTTTCTGTGTAGTTGTCAGACAGTCCCTCAGTGACTTGTATCAGCGAGGTGTGAGGTGATGAGTTCAAACTCATTCTGTGGACTCTGCCACAGGTAGGGCAGAAACTGGAGACGGGTGGCTCATTCAGGAGGTTTCGGGTTCTTGAGTGAAATGATTTTTTGAACTTGGGCTGCCAACACAGTGACAGATTTCTTTTCCTGAGGCTCAAGTAGGCCCCAACCGATGTGATTTCCCAGGTTCTAGCCCCTGATTGTCTGATGCTACACTTTGGGGTTGACTGTGAGCCCAGCCTGCCCTAAAGCCTGTAGCACACCCAAGGCAGAGCAGGTGTTCCTCTCAATGGATGACTATGTCATCCGGGTAGGTGACAGTGTAACGGCGGGGGGGGGGGGATAATGTCCATCTTGTGCAGAAAGGTGGTGAGGGCACCATGGAGGCAAGGGATGAACCGTGTCCTGCCATAAGGTGTAGGGAGTTGACAAAGGCTGTTTTCTGTTTACCAGAGGGGGACAGAAGGACTTGCCAAAACGCTTTTGTTAAGTCTAATTTGGAAATATACCCCGACTTTACCCAATCTCTCTATGAGCTCATCCACTCAGGGCATGCGCTAGCTGTCAGTGTTGGGGGACTTTGGTGAGGCATTGGTTATTATTTGCAGAACCTGAATGTGCTATCAGGCTTGGGCACCACTACGATTGGGCTGGGGCTGTGCGAATCCTCTATTATGCCAAATAACCTCATCTGCTCAACCTCCTCCTCAATGGTGCGACTACACACCTCTGTGACTCTGTAGGACCACTGATACACAACTACTCCAGGGTTGGTGTGTATCTCATGGATTATGACAGGTCCACCAGGAGGACACCGAGAAGGCATCCTTAAACTGGTCCACGAGTTCAACTGCCTGTTTCCGCTGGTGGGGATAGAGCTGGTCTCCAGTGATGATGGGTTCTCTGGCCTGGACATCTTCAGATGTCTCAGCCCATGTTGTGAGAAGGGAGGAGGTTCTGTACAACTGTTTTTTAATTACTTTTTTTTTAACATGATAGACCTGCTCTCATTTCCTCCTCCCGCACTACTGTATATTTTGGTTCACTGGCCCAACCTGCTTTGTGATGGCGCAGGGGACATGTCAGGTAGCCAGAAACTTACACTTGGCATTTGGGATCAGCATCAGGACTTGGTCACTGGGCTGGAACGGCGGGTTGTAGCTCCTCTCACTGTGCTTCCTCCATGTGTTTTCTTGCGTTGGGTGTTATTTTGCCAGTGTGTTCTCCTCATTTGTTGTACATTCTCAATCAGCGAGTGGTGTGGGCGCTTATTGCTCCTATGCCTCTTGTGCAATGTCAAGGAGTCTCCCGGACTGTGGCCACTTATAGAATCTCAAAGGGGGGAAATCTGGTGGAAGACCCGGGAACCTCCCTAACAGCAAAGAGAACATACCCATCCTCAGTCCTTATGGAGCATGTGCATCAGTATTTGGTGAATGGCTCCATGAGGCCATCTGTCTGTCGATGATAAACTAAGGGGGATAGCTGGTGAACATGGAGGAGCTCACACATGACACCCGGGAGCCAAAGGAGATGTCCTGGTCAGTGATCAGGTTCTTTGGGAGGCCGACTCTGGAAAACAGGAGAACCATCTCCTAAACAAAGGCTTTACATGTGGCCTTCCAAAGGGGGACAGCTTCCGGGTATCTGGTCACATAGTCAAGGATAAGCATATATTGATGACACCAGGCAGACTTAGGAAACTGCCCAATTAGGTAGGTATGGTACAAAACTTACTTTCAGCGGCGCTGCAGTTCTGCCACTGGCGCCTTTGAGAGGGGGGCGGGTTTAAAATGCCATTTTCTCCTACCTGCCGAAGTCGATTTTTGTCAGGCTGTTTAGCTGCTGAAGAATAATTGATACGACTTGTGTTTTATCAAGTTTTTAAAAAACATCGCTGGATAATTTAATAGCAGGAGTAAAATAAAAATCGACTTCTAACGCCGACAACGAGACGAATCTCACGTACGGGACAAAGCAAGGCAAGACATTTATTTTACATGTAAACGCACTTCTTAGGATTACTTTAATCCAAATTCTATGTTGCGAAAAGGTGATTTAGGCCCCATGCGAACCGGCAGTATTTTTCCTGCCAATGTGGGGTTTAAATTCACTGCAAATGCAACGTTCCAATCGATCGCGTTCCACTCGCAAGATGATTTAAATGGCCATTAATTTATGGGAATTAAACACTAAATTCCTTCCATTTGGTCTATTAATTCATGACAATGAGATTTCAAAATCGTGTTATATTGTGAATTATTGTGTGAATGTTATTTGGACACAGGCTATTTAAAAATGTTAACCTTTTCTTAAGAAATGGATAGATGTTTAGATCTAGTAATTCAATTTTGTACTTAGCTACAATTAGGTAACTAACTAATTATTTGCTTTAATTTCAGGTCATCCAAGTAAGATTGTTTCATATTTGTTTCAGAATGCTTCAATCTATAATAACTGAACATTTCATTCAGTTCTCTTAATTTTTAAGAAAGTTATGGGCTTTGACTGTCCTCGATCTCAGCTTTTGAGTTAAGTCAATGGAAAAGCAATAGGGAACAAGATGCTAATTTCCAAGTGTGAAAATGGCCATAACTTTTTTAATACTGAAGATATGAAAGTGAATTAGGTGTCAAATTAAACTTATTTTAATGCTTTATCTGATAGGATAAATTGCAGACTTGATTTTTTAAATCTCAAAATTTTGTAACTTTGCTAAATTAAATCTATTCCAATACGCATGAAGTGCACTTCGATGGTGGGCAGGGGTGCTACGAGGTGGAGGGTTGGGTGCCATCTCCTGCAGTTTGGGCATCAGCAACAAAAGTTCCAGACCACACTGTTGAGGGATGGCCAGTGGAATTGGCCCCTTAACTGTTCCATCTTCTTCTGGGCTCCCAGATGCAGTTCCATTACACTGTCTATTTTGGAGTGTGATACTACCAATAATCCAACTGACCCTCCCTCTCCACTGCATAACATAATACAGGAGGCCAGTTTTTACCATGAACTAGCAGGGCTCTCGCTTAACTTTTTTTCCCTGTTGCTGGCCGGGCAACCTTGACAGCTTTTTAGGTTGCCAAATGACAATATAGGTGGTCATTTAAGATGGTTTGCATGACGCGTGCAATAATGTGCTCGGACGAAGTGCGTAGTTACCAATCGGAATTATGCTCAATGAAGCATTCAAATATTATGTTCAAGAAGGAACTGCAGATGCTGGAAAATCGAAGGTAGACAAAAGTGCTGGAGAAACTCAGCGGGTGCAGCAACATCTATGGAGTGAAGGAAATGGGCAACATTTCAGGCTGAAACCCATCAGTCTGAAGAAGGGTTTCGGCCCGAAACGTTGCCTATTTCCTTCGCTCCATAGATGCTGCCACATCCGCTGAGTTTCTCCAGCACTTTTATCTACATTCACATATTTCAGCTTCAAATAACTCACAAACTAAACATATTCACCAATCAAGACATGATATATACCACAATGACATGCAGCAAAATTATAATACAATATCTCAACTCTTTCTACACATTGCAATGAATGCAATTTCTATTAGTTCTTTCCACGTCCAAACAAAAACGTGGTTGGATTATTCACCATATGATCAACCTGTGTCAATAAATCCTGGACCATGGTAACATATATGCTTAACCATGCACACTACAGATTGATGCAAGCATGTTTTCTGTGAAGGACCGAAAATTACCATGACATGGCCATAGCATGGGTCGTTATTGCTATTGGCACAGAAACACTCTCGCTTCCCACATAATTTATCCGTAACAAAATATACAGGTTGCAAGGAAATTTGTATAGGCATTTTATGATAATAGCTGTTAAAACTGACTATACCCATCTGACAAGTTAAACATTACACTCACTGACAAGAGATGGGCAAAGGACATAACTGCAGCAAATGTTCTTTTGTTAATATGTTTAAAGGTGTCAAAACAAATAATAACATTGGAAATTAAAACACATTTGATTACATTCCGTTATCAAACATAGTCAATGTTCGCTCTGAAGACCATGAAGCACAATAGGGTCAGGGGGTGTGTGAATCAGTGCGGGGTGGGGTGGGGGGGGTTGAGAAGGCAATCGGTGCGGAATGGATGGATTGAGGTAGGTGAATTAGTATGTGTTGGTTGGAGTATGTAAAATTCTGAGGGGAGAGCACAGGGGATGTCAGTGGTGTTGAATGGGAGTATCAGTACAGGATGATTGGGGTAGACAAAAATGCTGGAGAAATTCAGCGGGTGAGGCAGCATCTATGGAGCAAAGGAAATAGGCAACGTTTCGGGTCGAGACCCTTCTTCAGACTGTTACCCCCGTTCTTCTTGAATGGTGGTGTTTAGTACAGGATGGATGGGGGGGGGGGATCAGCACAGGATGAATGGGGAGGGGGGGGGTCAGGACCGTGTGAATCGGAGGGTCCGTGCAGGATGAATGGAGGATTACTACAGGATGAATGAGAGGATCAGTATAGGATGAATGGGGATCAGTACGGGATGAATAAAGGGATCAGTAGAGGATGCATGAGGGGATCAGTACAGGATGAATGGGGGATCAGTAAAAGATGAATGGAGGGATCACTACAGGATGGATGGGGGGGATTGGTGATGGGTGAATGGAGGGTGGGTCAGTACGGGATGAATGGGAGGATCAGTGCAGTATGAATGGGGAGGGGAGTGCAGGATGGATGGGAAGGGAGGTAAGTACAGGATAAATCGGGGGACCAGTGTAGGACAGATGGGGGATTGGGGGGGGTTGGCAGAAGAATCAATGCGAGGTGGGTAGGGTGATTAATAGATTGTGGGGGGGGGGGGGGGTTAGATGGGGAGGGGATCACAGGGGATGTCAGTGAGGACTGAATAGAGGAAGGAATGAGGATCAGTGCAGATAAGAGGGGTGGAGGGGGCATACAAGAGAGAGAGAGAGAGGGGGGGAGGGGCAGAAGAGGTGGGAAGGAAGAAAGGTCAGCGCACCTCGGAAACATCGCCCCGCTGCCTTGGCCGTCCCTGTCCAACGCCAAAGTGCCGCCGCCAAAGGGGGAGGCAGTTGGGATCTCCTCTCGCACCCCGCACGGCTCAAAGATCCTATAGCTATAGGATCTTTGGTGCAGCTGCTTCAGCGGCAATAGCGGTCGCGATAGCGGCTCCACCGCCTACTCCTCCCGCACCCCGCCCGGCTAAAGGAGACCTCCCTCTCCCTCTCTCCCTCCTCCCGGCCTCGGTGTGCGAGAGGGGTTGTTTGAAAGCGCTGTTAGCGGGTTTGCAGTTATCAGGGCGATAGCGGCCGCTGCCTGCAAATCAAAAGATAACGCTGCAAATTCACCAACGGCGCTTTCAAAACAACCCCTCTCGCACGCCGAGGCCGGTAGGAGGGATGGAGGGAGAGGGAGGTTACCTACCGCCGGGCGGGGTGCGGTAGGAGGCGGTTGAGCCGCTGTCGCAGCCGCTGTTGCCGCTGTGCGGGGCCCATCATTCGCTCCGACCCTTCATCACCCCGCCGCCAACTCTCTCTTGAAAGTATCCAGAGAACCGGCCTCCACCGCCCTCCATGGCAGACTCACAACTCTGTGTGAAAAAGTGTTTCCTCATCTCCATTCTAAATGGCTTACCCCTTATTCTTAAATTGTTGCCCCAGGTTCTGGACTCCCCCAACATCAGGAACATGTTTTCTGCCTCTCGCATGTCCAAATCCTTAATAATCTTATATGTTTCAATAAGATTCCCTCTCATCCTTCTAAATTCCAGAGTATACAAGCCCAGCCGCTCCATTCTCTCAGCGTATGACAGTCCCGCCATCCCAGGAATTAATCTTGTGAACCTATGCTGCACTCCCTCAATAGCAAGAATGTCCTTCAAATCTGGAGACCAAAACTGCACGCAATACTCCAGGTGTGGTCTCACTTGAGCCCTGCACAACTGCAGAAGGACCTCTTTGCTCCTATACTCAACTCCTCATGTTATGAAGTCCAACATGCCATTCGCTTTTTTCACTGCCTGCTGTACCTGCATGCTTACTTTCATTGACTGATGAACAAGGACCCCCAGATCCCGTTGTACTTCCCCTTTTCCCAACTTGACGCCATTTAGATAATAATCTGCCTTCCTGTTTTTGCTACCGAAGTGGATAACCTCACATTTATCCACATTAAACAGCATCTGCCATGCATCTGCCCACTCAGTTTCACAACTCTCTGGGTGAAAAGGTTTTTCCTCATCTCAGTCCTAAATGGCCTACCCCTTATTCTTAAACTGATCCCTGGTTCTGGACTCCCCCAACATAGGGAACATTTTTCCTACACCTAGCCTGTCCATTCCCTTAAAAATGTTATGTTTCTTTAATCCCCTCTCATCCTTCTAAATTCCAGTGAATACAAACCCAGTCGATCCATTCTTTCATCATATTTAAGTCCTGCAATCCCGGGAATTAACCTGGTGAGCCTATGCTGCACTCACTCAAGAGCAAGAATGTCCTTCCTCAAATTAGGAGACCAAACCTGCATACAATACTCCAGGTGTGGTCTCACCAAGGACCTGTACAACTGCAGTAGGACCTCCTTGGTCCTATACTCAACTCCTCTCGTTATGAAGGACAACATGTAATTTGCTTTCTTCACTGCCTGCTGTACCTGCATGCTTACTTTCAGTGACTGATGTACAAGGACACCCGGGTCTCGCTGCACCTCCCATTTTCCTAATCTGACACCATTCAGTTAATAGACACAAAATGCTGGAGTAACTCAGCGGGATAGGCAGCATCTCTGTAGAGAAGGAATGGGTGATGTTTCGGGTCAAGACCCTTCTTGAGACTGACCATAACCATTCAGATAATAATCTGCCTTCTTGTTCTTGCCACCAATGTAATAGAAATGATATTCTTCCCAAAGCTGGGTGACTAGAAGCGCCAACAATACCCAAATGTGGTTTAACGTACGACTTGTATGCCTGATTCAAAAAGTAACAAAGGGAATTAGCATCCTCTGGGTAGGGAGATGAGATGTCAATTAGCAGGCCAGGTTTTGCTTCGGGCTGACAGATCATGACATGCCTTGTTAGTGAGAAGTGTTTAACAGATATCACATTACTAAAGTACCGAATTTAATCTTCTATAGTGAGCTTGATAGCTAGTTACTGCTTTCGGTGAAGTATGAGAGCCTGTCTTTGGGAGGATCAGGCAAATCAACAATAAATGGAAATTCACAATATCTGGAATTGTTTTTGCTTGGACAATGGGCTTATGTCTATAAAAAAATATGAAATGTTGAAAATTTATCTTTGGGCAAATTTTAGCCCCTCTTGTTTACTCATCTTGTATTTATATGTATTTAGTAGTATATGACAATTTTAATTAGGTGTTCAAATCTTCTCTTTTTTTAATATATACAGAGATTTAGAAATTCTGGCCATGAACAATACAGAAAAAAAAGGTATGAATGTGGGTCTTAAAGTGAAAAGTAGTAAGTTAAGGTTTCCAGTACTTACTGTATGTTAACCGATTACAAGATTTTAATTGAACATACTATTACAGAACAGTCTGAGTTATAAATGGAATGGGTAATTCATTCAAGCATAATAGTCTAACATTTGGAGTGTTTCACTAATGACCATCATGGATGGTTGAATGTTTGCCTTTTATCACTAATAGTTTGTCCATTGATATTTAAATGTTACCTACTGCTTCAGTTCTGTATGCTATTCATTTATGTTCCATATTGTTTGGCTTGATGTTGAAAGCAAAGCAGGCTGGTGATGCTGGAAAGCCAATGTGACAAATAATAAGCATTTAATAAGCATGAAAGATCTTAGATATCATTTGATTGGCGATAGGAGTCAGACCATGGTAGGGGAAGGAGAATGTTTTGTGTTGGGGAAATTTCTATGAAGAAGAGTCCTAATCTGAAATGCCACCCATCCATGATCTCCAGGGTTGCTGCCTGACCTGCTGAGTTACTCCAGTATTTTGTTTCTCACAATGGTAGGAGTGAGTTGTTTCAGATTGGTGGCCTGTGACCAATGATGTGTCTTGAGGAATGATGCTGGGTTCACAGTTATTTGTAATCTATATAAATAATTTGGATTTAGCTGGTTAAGTTTACAGATGACACCAAAATTGATGGTGTGATGGACAGTGAAGAAGGCTTTCTAAGATTACAACTGGATCTAGATCAATTGGAAGAGTAGGCCAAGGAATACCAGATGGAATTTAATTTGGACAAATGCTTGGTATTGCATTTTGGTAAATTAACCCAGGGCAAGAATTTCACAGTCAATGGCAGGACCTTGGAGAGTGTTGTAGCACAGACCTGGGGCACAAGTACATAGTTCCCTGCAAGTTGAGACTCCGGTAGATAGGGTGGTGAAGAAGGCATTTGGTACACTTGCCTTCATCAGTCAGGCATTGAGTACAAGAGTTGGGATGTCATGTTACAATGGTTCAAGATGTGAACACTGATGCAATTATCAAGAAAGCTCACCAGCGCCTCTACTTCCTGAGAAGATTACGGAGAGTCGGTTTGTCAAGGAGGACTCTGTCAAACTTCTACAGGTGCACAGTAGAGAGCTTGCTGACCGGTTGCATCGTGGCTTGATTTGGCAACTTGAACGCCTTGGAGAGGAGAAGACTACAAAAAGTAGTAAACACTGCCCAGTCCATCATCGGCTCTGACCTTCCTTCCATCGAGGGGATTTACCGCAGTCGCTGCCTCAAGAAAGCTGGCAGTATCATCAAAGACCTACACCATCCTGGCCACACACTCATCTCCCTGCTACCTTCAGGTAGAAGGTACAGGAGTCTGAAGGCTGCAACGACCAGGTTCAGGAATAGCTACTTCCCCACAGCCATCAGACAATTAAACCTGGCTCGGACAAAACTCTGATAACTATTAACTCATTATCTGTTATTTGCACTTTATTAGTTTATTTATTCATGTGTGTTTATATTTATATATGGCATATGGACACACTGATTTGTTTTGTAGTAAATGCCTTCTATGTTCTGTGTGCTGATGCAAAGCAATAATTTCATTCTCCTATCAGGGACACATGACAATAAACTCACTTGAACTTGAACTTGGTGAGACCACACTTGGAGTACCATGTTTTGGTTGCCGAGCAATTGTAGAGATGCCATTAAGCTAGAAAGGGTGCAGAAAAAAAAAATCACAAGAATGTAACTGCAATGGGAGGGCTTGAGTTCTAAAGAGAAGTTGTATAGGGTGGGAGGTGGGGGATGACCTGAGAGAAGCATGTAAAATCATGAGTGCCATAGATAGGTGAATTGTCACAGTCCTTTTGCAGGGTATAGGTTCAAGGTGAGGCCAGAACAACTTAATGGGGACCTGTGAGAAAACCTTTTCATATGGAGTATGGTGGGTATGTGGATCGAGCTGCCAGAGGAGCTGGTAGAGTCTGGTACAATTACGTTTACAAGATATTTGAACAGATGTGACTTGGATAGGCTGGGTGAGTGGGCAAATGCATGGCAGATGCAGTATGTGGATAAATGGGAGGTTATCCACTTTGGTGGCAAAAACAGGAGGGTAAACTATTATCTTAATGGTGGCAAATTAGGAAAAGGGGAGATGCAACGAGACCTGGGTGTCATGGTACACCAATCATTGAAAGTAGGTATGCAGGTGCAGCAGGCAGTGAAGAAAGCAAAGGGTCTGAAGAAGGGTCTCGACCCGAAACGTCGCCTATCTCCTTCGCTCCTTAGATGCTGCTGCACCCGCTGAGTTTCTCCAGCTTTTTGTGTACCCTCGATTCTCCAGCATCTGCAGTTCCTTCTTTAAAAGCAAATGGTATGTTAGCATTCATAGCAAAAGGATTTGAGTATAGGAGCAGGGAGGTTCTACTGCAGTTGTACAGGGTTTTGGTGAGACCACACCTGGAGTATTGCGTACTCCAAATCTGAGAAAATACATTCTTGCCATAGAGGGGGTACAGAGAATGTTCATCAGACTGATTCCTGGGATATGAGGAAAGACTGGATAGACTTGGCTTGTATTCGCTAGAATTTAGAAGACTGAGGGGGGATCGTATATAAACTTACAAAATTCTTAAGGGGTTGGATAGGCTAGAAGATTGTTCCCGATGTTGGGGAGGTCCATAACAAGGGGTCACAGTCTAAGGATAAGGGGGAATTCCTTTAGGACCGAGATGAGGAAAACATTTTTCACACAGAGAGTAGTGAGTCTCTGGAATTATCTGCCACAGAAGGTAGTTGAGGCCAGTTCATTGGCTATATTTAAGAGGGTTAGATGTGGCCCTTGTGGCTAAAGGGATCAGGGGGTATGGAGAGAAGGCAGGTACAGGATACTGAGTTGGATGATCAGCCATGATCATATTGAATGGCGGTGCAGGCTCGAAGGGCCGAATGGCTTACTCCTGCACCTATTTTCTGTTTCTATGTCTATGTTTCTATATGTTAATGGAAATGATTGAGAGAGATATGCTCCAAATGCAGATATACAGTATGAGACTACCTCAGGTAGGCAACTTGGTCGAGTATGGTGGAAGAGCCTTTTTATGTGATGTATAATTCAATGACTATTTGAATAGGACATCTGAATTTCCCCTGAAAAGGGGATTAATAAAGTATTTATTATTATTATTTTATTGAAAGGAATGCAAAGTTATACAACATAAATTATCATAAATTTGAAAGTGTTTTTTTAAAATGTATCAGATTTTTTCGCAATTGTTTAAAACCCCTAATATCTGTTTCTGTGATAGGTGGATAAATTGCTACAAATCCAGGGACCCTTTTAATCTATTACCAAGTTTAAAATGTTTTAATTTTCTTCAGAAAAGCTTGAAGATGAAGATATATCATCAGAAATCATGAGAAGACGATTTGTGCCAAATGTTTTCAAAAGCACATCGTGGGAGATCTTTCATTTTGCTGGATGTGAAATCAAAATCAGAGAGACCACCGACTGCTATGGTGCATACGTGTGGCCTTCTGTAAGCATATCTATCAGTTCTAAAACCAATACGACTTTAAATTGTTTGCTGATATTCATGGCTGGATGTGTAATCATTCCTGAACCCGAAACGTCACCCATTCCTTCTCTCCACAGATGCCGCCTGTCCCGATGTGTTACTCCAGCATTTTGTGTCTATCTTCTGTGTGATCATGTCTGCCTGGTACTTTAGTCCATTTTAAGCTTCTATCTACAAGAGTCTGCAAAATACATTTCAGAATAACCATTTTTTTACCAATTTCTGGACCTTTGTTAACGTTAATATAATTAAGAATCTTAGAAAAAGTTATAAAATAGAGCCAAATAAGCCAACTTACTTTGTTTCCTGAATCACACAGGCCATGGTGTTGTGCTATTATCTGGAACACAGCCCAAAGGAGATCATTGATAAAAATGTAATTGAAATAGGATCAGGAACAGGACTGGTGTCAATTGTTGCTTCTGTACTCGGTAAGTAAAGTTCATTTTCAAAATAGAATTATTAAGGTGGAGAATCATTTTGGGAATGGAATCTAAAATTATTGCACAGGGTAATAATTTTATATGTTAGGTCAGAACATTTGGGCGAAATGAAAGAGCAAGCTTAACATAATCTATTTTACCATTCTCTCACGAGATGAGTGAAGTTAGAGAATTGGATTAAATGCCCATTTATAATATGCCTGAGATAACAATCACTGGTCCCTGGAAGTAATGCAATCCCCCCCACAACGTTTAGGCAGGGTCTTTGGATGCATACTGTTTGGATGAAGAAGGGTCTCGACCCAAAACGTCGCCTATCTCCTTCGCTCCTTAGATGCTGCTGCACCCGCTGAGTTTCTCCAGCTTTTTGTGTACCCTGTTTGGATGAGAACCAGGATTGCCAATTTTCTCACTCCCAATAAGGGACAAAAGGGGGTATTAACAAATATGCAACTAATGGATAGATTCAGTGGCATTAGTACACAGCAGGAACTCACATGCATTGTTTTATAGTTTTTGTTTGTTAAAATTGATGCCTGTAGTATAAAGAGAATATCTACCATTTCCCTGAAGGTAGAGGTGATTAAGGGTCTTCCTGAATTTGATGATGGGTAAAATAATCGAATTTAAAATGTACAAATGCAGCAAACGGGGTGAATTTCAAATCCAGGCAAGTGCGCCTTTGTATCATGCAGGTATTTAATGCAATAATATGTGTTTCTATAACAAGAATTGGATACAACACGAGTGATCAATTAGGGGATATTATTTTCATTGCATGGATTGAATTGGTGAAAAATGTGATTTTGATAAGGAACTAGAGAACCACTTGAAAGTTACTTGGGGAACTGCCAAGCAGAAAACGATCTGTCTTGGATCTAAACAATGTAGTTGAAATAAAACCTCTTTAAATATAATCTCCCCTCAGTCATCATACACCACTTAGAACACAGCTGCTACTTTAACCACGGGTGGCCACTATACATATATAGTAGTGTATGATTACTGTGGGGAGACAATTGCTATCTGCTTCTATTGACACTAGTGCAATGATACTCCATTAAAGTAACATGCAGCCTTTGATATTTTAGCTTGCAGCAACAAAATTAAATTTACTGTTATTGAGAAGACATTTATTTAAAAAAATATTGTGGGAAAAATAACTTTGTTATTGAAAGTCTGAAACTCTCAAGCCCCAAGCCCTGTTCCCTTATTGACAGGATTGTCTTTACAACATGATTTTCAATAACACAAGAATTGTTAGGAACCCAACTATCATGTTAGAACATAGAACAGTACAAGCACAGGCCCTTTGGGCCACAATGTCTGTGCTGAACATGATGCCAAGACCGTCACTTATCTACCTGCACATAACCCATATCCCTCCATTCCCTGCATATCCACATGCCTATCCAAAAGTCTTTTAAATGCCACTAACGCATCTACTTCAACAACCACCCCCGGTAGCACATTCTAGGCACTCACCACCCTCTGTGCCAACACATCACCTTTAAACTTAGCTCCTCTCACTTAAATCTAAGCAGATGGTTCTTAACCTGGGGGTTGTGACCCCCTATGGGGGTCGTTTGGGGCTTTGCCAGGGGTCATGAAGGGGACACAAATAATATATCAATTTGTTGAGCCCATGTTTAGGAACCTAACATGCAGTATTTTGTTTGTGTATGCGCATACTGGTGCCAAAAAGGTTAAGAAACGCTGATCTAAGCCCTCTGGTATTTGATTTTTCCATCCTGGGAAAAATAATATGACTATCGATCCTAACCATGCACATCATTATTTTTATCTATAAGATGTGTAAGAAAGAACTGCAGATGCTGGTTTAAATCGAAGGTAAACACAAAATGCTGGAGTATCTCAGCGGGACAGGCAGCATCTCTGGAGAGAAAGAATGGGTGACGTTTCGGGTCGAGACCCTTCTTCAGACTGATGTCAGGAGAGTGGGCGGGACAAAGATAAAAATGTAGTCAGTGACAGTAGGACTGGTGGGAGAACTGGGAAGGGGGAGGGCCTGCAGCTAGAGAGGATACAAAGACCTTCTTCAAGGCTCCCACAATCTCCGCTCTTGCCTCACTCTATAAGCCGGGACTCCTCCCATCAGGTCCTGAGGATTTATCCACCTTAATATTCTTCAAGAATCCCAGTACTACTCCTTCTTAATTTCAAACTTCCTTTGCACATTAGTATTCTCCACACTGATCTCACTGTCTTCCCTATCTTTCTCCTTGGTGAAAATAGATGCAAAGCACCAGTTTAGTGCCTCACCTGCATCCCCAAACTCCAAGCACAAATTCCGTCCTTTATCCTTGAACGATCCTACCTTCTCCCTGATTGCACTCTTATTTTTAATATAGGTATAAAAAGCTTTGGGATTTTTTTGTATCCGTCTCACCAAAGCCATTTTGTGGCCCCTTTTGATAATTCCAATCGCCTGCATGAGTTCTTGCCTCCTTTCTGTATATTTCTCAAAGGTTCTATCTGATTCCAACCTCTTAAACCTTGAACATGCATCCTTTTTCTTTTTGGCCAAATTTGCAATCTCTTTCATGGAGTCATAGAGTTATACAGTGTGGAAACAGGCCATTCAACCCAACATGTCCCAGCTACACTAGTCCCACCTGCCTGTGCTTGGTCCATATCCCTCCAAACCTGTCCTATCCATAAACTGTTTCTTAAATGTTGGGATAGTCCCAGCCTCAACTACCCCCTCTGGTAGCTTGTTCCACCACCACCATACACTACCACTCTTGATGTGAAAAAGTTACCCCTCATATTCATATTAAATCTTTTCCCCTTCACCTATGTCCTCTGGTCCTCGATTCCCCTACTCTGGGCAAGAGATTCTGTGCATCTACCCGATTTATTCCTCTCATGATTTTATACACCATTTAAGATCACTCCTCATCCTCCTGCTCTCCAAGGAATAGAGATCCAGCCTCCTCAACCTCTCCCTATAGCTCAGACCCTCTAGTTCTGGCAACATCCTCGTAAATCTTCTCTGAACCCTTTCAAGCTTGGCAATATATTTTCTATACCATGGTGCCCAGAACTGAACACAATATTCTTAATGCGCTCATCAACGTCTTATACAACTGCAACATGAGCTCCCAACTTATATACTCAATACTCTGACTAAGGCCAATGTGCCAAAAGCCTTTTCGACCACCTTATCTACCTGTGACTCGACCTTCAAGGAAACATGCACCTGCGCTCCTAGATCCCTCTGCTCTATAACATTCCCCAGAGGCCTACCATTCACTGTATAGGTCCTGCCCTTGTTAGAGGTCCCAAAATGCAACACCTCACAATTTATCTGAATTAAATTCCATCAACCATTCCTTCACCCACCTGGCCAATCGATCAAGATCCTGCTGCAATCTTTCACAACCATTTTCACTATCTGCAAAACCAGCCACTTTTGTATCATCAGCAAACTTGCTAATCTTGCTCTGTTGTTCTCATCCAAATCATTGATGTATATGACAAACAATACCGGGCCCAGCACTGAATCCTGAGGCACATCACTAGTCACAAGCTTCCAGTCCGAGAAGCAACCTTCCACTATCACCCTTCCACGATGCCAATTTGTCATCCATTCAGCTATCTCTCCTTGGATCCCATGCGATCTAACCTTCCAGAGAAGCCTACCATGCGGAACTTTGTTAAAAGCCTTACTGATATCCATATATACAACATCTACAGCTCTGCCCTCATCGACCCTTTTGGTCACGTCTTCAAAAAAATCTCAGATTTGTGAGACACGACCTCCCACGTACAAAACCATCCCTAATCGGCCGTTGCCCATCCAAATCAGCCTATCCCTCAGAATACTCTCCAGTAACTTTCCAACTACAGATGTTAAGCTCACCGGCCTATAGTTCCCACCATTTTCCCTACAGCCCTTCTTGAAAAGAGGCACAACATTTGCCACCCTCCGGTCTTCTGGCACCTCTCATGTATTTAAGGACGACTCATAAATTTCAAACAGGGCTCCCGTAATTTCCTCTCTAGTTTCCCACAATGTCCTCAGATATATCTGATCAGGCCCTGGAGATTTGTCTACCTTCATACACAATAGTACTTTCAGTAAGTCTTCGACGGCAACACTGACTACACTCACGACACTTCCATTGACTGCCCCAATATCCTCCATCCTACTATCTTTCTCCTCGGTAAATACAGAGGAGAAATACTCATTGATGACCTTGCCCATCTCCTGTAGCTCCACACAGAGGTGACCACTTTTATTCCTGAGTTTGCCTGCTTTGCCCTCACTCTAACAGGGCGTAAATATCCTGAGTTTTTGTCAGCACATTTTAAAAACATTCCACTTGGCCGATGTTCCTTTCCCCTCAAATAACCTGCTTCAGCCAAATTGAGTGAGACCTTCTCTTATATTCTCAAAGTTGGCCTTACCCCAGTTGAGCATTTTAACACCTGGACACTCTCCGTCCCTATCCATAAATACCTTAAACCTAATCGAACTGTGGTCACTGGTCCCAAAAGGCTCCTCCACAAACTCTTTGTTAACTTGCCCTTCCCAATTTCCCAATACTGGATCCAGCGTTGCGCTCTCACGTGTGGGGGCCTCTACATACTGCTTGAGAAAACTCTCCTGAACACTTTTGAGGAATAGCACCCCACCTAAACCCTTCACACTATGATTTTCCCAGTCAATAATGGGAAAGTTAAAATCCCCTACTACAATAACCTTATTTGATCTGCAGCTGTCTGCAATTTCCTGGCATATTTTTTCTTCAAAAACCCGTTGACTATTCGAGGGTCTGGCGTTCACCCCCAACAAGGTGATCATCCCTTTTCTTGGTCCTCAGCTCCACCCATAAAGCCTCACCAGAGGAACCATCCTTAATGTCACCTCTGACCACTGCCGTGACATCCTTCTTAATCAACAATGCAACCCTCATTTTCCCAAACCCCCCCCCACTTCTCTTTTTTCCTCACCCCTCTTTTTCTTGAAGCTCTTGTACCCCGGAACATTGAGCTGCCAGTCCTGCCCCTCCCTTGACCAAGTTTCAGTCATGGCTACAATGTCCCAGTCACTCGTACCTATCCATGCCCTGAGCTCAGCTGCCTTACCCGTCAGGCCCCTTGCATTGAAATACGTGCAGTTTAAACCAACCCTCCTTCCTCTCTCTCTCCGCCTTACACCTGCCTATTTTTTCCACTAACCTTTCCCACACCACCCTCCATACTAACTTCTAACCTCTCACCAGCCCCTGTGCTGTCTGAGACCCCACCCTGCTGCCAATCTAGTTTAAACCCTCCTGTGTAGCATTAGGAAACCAGCCCGCCAGGATGTTGGTTCCCCTCTTTGGTCATGCAAAGTTCATACCATATCTAAGCATCAATCAACTGGCCTTTAAACAACTCCCACATGTCAGATGTGGTCTTACCCAATAACAATTGCTCCCAGTGAACCCTTCCGAACTCCTGCCTAATAACATTGTAGTTTATCTTTCTATATTTTAGCATCTTCATGCAAGGTCCATCCTTCTCCAAATTCAAAACAATCTTGAAACTTATAGAAGATAGACACAAAGTGCTGGAGTAACTCAGCAGGTCAGACCATATCTCTGGAAAAAAAAGATGGATGACTTTTTGGGTCGGAACCCTTCTTCAGTCCCCACCCAAAACGTTACCCATCTTTTTTCTTCAAAGATGCAGCCTGACCTGCTGGGTTCCTCCAGCACTTTGTGTCTATGTGGGTGGCACACTGGAGCAGTGGTAGAGTTACTGCCTTATAGCGTTTGCAACGTCGGAGACCCGGGTTCGATCCCGCCTACCAGTGCTGTCTGTACAGAGTTTGTGCATTCTACCCGTTACCTATGTGGTTTTCTCCGAGATCTTTGGATTCCTCCCACAATCCAAAGACGTACAGATATGAAGGTAAATTGGCTTTGTATATGTAAAAATTGTGTGTGTAGGATAGTGTTAATATGCAGGGATTGCTGGTCGGCACGGACCCAGTGGGCCGAAGGGCCAGTTTCCGTGCTGCATTTCTAAACTAAACTATCTTTGGTATAAACCAGCATTTGCAGTTTTTTGTTTCAACATTAAAACATAGAATTGGGATTACTATCCCCAAAATGCTCTTCCAATGAAACACCAGTCACCTGGCCAGGCTCATTCCCTACCCAAGGTCCATTATGTTCCCTTCTGGGGTTGGACTATCCACACACTTCTGCAGCTGATGTTTCAAGAAACCTTCTTGGATACACCTCACGGATTCTGCCTTTGGCATTGAGCAAGTCTCAGTTAATATTGGGAAAGTTAAAATCACCCACTAGGACAACCTTGTTGCTTTGGCAACTTTCAGTAATCTGTCTATCTATCTCTCTGTTCCTCTATCCCCCACTTGCTATTGGGGAGCCTGTAGTACAATCCCATTAGAGTGCCGGCACCTTTATTATTTCCAAGCTCCACCCATACCGCCTTGGTGGACAACCCCGCCAATATGTCTGCTCTTAGTGCCTCCGTGACCATTTCTCTGATTAGTCGTCCAACTCTTTTACCTCCCTCACGATTACATCTGGAACGTTAAAACTCCAGAACATTGAGCTGTCAAAAGAGTCAAAAGAGTTTATTGTCATGTGTCCCTGACAGGACAATGAAATTCTTTCTTTGCTTAGTACAACAGTAGTAGGCATTGATTACAAAACAGATCAGTGTGTCCATATACCATTATATATGTAAATACACACATGAATGAATAAATTAAATTGATAAAGTGCAAATAACAGATAAAGGGGTATTAATGTTCAGAGTTTTGTCTGAACCAAGTTTAATAGCCTGATGGCTGTGGGGAAGTAGCTGTTCCTGAACCTGGTCATTGCAGTCCTCAGGCTCCTGTACCTTCTACCTGAAGGCAGCAGGGAGATGAGTGTGTGGCCAGAATGGTGTGGGTCCTTGATGATGCTGCCAGCCTTTTTGAGGCAGCGACTGTGATAGATCCCCTCGATGGAAGGAAGGTCAGAGCCGATGATGGACTGGGCAGTGCTTACTACTTTTTGTAGTCTTTTCCTCTCCAGGGCGCTCAAGTTGCCGAACCAAGCCACGATGCAACCGGTCAGCATGCTCTCTACTGTGCACCTGTAGAAGTAAGAGAGAGTCCTCCTTGACTGACCGACTCTCCGTAATCTTCTCAGGAAATAGAGGTGCTGATGAGCTTTCTTAATAATTGCATCTGTGTTCTCGGACCAGGAAAGATCTTCAGATATGTGCACTCCCAGGAATTTGAAGCTCTTGACCCTTTCAACCATCGACCCGTTGATATAAACAGGACTGTGGGTCCCCATCCTACTCCTTCCAAAGTCCACAATCAGTTCCTTGGTTTTGCTGGTGTTGAGGGCCAGGTTATTGAGCTGGCACCATATGGACAGTCGCTCGATCTCTCTTCTATACTCTGACTCATCTCCATCAGTGATACGTCCCACAACAGTGGTGTCGTCAGCTAACTTGATGATGGAGTTCGCACTGTGACCGGCTACACAGTCATGAGTATAGAGTGAATACAGCAGGGGGCTGAGCACGCAGCCTTGAGGTGCTCCCGTGCTGATTGTTATCGAGTCTGACACATTACCACCAATACGAATAGACTGTGGTCTGTGAATGAGTAAGTCGAGGATCCAATTGCAGAGGGATGTGCAGAGACCCAGTTCTGCGAGTCGTGTCTCTCCTGCAACCACAGTTCCACAATTGCCACAGCATAGTCCCAAGCACTGATCCAGGCTCTAAGTTCATCTGCTTTCCCACGATAGTCTTTGCATTGAAAGAAATACACTTTAGCCCATCAGCGTCACCATATTCCTTTACCTCTCCCTACCTGACACTCACTGGCCCTGACCTCTACCATCCCATCGCTCCTTCCAATTTCTAACCGACTACTCTGGTTCCTAGCCCCTGCCTCCCTAGTTTAAATGCTCTCGAGTAGCACAAGTAGAACATTACAACATAACTTACCTGCATAAATAACGTACATAATAAATTGTGCCTAATTGATCTTTTAACTTTATTGTTGATTTAGCATTTCCTTACTTGCGAAATGTTTTAACTTTTGCAGGCTCCAAAGTAACAGCAACAGATCTACCACATTTACTGAACAACTTGCAATATAATATATCTCAAAATACAAAAATAAGGAGCAAATATCTGCCGCTGGTCAGAGAACTTCAATGGGGAAAAGATTTGAACAAAACTTTCCCCATAGGTACTTGTCATTATAATTATATATTGGCAGCTGATGTTGTATACAGTCACCCATACCTGAATGAACTCTTAACGACTTTTGATCATTTATGTCAGGATGATACTGTTATTTTATGGACAATGAAGTTTAGGCACGCTAAGGAAAATGCCTTTGTGGAAAGATTTCAGCATATATTTGATACAGAAGTTATATATGATCTGCCAAGTTTACAGATAAAATTGTATAAAGCAACACGAAAATATATAGGGATTGGAAAGGAAACATGAGAGCTAACTGCTCATACCTCAAAGCAATAGTTCTCCTTATGGTGAAAAGTTAAATTTAACTCCCCTGAAATCAAACTTACAAAATGATACGTGATTTGCCTCCAGCAAACTTTGTACAGTTAGTCCAGCCAAGAGTTTCCCAGCCAAGAAGGCTTCTTGGGTAAGTGTAGTTATAAGCAAACATGTCTAAAGGTCTAATATTTTTTTTTTTAAAGTTTGCAGTTAAGATTTGTGGCATTAAGAGATTAGCTTGGGAACAAAGACTATTAGTTGATATGACTCTTGCATGGCTTACAATTGCAAAGCACCTGTATTTATGATATTGGACTGGATAAACATTCACCTCAGCGATTGAGCATTCAGGAATGGCAAGCAGGCAGCGACTGCTCCACAACATGATAAACATTGCTCCTGTCTCTGCAATAGATAACGGTTAACCCGCTGTAAATATTTATCTTGAAACTAACAGCTCTGCACTCTACATTTACTGTTTGATGTTTTCTAAATTATACAGCTCTTTTGAAAGTGATCATTGGCAAAATAAAAAAAAAATCAAAATTCTGATTATTTTGTGTATTTTATTGGCAAACAAGCCTTTTCGAATGTGTTAACACCTAATTAATTTTGCTATAAATGAATGTTTAAATAATATTAGATTGGCAAAAATAGCTTTGTAATTAATCAGTCACATATAACTGCCATGTGGAACCTGAATGAAGCAATGGACAGTAGAGGTTTTAAGCAGCTGCCACTGGAGAGAATATTCCTCTATAGGAAGATGACACCAGAAAATATGCTGATATGTAGCAAAGATATTGAACGATAAAATTAATATTTGTTATATGCAATTGCAATTTATTGTAACATAAATGTGTATGTCATGTAATTTAAAAAAGTATTTATTTAATAACTACTGAATATTAAACAATCTCGGTTAATATTAATCCTCATAGCATTTACTTTTGCTGGACTTTATTGTTAATAATGGTGGTTTTTTTGTAAAGAGTTTTTTACTTAACCTTTTTGTGATCCAAAAAGGATTATTAACAATAAATTATTTGAAATGGTCAGGCGAATGCATGAATCCTTTGAACTGAACTCTGTAACAGCTATCTAAATATCATATCATGTCTGTCGGAGCAGGTCAGAGGCTGGGTAATGCTGGCCCAAAGGCAGATTACACAGTCTTTCCACAGTCTACAAGACTGGGGTGTGGGTCAGGGGTGTGATGGAGTATTCACCAAGTGCCCTTCTGTGGGTATTTCCAACTCTCAATGACCTCGACACCATGGAGGCCAAAGCCATTCATATGATTGGAATCCCATCATCTACCCTAACAATTCATACCCTTTTCCTCCAGCACAAAGAAGCTTCACAGTGCACAATCTGCAAAAGGTATTGCAATGACTCACCTGACTCTGCCAACAGCATCACCTACACCTGCAAGAAGTACAGAGCCACATGTGAACACAACCACCTGGAGGTTCCACTTCAAGCCAGACAGCATCCTAATTTGAATTTCACCAGCCCTTCATCTTTGCTGGATATAAATTCAGGAACTCCCACCGTATCCGCACTGTGGGAGTATATTTACCAAAAGGTGTGCAGCAGTTCGAAAAGGCAGCTAGTTACCACCCCCTCAAGGGAAATTAACGATGCCAACAATACCAAGATCCCCAAAATAAATGAATACATTTTAGCTATGGGCACCAAAATGATGCAGCAGTGAATGCAGAGGTAATGCAGAAGTGAATGCAGATTGCCCATGTGGATTTCTCACATGTGCCGTGTTCCCATCCACATCCCAAAGGCATGCTGGTTTGTTAATTGGCTACTGTATCCCTTAGTGCCTTCAGTGTGCCTAAGAGTGAAAGAAATCAAAGACGAGTAAGTTACGCAAGGAAATATGGGAATGGAAAATGGGATTGATGGAATTGCCCTGCAGGGAGCTGATGGAGATATACGATGGACCAAATGCCCTCCTTGTGGCTAGTAAACAACTTCTACTCATCTACACTTTCAACTTATGAGGTCCTTCAGATGCTTAAAAATTTCAAATTGCTGTCCTTATGCATCTAGATCTACAGTGATTTCTCACTGATTTGTTTTCTAAATCTTAATGCTAATCTTGCAAACCACTCCAATAAACTATCCTCTTTGATGTGAATGAACAGAGTAATGTGCTTCAGATGTTGTTTCACTGACCAAGGCCCCCTTGCAATTTCAGATCTGCCTTTGTACCCTTCAACATACATCCACTATAAGTTTATCAATTGTTTTATAACCTTGGAATACAGGGGTAATTGTGAAGAGTCAAGAGTATTTAAATGTCACATGTACCAAAAACAGAACACCGAAGTTCTTGCTTACAGCAGAATAACAGGCCTGTAAACACAATACTGATTCAGAACATATAATAAACAAAAGAAATTTAATAAATTAAAAACTCCAATATTAGTGCAAAAAAGCCCAAAGTCCTTAATGCACCCAAGACAGTTTGTAGTTCCTAGTTTAGTTGGTGTTTGTAGTGTTCAACAACCTGATGGTTGTGGGAAGAAGCTGTTCTTGAACCTGGATGTCACAGATTTCAGGCTCCTGTACATTCTTCCTGATGGCAGGAGTGAAATGAGAATGTGGCCAGGGTGTGTGGGTCCTTGATGATGCTGACTGCTTTTTTTTTTAAAGCAGCACCTCCTATAGATCCCTTTGATGGTGAGGAGCTCAGTACCCATGAAGGACTAGGCAATCTTCACCACTTTCTGTAATCTCCTTCAATCTTGGGTGTTCAAGCTCCTGAACCAAGCTGTGATGCAACAAGCCAATGTGCTCCCTGCTGCACACCTATACAAGTTCATGTGAATATTAAAAGACATACCAATCTCCCCAATCTTCTAAGGAAGTAGAGGTATTGAAAAGCTTTCTTTATGATTGCATCAACATGCTGGGCCCAGGACAGATCTTCATAAACATGCACAGGAACCTGAACTCCACTGTTGTCCAGTCGATGAAGACAGATTTGTGAATGTTCGGCCTCGTTCTTCTAGTCATCAATTAGCTCCTTGGTTTTACTGACGTTAAGAGTTAAGTTCAAAGGTCAAAGGTCAAAATAGTTTATTGTCATGTGTCCCTGACAGGACAATGAAATTCTTTCTTTGCATAGCACAACAGAACATAGTAGGCATTGACTACAATTATATACTTAAATACACACATTAATTAATAAATTAATAAAGTGTAAATAACAGATGGAGAGGTATTAATGTTCAGAGTTTTGTCCGAGCCAGGTTTTATAGCCTGATGGCTGTGGGGAAGTAGTTATTCCTGAACCGGGTCGTTGCAGTTCTCAGGCTCCTGTACCTTCTACCCGAAGGTAGCAGGGAGATGAGTGTGTGGCCAGGGTGGTGTGGGTCCTTGATGATGCCGCCAGCCTTTTTGAGGCAGCGACTGTGGTAGATCCCCTCGATGGAAGGAAGGTCAGAGCCGATGATGGACTGGGCAGTGTTTACTACTTTTTATAGTCTTTTCCTCTCCAGGGCACTCAAGTTGCCGAACCAAGCCACGATGCAACCGGTCAGCATGCTCTCTACTGTGCACCTGTAGAAGTTAGAGAGAGTCCTCCTTGACAGACCGACTCTCCGCAATCTTCTCAGGAAGTAGAGACGCTGATGAGCTTTCTTGATAATTGCATCTGTGTTCTCGGACCAGGAAAGATCTTCACAGATGTGCACGCCCAGGAATTTGAAGTTCTTGACCCTTTCAACCATCGACCCGTTGATATAAACAGGACTGTGGGTCCCCATCCTAATCCTTCCAAAGTCCACAATCAGTTCCTTGGTTTTGCTGGTGTTGAGGGCCAGGTTATTGTGCTGGCACCATATGGACAGTCGCTCGATCTCTCTTCTGTACTCCGACTCATCCCCATCAGTGATATGTCCCACTACAGTGGTGTCATCAGCGAACTTGATGATGGAGTTCGCACTGTGACCGGCTACGCAGTCATGAGTATAGAGTGAGTACAGCAGGGGGCTGAGCACGCAGCCTTGAGGTACTCCTGTGCTGATTGTTATTGAGTCTGACACATTTCCACCAATACGAACAGACTGTGATCTGTGAATGAGGAAGTCGAGGATCCAATTGCAGAGGGATGCGCAGAGACCCAGTTCTGCGAGTTTGGTAACCAGCTTGGAGGGGATGATTGTGTTAAGTGCCGAGCTGTAGTCAATGAATAACAGCCTGACATATGAGTTTTTGTTGTCCAAGTGGTCCAGAGCGGAGTGGAGGGCCAGCGAGATCGCGTCCACCGTTGATCTGTTGTGGTGGTAAGCGAACTGCGGTGGGTTCAGGTTTTTGTCAAGGTAGGAGTTGATTTGCGCCATGATCAACCTCTCGAAGCACTTCATCACCACAGGCGTTAGTGCCACAGGTCGATAGTCATTGAGGCACGTCACCGCGCACCGGTATTATTGATACCCTTTTGAGGCAGGTGGGAACCTCAGACCTCAGAAGTGACAGGTTGAAAATGTCTGTAAATACTCCAGCCAGTTGGTCCGCACAGGTTTTTAAAATATGACCAGGTATGCCGTCAGGTCCAGATGCTTTTCGAGGGTTCACCCCTCTGAAGGATTTCCTGACGTCGGCCTCTGTGACTGAGACTGAAATACCATCACAGCGAATGGGGGCTCGGGAAGGCACATCGGTGTTCTCCCTATCAAAGCGTGCGTAAAATGCATTGAGCTCATCAGGGAGTGATGTATCGCCAACATCCGAGCTGCCTCCTGGTTTCGCCTTGTAGGAGGTGATTGAATTCAGTCCCTGCCACAGCTGCCGAACATCTGTCTCATCCTCCATTTTGGAGCAGAACTCCCTTTTGGCCTTTTTGATGGCCTTACCAAGGTCGTATCTGGACTATGTGTAGACCACTGTATCATCAGACATGAATGCCCGGTGTCTGGTCTTCAGAAGAGTGAGGATCTCACAGTTCATCCAAGGTTTCTGATTGGGAAACACTCGGAAGGTTTTTGTAAGGATGCAGTCCTCCACACATTTCTTAATGAAGTCTGTAACGACTATGGCGAAAGTTGTTGGTGGGGGCACCATTCAATCAGACGATCGATCTCCCTCCTCTACTCTGACTCACAATTACCTGTAATTCGTCCAACAACAGTGCTGTTGTCAATGAATTTAAAGTTGGAGTCGTGGGTAAAGAGCGAGTAGAGCAGGGGGCTGAGCACACAGCCTTGAGGTGCCCCTGCACTGATGGTTATCGAGGAGAAAGTGTTGTTGCCAGTTCGTACTGATTGTGGTCCTGTTGATGAGGAAATCGAAGATCCAGTTGCAAAGTGATGTGCAGAGACCCAGTTCCCTGATCTCGGTAACAAATTTGGAAGGGATGATAGTGTTGAATGCCGACCTGTAGTTGATGAACAACAGCCTGACTTATTTGTCTTATTGCCCAGCGCAGTGTGGAGAGCCCAGTGCAGTGTGGAGAGCCAGCAAATTGCAATCCCTGTTGATCTGTTGTGGAGGGAGGCAAATTGTAGTGGGTCCAGTTTCTTGTTAAGTAGGAGTTGCTGTGCAGCGTAATCAAAGCACTTTATCACCACAGAGGTTTGTGCAACATGTCGATTCTCATTGAGGCATGTCACTTCACTGTTCTTGGGCACCGGTGTTATTGATGTCATTTTAAAGCAGGCGAGAACTGCAGACCTCAGCATTGAGAGGATGAAGATGTCCGTCATAACTCCAGCCAGTTGCTCTGTATAGGTTTTGAAAACACTATTGTCTCCATGACTATCACTAAATATTCCTTCTGTTCTCACACACTTCAGAGAAATAAATGGGGATGCACACCTTGTTGAGATTGTACTATAAGCCCCCGAATAGTTCAAGGGAATTAGAAGAACAAATATACCGAGAGATTGCAGACAAGCTGCAAGAACAATAAAGTTGTCATAGTAGGGGATTTTAACCTTCCAAACATAGATTGGGACTGCCATAGTACCAAGCGCAGAGATGAGGCAAAATTTGTCAAATGAGTTCAGGAAAGTTTCCTCGGCCAATACAAGGGAGAGAGCAAAGCTCGACCTACCATAGAATCAAGTACATAGGACAAGATGTTAAGAGGTCCCTTGTGCCAGTAGGTGGGGAGCTTTTCACGACATTCGGGCAGAGCAAGTTACTGACGTGTCAGAGGATGAGTCTTTTTGGGACCATCCACTACAGTTTTAATAGCTTTAATATAGTTATGGATAAGGCAGGTCTGGTCCATAAGTTGAAGATTTAATTTCTGGCAAGGCCAACTTTGATGTTATTAGACAGAAACTTGCAAAATTTGAGTGGAGTAGCTAGTTTGCAGACAAAGGGACATCTGGAAAGCAGGATGCTTGTAATAGTGTGCTGCTGGGAGTTCAAGATATTTATGTTCCTGTAAGAGTGGAGGTCTAGACAGGTAGGAGTAAGGAACCCTGGATGACAAGGGATAATGAGGCTCTGGGCAGGAAAAAGGAGGCATAATCTTTCAGAAGAGGTGGTTGAGGCAGGTATAATACATTTAACATACATTTGGACAGGTACAGGAAAGGGCTTGTTTCCGTGCTATATTATTCTATGGCTATTTGACTTAATATTCCTTATTTCTCTTGCGAAGTCACATCACTTTGAATTTACAAGACTGTATACTCTATTACTTGCATTGTTATGGTGTTGGAAGTGTGAGACAATCGTGTGATGCAATGGAGTAGAAACAGTTGTCAAGACAAGCAATCAATTTAATACAAACTAGACTAAATGGGACTTGTTGGGTCCCAGGTTCACATGGAAGGGCTGGACCCCCAATTCCACCAATTCCAATATTGGTGGCCAGTGGGCAGGGGGGGGGGGGGGTTCTGGAGTGCTAGCATGGGTGTTGTGGGTCAGGTCAAGTAAAGCACAGCAAGTGGAGGGCCAATAATCCATTTCAATCCATTTCATGTCAAGTCAAGCACAGGGCAGGCAGGGCCAGCCAACAATACAATCCATTGCTTTCATTTCAAGTGAGGTCAAGCAAAGCAAAGGCAAAGCAAAAGCACAGGGCAAACGGGGCCAGCCAACAATACAATCCATTTGCTTTCATTCCAGGTGAGGTCAATCAAAGCAAAGCAAAAGTAAAAGCACAGGGCAAGCCAAATAACTCATTTCATTTCCACTTCCATTTGAATTTCAAGGACAGGGCAGGCCAAACATTTCATTAAGGCCTAACAAATCATTTATTGCAAGCACATTAAGGGTTAACAAATCATCATTCATGGCAAGCACATTGCTGGCTAACAAATTTATTGCAAGTACATAACCACAAACCCACATAAAGGATAGACTCACAGTTCAGTAGACTCACATCAGAGTTGTGGCCTCTCCCTCGCAACCTTTCAGAGTGACTGACTCATGTCCAGGCATCCGGGGTTTTATAGTCCTGTCCTCCCCCTGGAAGGGGCGTTACCTTCATCGTGGTGATTGACAGGTGAGAGGACCAATCAGCTGATATCAAGATTTTAAAAATACTCATAACTTTTTTATTTTTCATCGATCGGAAAAATCCTCGGGGCTGCCTCAGCGGAGGAGGACTGACTAAGATGGCCAAAAATCATTGCGATATAGGGTAGCGTTTTTTCTCAAATCAATATACAGCGCAGACAGGAAGTTGTCAAGATGAGACTTTCAGTTATATAGATATAAAATGGGCACATTTTAACGCAGCAACAAAAAATAATTTGATAAAGTAATGGATAGTTGATGAGAGTAGTGCACTTGATGCTGTGCATATATGTGCTTTCAAAAGGCAAATGACAATATATCACAAAGTTTGGATTAAAAGGGCTGTGGTAGCACATATATATAAAGGGAGAGACATTTTTTTGGACGAACCAAGTGGCTATGTGAGGATTATGTTCTTCGACTTCTCAAGTGCGTTCAACACCATCCAACCCCTGATTCTGAAAGACAAGCTTAAGAAGATGGGGGTGGACCACCTTTATCTCCTGGATAAATGGCTAACGGACGGGTTGACCACAGTTTGTTAAGCTGGGGGACTGTGTCTCTGGCACAGTGGTGTGCAATGTTGGAGCCCCACTGGGAACGGTTCTGGCCCCGTTCCTCTTCATGTTGCATACTGCAGACTTCAATTATAAGCCTGACACCTGCCACGTACAGAAATGTTCAGATGACACAGCGATTGTGGCATGTGTAAGGAACGGGCATGAGGAGGAATACAAGAACTTGACCAGTGCCTTCTGTGCCTGGAGTAAAGAGAACTGCCTCATCCTGAACACAACTAGGACTAAAGAGATGGTGGTTAACTTTGGCAGGTCCAAGCTCCCCCTTCAGCCGTTCAACGCTGCAGGGACTGATATTGAGGTGGTGCAGACATATAAATACCTTGGAGTGCACCTGGATAATAAACTGGACTGGCCTGTCAACTCTGACGCCCTCTACAAAAAAGGCCAGAGCAGACTCTTTTTCCTCAGAAGGCTCAAATCCTTCAATGTGCGTAATGATATGCTGCACATGTTCTACAATACTGTGGTTGCAAGTGTTATTTTCTACGCTGTTGTCTGCTGGGGCAACATAATTAGTGCAAAAAACAACAAGAAACTGGACAAACTGGTTCAGTTAGCTAGCTCAGTGCTGGAGGGGAGAGGGAACTCTGGGATGGATGTGCATGAGAGGCGTATGAGGCGCAAGGTGCAGGTCATCCTGAAAAACTCCGGGCATCCCCTCCATGTAATTCTGGGGGGTCAAAAGAGCACTCGGAACAACAACTGGCTCCTCTTCCTGCCCTGTAGAACGGAACGGTTCAGGAGATCCTTCACCCCTGCAGCCATTAGATTTTATAATACTGACTGCTAGGCTGTAGGGGGATGCATTTTTGCATTTTTTAATTTTTAATTGTTAATTATTGGTCTTTTTAAGTATTTATTGCTCTCAGGTAGTGTCCACAATGTATTTTATTGTATTTTATGTATTTTTCTATCTGCGATAGTTTTGAATGTGTGGGTTTGTTGGTTGGTGGCTTCTGGACATCTGAATTTCCCTGAGGGGATCAATAAAGTATTTATTTATATATATATATCAGAGCGTAGCAATAAATTAGCCTTTCTCCCACTGGAGGAAGTTTTTACAGAGGAAACCAGCAGAGCTACACTTAGGAATACTGCTCCTCCTGAAATATGTTGATGGTCTGTGCCTTGATGCATAGGCCATTGTCAAATTCTCCAGATTATATGAAGTATATAAAAGATGATTTAGCAGGGCGTGGACTAGGCGGACACAGGCATCATACCTTTTAGACAATAGACAATAGGTACAGTAGGCCAATAGACAATAGACAATAGGTGCAGGAGTAGGCCATTCGGCCCTTCGACCCAGCTCCGGCATTCAATGTGATCATGGCTGGTCATCCCCAATCAGTACCCCGTTCCTGCCTTCTCCCCATATCCCCTGACTGCTATTTTCAAGACCCCTATCTAGCTCTCTCTTGAAAGAATCCAGAGAACCTGCCTCCACCACTCTCTGAGGCAGAGAATTCCAGAGACTCACCACTCTCTGTGAGAAAAAGTGTTTCCTCGTCTCCGTTCTAAATGGCTTACTCATTATTCTTAAACTGTGGCCCCTGGTTCTGGACTCCCCCAACATCGGGAACATGTTTCCTGCCTCTAGCGTGTCCATGCCCTTAACAATCTTAACATTCGGCCCATTGAGCCAGCACCCCCATTCACTTTGATATAGCTGATCATCCACAATCAGTAACCCGTTCCTGCCATCTCCCCATATCTCTTGTTTCCGCTATCTTTAAGAGCACTATCTAACTCTCTCTTGAAAGCTTCCAGAGAATTGGCCTCCACAGCCTTCTGAGCCAGAGAATTCCACAGATTTACAACTTTCTGATTGAAAAAGTTTTTCCTCAACTCCGTTCTAAATGGCCAACCCTTATTCTTAAGCTGTGGCCCCTGGTTCTGGACCCCCAACATCGGGAACATGTTTCCTGCCTCTAGCGTGTCCAAACCCTTAATAATCTTAAATGTTTCAATAAGATATCCTCTCATCATTCTAAATTCTAGTATATACAAGCCCAGTCGCTCCATTCTTTCAAAATATGACTGTCCCGCCATCCCGGGAATTAACCTCGTGAACCTACGCTGCACTCCATCAATAGCAATAATGTCCTCCCTCAAATTTGGAGACCAAAACTGCACACAGTACTCTTGGTGCGGTCTCACTTGGGCCCTGTACAACTGCAGAAGGACATATTTGTTCCTGTACTTAACTCATCTTCTTATGAAAGCCAACATGCCATTAGCTTTCTTCACTGCCTGCTGTACCTGCATGCTTACATTCAGTTCTCCTTCGCTCCTTAAAAGCCTATCTCCTTCGCTCCTTAAAAACGTCGCCTATCTCCTTCGCTCCTTAAAATAGAACGGTCTAGACCCGAAACGTCGCCTATCTCCTTCGCTCCTTAGATGCTGCTGCACCCGCTGAGTTTCTCCAGCTTTTTGTGTAACCCCCCCCCCCCCCGCTTACATTCAGTGAATGGTGAACAAGACACCCAGATCACGTTGTACTTCCCCTTTTCCTAATTTGACACCATTCAGATAATAATCTGCCTTCCTGTTCTTGTCACCAAAGTGGATAACCTCACATTCATCCACATTAAACTGCATCTGCCATGCATCTGCCCATTCACCCAAACTGTCCAAGTCACCCTGCATCCTCATAGTATCCTCCTCACAGTTCATACTACCACCCAGCTTTGTGTCATCTGAACATTTGCTAATTTTACTTTTAATCCCTTCATCTAAATCATTAATGTATATTGTAGATAGCTGCGGTCCCAGCACCGAACATTGCAGTACCCCACTAGTCACTGCCTGCCATTCTGAAAGGGACCCGTTAATCCCTATTCTTCGTTTCCTGTCTGCCATCCAATTTTCTATCCATTTCAGTACCCTACCACCAATACCATGCGCTCCAATTTTGCCCACTAATCTCTGATGTGGGATCTTATCAAATGTTTTCTGAAAGTCGAGGTACACTACATCCACTGGCACCCCTTGTCCATTATTCCTAGTTACAACCTCTAAAAATTCCAGAAGATTAGTCAAACATGATTTCCCCTTCGTCAGTCCTTGCTGACTCGGACCGATCCTGTTACTGCTATCCAAATGTGCTGCTATTTCATCTTTTATAATTGACTTAAGCATCTTGCAGACCACTGATAATTCCCTGTCTATAATTCCCTGTTTTCTCTCTCCCTCCTTTCTTAAAAAGTGGGATAACATTAGCTGCCCTCCAATCCAAAGGAACTGATCCTGAATCTATAGAACATTGGAAAATGATCACCAATATGTCCACGATTTCTAGAGCCACTTCCTTAAGTACCCTGGGATGCAGACCATCAGGCACTGGAGATTTATCAACTTTCAGTCCCGTCAGTCTACCCAACACCATTTCCTGACTAATGTGAATTTCCTTCTGTTCCTCCGTCACCCTCGGGCCTCTGGCCACTAGTACACCTGGGAGATTGTTTATGCCTTCCCTCGTGAAGACAGATCCAAAGTATCTGTTCAACTCGTCTGCCATTTCCTTGTTTCCCATAATAAATTCACTTGTTTCTATCTTCAAGGGACCCACATTTGTCTTAACTATTTTTGTTTCTCTTCACATACCTAAAGACGCTTTTACTATCCTCCTTTATATTCTTGACTAGCTTACCTTCGTACCTCATCTTTTCTCCCCGTATTGCCTTTTTAGTTACCTTCTGTTGCTCTTTGAAAGTTTCCCAATCCTCTGACTTCCCGCTCATCTTTGCTATGTTATACTTCTCTTTTATTTTTATACTGTCCTTGACTTCCCTTGTCAGCCACGGTCACCTCTTACTTCCCTTATTTTTCTTCATCTTTGGAATGAACTGATCCTGCACTTTCTGTATTATTCCAAGAAATACCTGCCATTGTTGTTCCACTGAACTCTCCCTCCAAATGGACCCTTGAACTAGTATTGTCATTCAATAAGTGACAACTGTGTAATAATATTTTTATGAAAAGGAATCCATCATAACAACGGTATAACAACTTTTCAAATACACAACCAACTTATTTCAATAAGTATACGAATGTTACGAATAGTTCTTATATACTTCTATTTTTTTTTAAAGTAGAAAAAGAAAAGAATAGATTTTAATCAATAAGAATAACGATTAAATAATAATTTTGATTATAAAGAAAGAGAAAGAGAAAGAGGAGAAAAAAATATATGTATATATTCTTGTTATATGTATTTAATTAAAATAAAGTATTATATAAAAAAAAGAGAGATTATAGTATACATCTTAATAGTGAATAACACAATTTCAAATAGCGATATCAATGGAGACATGTATACAAATCAAAAAGAAAAACAGAGAGTTATTTTCATCTAATCCTGCCGGGTACCCATTGAGTTGTGATGCCAAGAACAGCTACCCCTTCAAATATTCTGTATATGGAGACCATATCTGTTCAAAGAGTTCGTATTTGTCCATTAGGACAAATCTGATTCTTTCCAAATGCAACGTTTCCAACATTTCCACTGTCCACATTTTAATTGTGGGGGATAATGTTCCCTTCCAAATTTCAATATTAATTTTTTCCCTATTATCAAACAGTAATCCAAGAAATTTATTTGGTTTACTGTTAATATTAGATTTGAATCCGGAACTCCTAATATTATTAATTTTGGATCTGGGTCTAGTTTAATTTTAAGAACTTCAGAGATAACTCTAAAGATTTCTGTCCAATAATAATTAAGTTTTATACATGTTACAAAACTATGCGTTAAATTAGCTTCCAAGTTCTGACATTTATCACAAATAGGAGAAATGTTAGAATAAATTCTATTTAATTTCGTTTTTGAATAATGTAATCTGTGTAAAACCTTAAATTGTATCAATATATGTCTAGCACTTAATGAGCAATGATGTATACATTGTAGGCTTTCTTCCCAAGTTTCCTTCGTTATAGATAAACCCATTTCATTTTCCCATGTTTGTCGATATATTTCCGAAGTTGGGATTTCCTTATCCAAAATAGTATTATATATATACGCTATTAATTTTTCTGTATTTGGGTGTTTATTAAACAATTCATCTAATAATCCTGGTTTTCTATTTTTATAGTCTTGCGTATTTGACTTAATATAGTTTCTAATTTGTAAATACCTAAATATGTTATTTGACTGCAATCCATAGATAATCTGTAACTCTTGAAATGAAAGCAATTTTCCTTCCTTGTAAAGGTGTTCTATCCTTTTAATTCCTAAATCATTCCAGTGTTTAAACCCCTTGTCCTAAACAAGGGATTATTCATAATTGGCAAATAAAGTGACAAATTATCCATATGTAGGGTCTTAACTATTTGTTTCCAAATACGTCTATTGCTATGAATTATAGGGTTGTCACCATACATTTTTTTTTGTACTTCCCTTGGTGCAAAAAGAATCGAACCTACATCAAAAGTCTTCCTTTTCCATCTTTAGCCAGCTTGGTTCATGATCTAAATTTACCAACCAAAAATTCATATTCTTAATCTGAACTGCCCAGAAATAATATAGGAAATTTGGTAGTGCTAGTCCACCATTTATTTTAGATTTACATAGATGTTTTTTACTTATTCGATGGTTTTTATAGTCCCAAATAAAACTATTAACCAAAGTATCTATATTTTTAAAAAAACATTTTAGGGAGATATAAAGGGATTGCTTGAAATAAATATAACAATTGTGGTAAAAAAAATCATTTTTATAGCATTTATTCTACCGATCTAGGTAGTGTTTTCCAATATAAAATATATTTTTTTAGTTTATTTAATAATTGAGGGCAATTATATTTAAATAGACAGTTATACGATTTAGATACATTAATTCCTAGATATTTGAGTTTGTCCGTGACTATTTTAAGTGGGAATTGTTCTAATATATTTAATTTTATTCCAGTTATAGGCATAATTTCACTTTTATTCCAATTAATTCTATACCCAGAAAATGTACTAAACTTAGTTATAACATTAAATAGATTGGGAATACTAATCTCCGGTTTTGTAATATAAATTAAGATGTCATCTGCGTATAGAGATATTTTATACGTTGTAGTTTTGGTATTATATCCATAGATTTCTGGTTCCGATCTAATCATTTTGGCTAATGGTTCTATTACCAGAGCAAATAGTAATGGTGATAACGGGCATCCTTGTCTACAACCCCTAAAGAGTTTAAATTTTGCTGATAGCATTTGATTTGTTAATATTCTTGCAGTTGGATTCGAGTATATTATTTTTACCCATTTGGAGAATCTATCCCCCAGTTGAAATTTCTGCATTATTTTAAATAAATATGGCCATTCAACCTGGTCAAATGCTTTTTCAGCATCTAAGGATATGACAGCTAGTTCAATATCATTCACTCTTTTTGAGTACATGACATTGAATAGACGTCTCAGATTATAGGATGAATAGCGTTTTGGAATAAAACCTGTTTGGTCATGATGTATTAATTTATTAATCACTAAACCTTAGCCTCCGAGATAAAATTTTAGTTAGTATTTTTTGATCAGTATTTAAAAGAGCTATTGCTCTGTATGATCCAGGGTCTTCCAAATCTTTATCAAGCTTTAGGGATAAGTGTAATTGTAGACTCATTTAATGATTCTGGTAACTTTCCTTGTTCATAAGCATATTTATATATTGTATGTAAGCGTGGAGAGATCAGATCATGAAACTTCTTATAAAATTCAACACTTAAGCCATCAGGGCCTGCGGCTTTTCCGTTATTTAATGATCCAATTGATTCTTCAATATCTTTTACTGATATATCAGCGTTTAATAAGTCTCTACCTTCCTGATCTAAACTATTAATATGACATTCTTGTAGGAATGTTTCCATTCCATCTGATTGTCCTGCTAGTTTAGATAAGTAAAGATTTTGATAATATTGTAAAAATGTATCATTGATATCTTTTGGTAAAGTCAATATTTCTCCTTGATCAGATCTAATTTTATGTATCATTTTCTCTACATCTAATTTTCTAAGCTGTCGTGCCAGTAATTTTTGTGGTTTATCCCCAAATTCAAAGTGTACTTGTTTAGTCTGTTGAAAAAGTTTAATAATCTGATTTGAGTATATTTTATTTAGCTTGTATTTTAATGATGCAATTTTATTACTTCATCCCTTAGAAGGGGATATTGCATTTTCAATATCTAATTGTTTTATTTCATTTTCCAACTTTTGTTGAGTCTTTCGATTTTCCTTATTAAAGTATGCATGTGCTGATATTATCGCACCACGCATAAATGCTTTAAATGTATCCCAGAGCAATGATGGTGAAATTCCAGGTTTGTCATTAGTTTCAAAAAATGATTTAATCTGTTTTACCAAGTAATCATAACAAGCCTTATCCTTTAATATTTGGGGGTTGAGTCTCCAGTTAGAGGTTTTAATAATTATATCTTTTAATTTTATCTTAAATGTTAATGGAGCGTGATCCGAGATAATAATATTATGATATTTTGAGTCATATGTAAATGGGATTAGTTTTGAATCAATTAAAAAATAGTCTATCCTCGAGTAGGTTCCAAATACAGGTGAAAAGAATGAATATTCTCGACCAGATGGGTTATCTGTTCTCCAGATATCCTTAACGTTTGCTGTATTATTAAAAGAATTTATAAATGTACTTGACTTAGAAGTGGTTTTCCTTTTTGTTGATGATCTATCTAAATAATTATCTAAGGTACAATTAAAATCACCTCCAATTATTAGATTATGTTGAGTGGATATAGGGATATTGTTAAATATTTTCTTGAAGAATAATGGATTATCAAAATTAGGACCATATATATTCATAAGGATTACTTTTTTAGAATATAATTCACCTGTAATTATTATATATCTATCCTCAACATCTTCTATTATTGAGCTTTGTTTAAAAGGTATACCTTTACGAATAATTATTGCTACCCCTCTAGACTTATGTGTAAATGAAGTGATATACTTTGGAAATCCATTTTGCTGTTAATCTATACTGCGCGTCTTTTTGAAGGTGTGTCTCTTGGAGAAAAATAATATCAGATTTCAATCTATTTTATTGAGCTAAAACCTTACCTCTTTTAATTGGTTCGTTAATTCCCTTAACATTCCAACTACAGAAGGTGATTCCATCACCCCCACTCCGAGTGTTTATATCATACATTTTATTATTAAGGTGGTTTATAATGGAGTAGATGTCTCAGCTCATCCAACCCAACCATATACCCAGACACCAGATCGATGAAATTTAATATCTGTGACATTATCTTATTCACACGTCTCCTTGAACTAACTATATAATACCAATCATACTTAAATCCATATAGTATACAATATGAAATAAAATACATAATATAAAAATAATAATAAAAAAATGTAAGTAAAGTAGGTGGTGTTAATAAATTGTAAAGGGAAAAAAAGTGACTACAACTATAGTTAGTGCAGTTAGTGTTAGTGTAAGCCACACCAGCGTGGCTACTAATCTACGGACTTCCGTGAAAAAAAAAAGATGTTAATAATTCCAGCTCCGTTATAAGTGACAACTGGTTCAACGTCCCAGTGTGCTCCCGTTTTTCCCACCATCTCTCCACCTGCCTTCATCCTCCATCCCCCACCCATTCAGTAATTAATAAATGAAGGAGATTGAGAAGCCTTGGGGAAATTGTATTGTTACTTATTTTTTACTTTTTACGAAGAGAACAATCTGCGCATGCGCGGTTTAAGATTTTTTTTTTAAAGCCGGCTGACTGCCTACTCTGAGTACTTACTCACGGCACGTGCCTGGTCCAGTACCAACCTGATTTTCCCAGTCTACCTGCATGTTGAAATGTCCCATAACTACCATAGCATTACCATTGCGACATGCCAATTTTAACTCTTGATTCAACTTGCACCCTATATCCAGACTACTGTTTGGGGGCCTGTAGATAACTCCAATTAGGATCTTTTTACCCTCACAATTCCTCAGTTCTATTCATATTGACTCTACATCTCCTGATTCTATGTCACCCCTCGCAAGGGACTGAATTTCATTCCTTACCAACAGTGTTACCCACACCCCCTCTGCCCACCTATCTGTCTTTTCGATAGGACATATACCCCTGAATATTGAGTTCACAGTCCTGGCTCTTGCAGCCATGTCTCTGTAATTTCCTCAACATCATACTTACCAATTTCTAATTGAGCCTCAAGTTCATCCACTTTATTTCTAATACTTTGTGCATTCTGCCTGACGTCTGTTCTCTTCGACTTCGCTTCAGCGCCACGTTTTGACTCGCAGACCTGTCCCCTGCTCGGAATGACAGTGTCTTCTGTCCTAACAGCTTCCAAGCTGGTGAACCTGTTTTCAAAAGGTACATCCCCCGGGGTTTCCTGTACTCAGAGTTTCCTACCTTTCCTCATCATCACCCACCTTCTCTCCTCCGGTATCTTCGGTGTAATGATCTTGATGTAGATCCTGTACAGGAACATCTTGTTTTCCCAGATGATCCTGAGGTCATCTAGTTGCCTCGCCAGTGCCCCAACACGGTCCTTCAGGAGCTGAACCTGGACATGTTTTCCACAGTTGTAGCAGCCAGAGGTACCAGCAGTGTCCCTGACCTCCCACATCCTGCAAGCATCACACTGAATCAGCTTACCTGTCATTTCTTCACTGCGTCTCACCCTCTCCAACTTTTGGCGTAGTCGCCTCCCTCTGCCTCCTCGTCGAAGACTCTCTCGTCAAAGAATCGCACTTTTCTCACAAGACATTTCCCTCGACAAGGCCGCTCCCAGACAGACCCCTAGAGCAAACCTTGCTTATATTAGCTGATAAATTGACTAATTTACTAACTTACCAATTCGCTAATTAAATTCCTCAGCCAATCCCTGCATTCACTCATTCACCTGCCACTCCTCTGCCAACCTTGAAGGTATGTAGTGCAGGATAGCCCCTGACCGGTTTTGGTCAGAGGCCTCAGGAATGATGATCTATAGCAGGTGGTGTTATTTAAAATGGGTGTTGAACAGTCATCTATGCTTTTTATACATAAATATTGATGATTACAAGATCAGTTCGGATGGCTTAAGTAAATATAGATCTTTTGTTTTATTGATGGAGGAAAATAGGACCAAAAGAAATATGATATGCTTATTGTATTTTATTAAATTATATTTATTGTATTTTAGTCTCTCACTTCGAGTTGCATTTACACTTCTAGGCGTCATGTTTTTGGAAGGATTGAAAAACTATGGAGAGAATTTGGAATGGACTTACTAAAGTAGGACCACAAATGAGGGACAGTTATGTGGGGACTTTGGAGAATGTGGATTAGAGCAAGGGAGGAACAGAGGTAATTTGATGGAAGCATTCACAATAAAACGTTTCAATACAAATAAATATATTAAGAAAATATTTGTGCAGTAGAAAGGTCAACCACCATTGTTCACAGATATGACTGACACAGAAATCAGAGATGACTATTTTTACACAAAGAATCAACATAACAAAGTATTCACTACTCAAAGACCAGAAGTAAGTTAAATTTAAAATTATGTTGTGCAAGTAAGAATTTCATTGTTCTAGCTGGAACATATGACAATAAAACACCTTTAACTTTTGTCTAAAAGAGAATTGGATAAATATTATCAATGGGAAAAAATCATAGGAATATAGAAAAGGAGGAAAAACATGAAGCCATCTGGATAGCTTTTCAGTCAGCTTTGGCACAATGCCCTTCTGTTGCATAACATGTTGCATTCTTTGGGTAGATAGTAGTCTTCTGACCTCGGAGATAATATATCAACAGTCACACTTGTTTTTCTCCTGATATTGGGTTCCATTGGATGTAGAAGGATTAAGGCTCATGTGCACAATATTGTATGTCCTATTTAGAAAAAAATAACAGTGGTTTTATTGACGAATGTGTAAGTGAAGGAAGGCTTGACAGAGAAATTGCAGGGAAGCTGTGTATCTGTGGCGTCGTTAATGAATATGGAATAATGTGGAGAAATGAATAATAAACAACATATCACACATGTTCTGTGGTAAATATTTAAATGACAATTCCAGGTCCTGGACCACTCATAGCATTCACTACATGGGTTATAAGAACAGTAGAGTACAACCCAGGATCAGCCCCCTTGGCCCACAATGTCTGTTGAGATTTTAATTTTAAAGTTTGCAGTAATTTTCTATTTTTAGTTTTGAATATCCTTCCATGAAGGAAGGCACATTCAGCCACAGCATTGGAAACCTGGGTCGGACATTTACTTCACAAGCATCGAGCAGAAAGATTTGACCTAGGTAGTTTAGATGTATAAAGTTCCTTGTCTGCAACCAATGAACATGGAGGAATAATCGTTAAGGAAAGAGCACCTCAAGACTCTACAATGAGAAGATATGGGAGTCATGCGCAAGTAGTTGAAGAAGCAAATGGCAAACTCTATTCACACGTGAACTGCACATCAAACACATCCGCCCCACCTGTGACAAAGATGCTGATCCACAATGCACTCTTAGACTATCTCAGAAATCACCTCAGAAAAATGGAGTGGAAACAAATAATTCTCAAACCTCAGGGACTGTGCAGTTCAATATATTCCCGATTGCATTCCCTCTGGCTGAGTATTTTAACTATCCTAAATAATTTGTACTATCCGAAAATTATCAATATTTTCCAATGAAAACTCTTAGGAAGGTGCACCCATTCTCCACCTCATGACGACCCATTGCAAGAAGTGAGAATGCTAAATATGATGGATGTGGATTGAAGCAAATTGGCTCAGAGGAAGGAGTCAGAGGGTGGTTATGGAAGGTTGTTTTACAGACCGGAAGTCTGTTGCCAGTGAAGTGCCGCAAGGATCTGCGCTGTTTGACTGACATACAGTATGTATTCACGACTTCGATGAGAATATAGGTGGCATGAGCAGTATGTTTGTGAATGGCACCAAGACTGGACAGATCACTGCCCTGACCTATTTCCATGGCATGAACAGTGCAGCTGTGAGTCCAGCACACAGCAGTATCGATGAAGATAGACACAAAATGCTGGAGTAACACAGCAGGTCAGGCAGCATCTCTGGATAGAAGGAATGGGTGACGTTTCGGGTCGAGACCCTTCTTCAGACAGAGAGTATCATAGTAGTCATAGTATCTATGAAGTATGCAGACTGAATTTAATGTTTTTTACATGCAGTAAACCACGCAGCAATTTCTTAAAGCAATGATGTCCAATTTCTGTGAACTACATTTGGCATGAGCAACACACAAAGTGACCAGTTAATGCATCAAATGAGGAGGAAATACAATTTTATGTCCATAGGTCTTACATTCCAATGCCCCTGAAAGAATTAACATGCTGGACTCACTGAGAGTGGATAAACGCCAATCCTACAATGGAAGATTTTTTTGTTCGAATTCCCAGTCTGCTGCCAGACTGAATGTGGACAGTCTGCAAAATAAAATCAAAGGTCAACAACGGTGTATTTTTTACACAGAATCATTCTGATTTGCCCATTTTGTCCTCATTATCTTTATATTGGTCATCAACAAAAATAAATCTAATTAATAGTAGCTTAAATACAATGAACAATTTGATACTCTTTTACTAAACAATAAGAGAAAGGATACATTTAAAAAAAAAAATTAAATGTGCTTAAATGCTCCATAATTTTTTGTGTCATTATTATAGCTGCTATCATGTTATTTTAATGCAAGGATTCTCCTCTAATCTCATAACCTCACTACATTCTACCTCAAGTAATAGGAAAGGCATAGACGGAGAAAAGATCTTTTGACCCACAGAACTTCCTCCACTGCTCCTTCAAATTTTTTAATGATATTGTCTGTGTTTATTTCTAACGTACAGCATGATAGATTATCCTAAGTATCCTTATTGACAACTTCTTTCAGTTTTTTTAAACCTACTTTCATTCGCTTACACACGCACGAGAGCCAATTTACAGCAGCCGATTAACCTGTGCACATGTCCGAGGGATACAGCAGGAAACTGAAATATCCAAAGGAAACCACAGGGAGAATGTACAAACTCCACACAGACAGCACCCATGGTCAGGATTGAACCTGGATCTCTGGTGCTGTGAGATTGCAGCTCAAATTTCCTGTCTGCTACCAGACTGAGTGTGGACAGGCTGCAAAATAAAATCAAAGGTCAACGATAGTGTATTTTTGCCACTGTCCCTGCTTCACCATTCAATACGATCTTGGCTGATCTTTCCTTCTGAACCACTTTCCTGCATCTGCCCCATATATCATGATCCCCTTAAAATCTAAAACTAGACATTGCATAAATGTTTTAAATTTAATAAGACACAATTTTAATTCAAGACGACAGAATCCGGCACTCAATTTAGTTGCCAATTGGACTGGCCACAAAGGTACCAAGACAACTTCTTCCTAAGTATCAGTCTGTGAGCGCTTAGTTGAGGAGCAGAGTCCAGATCCTGCTTTCAGTTAAAATATATTTTGCATTTACATCAACAATTTCATCCCTGTGTCAGACCCTTTTAAAATGTTAGAACATCATATTATCCTCACAGCTGAAATTCCGAGATTACTTTACCCTGAAATCATCTTATATCGTCCAGCAGAGTGTCAGTCATTTCGACTCTTTTGTTTTTTTAGTTTGTCAAAATGTATGTGTTAATGTTTCTCAGTATGTTTTTATGTGGGGTGTGGCGGGGAAACCGTTTCCAGCCACAACCTCGACGGAGATGCGACTTTTCTCCTAGTCGCATTTTCGCCTCCCCTCGCGGTCTAACAACTTGGATTGGTGCGGCCTTTCCCGGAGTCGGCCCAGAGCTTCAGTAATAGGCACGGCGCAGACTTCCATCGCGGAGCCAGAAGAAAGGCTCCGACCGCCGGCCTGCTGACTTTAACATCATGACGCCGCGGTCTGCGGAGCTTCTAGCCGCGGGCGTGGCGCGGACTTACCATCCTGGAGCCAGGGATCCCCAGAGAATAGGTCCGACCACCGGCCTGCCTGCGGCCTATAACATCGAGAAACCGCGGTCTCCGGTAAGAAAGTTGCCGATTCAGGCACTCCAAGCTGCGGAGTGTGTTCCATCCGTCCCGACGCCGGAGCTTCGATCATCCCGATGAGAGGGCTTGTACATCGGGCCGTCCGTAGTGGTGAATGCAGAGGGTCAAACATGGGTGAACAAAAGGAGGCAGACTGACTGAACTTTATTGCCTTCCATCATAGTGATCTCTGTGGTGGATGTTTATGTTAAGTTCTATCGTGTACTGTGTTCTTTTAATTGCATGGTAACTCAAATATCACTGTACTGTAATTGGAGCATGTGACAATAAATGCAAACTTGATCCTTGTATAAATCGGTCCAATTCATAGAGAATTAATCTGAAGCGCTGCATTCCCAAATCTCCTACTGCTTGCTCCAAAGAAAAAAAGTTAAATGGCCTGTGATTGTCCTGTGATTTTAGGTGATCTTCCGGCATAGTTACAGCAGAGGGTTTGGAGAACACGAGGAAAATGCTCTGCTTACTTTCAGGGTGATTCCCTCAAAGCCCAAATTATGTCAAACATTCCAATCCTTTGTGTTGCACGTCAGTAAATGTCATCAAAATGTTACATTCCCAAGGTGGTCAATCTAGACTCTAATAAATTTAGTCTGGCCAGCATTCAAAGTGGCAGGGGCAGTGTGCAATCAATTCCCCAAAATGTGCCCTTCTCTTTCTACCATTCCCAGGAGTTAATTGTAAGACCTCAGCATTTTAGACGTGATAGGTCACAGGCACAAATCTCACTTGGATTAGATCAGTGTAACATCAAACCTGTCCATAAACAGCAGAAAGGCTTTGAATTTGTATTTGAATTCTGTTGCTGTTAGATAATAAATTCTGTTCTTACTGGGTAATGTTGCTGTGTAAGTGACAATAATTATGCCATTTGGCTTTTAATGGAGGGGAGGAGTGTTCTACGAGGTAGCTTTATTTACTGCAGCCCAGCTCCAAGTGCTCCTGACTCTTTCAGGAGTGGAGAATCATTAGAGCTCCTGATCCACATTAGAAAAGGTACAGATTTTAATTTGCATATTTTCACATTAATTATCTACGCTGAATTGTTTGCAAATATAATGCTTTTGTATGTGTAGTTTATAATTAGATTGTATTCATTTATATTTTTCTTGCTTTGCTGAAATATTTGCAAGTTAATTTGAATCAAGCATTACTGATAACCATGGAAACAGAACTTGTGAGGCAAATAAAAATATCTTCGTAAAAAAATACTCTCCATTAAGAACAGTGTTGCTGAATTTGACTGACAAAGAATCTGGTAATAGTTAATAAAGGATCAGCTCAAAATAATGAAGAATTTTATTAATATGAGGGAACAAGTCCAATGATCTAATCAGCATAAAGGGCCTGTCCCACTTAGGCGATTTTTTAGGCGACTGTCAAAGTTGCAGCAGGTTCCCGAAAAACCGGCGACTGGATCCCCCTTCGACAATTTCTTTGACAAACTACAACAACCTACCACATAGTCAACATCAAGCTACGGCAAGCTACCGACAACCAACAACCCATTATGACATCCACGTACGACCACACTTACGACAACCTACGATCACACTGGCGACAAGCTACGTCTACCCGTGACAAGCTATGACCATGTCAGCGACAACTGAAGACAATTCAGTTGCGGGTACCTGTCGACGTAGGTAGACGTCAATGGAATTCACCGAAGTCAGCATCGGCAACAACCTACACCACCTGGCGACAACCTCCGACAGCACCTACGTCAGGAGAAGTCAAGCTACGCTCATTGGCGTCAACCTACTGTCGCCGAAGATTTTTGAACATGTTGAAAATCCAGCAGCGACCAGAAAGACACTACGACTCTTTGGGCGACTGAGGAGACTACTCATGACCATACAGGTGACATCCCGGCGACCATGTGGCGACAGCCTAGTCACCTGTTGTCGCCTAAAAAATAGCCTAAGTGGGACAGGCCCTTAACACTTTGATTTGCATAGTTAAACAATAATGTAAGACTAGATTATCCGACCAAAATGGTGGTTCAGACCGAAACCAAACTCCTTAAGAGAGACTGCTTTATCTCGGCTCCAACTTTGCGTATTATTTGGATTGAACAACCTGCAGCACTGCACCTCTGTGTCCTGATACAGTGAAGTGCCATCACAAATAAGGCCACAAATACTCACTCTGCTTCTGTAAATCGTATCAAATCAACTGAGTAAACAAAAAAAAACAGTAGTTGTGGAAATCTGAAACAATACCCCAAAATGTTTGGAAATACTCGGCAGGTCAGGTAATATATATGTAAAGTAGTGAATGTTTCAGGTTGGTAACTTCTCATCTGAACTTTGAAATGATAATTTTTAAAGAAATTCCAGGTAGATAAAAAAGGGAGAGAGGAAGGATGATGAAGAAATATGAATGACCAGATGCTATTATTACAGGAAGAGTTTAGCCAGGATTTACTTTCTCCCTTTGGTTTGACTACGTCTTCTGACCACTAATCTTGTCCCCACACAACTCCACCTTCTACACTCCTACCAACATTACTCCTGCACAACATATCATAAATTAGTTAAAGATGAAGAGCTACTGTGGTTCCATGTGTACAAGCTCATGTGTCAGTCTGCTCCTCCCAACGGGGGGGGGGGGGGGGGGGATTTTGATGAGCCCATATTAGAAAATTGGGACCATTTGCCCTCTCTCCTGCTGGTTAACTACAGATGCGATTTACCAGAGCCAAGTCTAGCATCATAAATGCCAGTAATAAGCATTATAAAATATAGGCAATATACAGTACACTCACCAGACTGGAATTTATGTGTTTCTCCACATATCTAGCACCCACTTCACACAAATCACGAGCTTGCTGACTGTTCCGCAGCCATTTCCCAAGTGCGCTCCAATGATGAACCTGTGGAACATGAAGCGTTGCCTCTACACAGAGCCAAGTCATTGAGGTTAGGACATGCTAAAGAGTGCACTGGATGGGACAGAAGTAGCAATGAAGATGGTTAACTGCAAAGGTCCAGGCAATAGTGGGTGTGGCTGGTGAGTTTGAAAATTACGTGGAGTAAGTGGAGCAAGTCCAGAGAAGGATGTGGGCTAAATGTATTCCAATGGGACTAGCCCGGGAAAAATATGGTCATCATGAATGAGGGCTGAAGGGTCTGTTTTCATGCTGTTGGATTCTACGACAATGGCACCATCAGACTGACCTGCCTGTAGCAAACAATCTATCCCAGTCTATTGCTCATCTTAAATAATGTTGCCTTTCGTTGCTTGATCAATGGTGTTTTAGCATTAATGTTTTATTATTATGAATGTTTAGTGTTTTCTGAGTCATTCGTAACTGCATTGTATGTCATGTTGTTACTTGTGGGCGGAGCACCAAGTCAAATTCCTTGTATGTGAATACTTGACCAATAAACTTACTTACTTACGGAACTTGCCAGTCTCTGACACCATATTAGTAGCCAAAGAGCATTAAACAGAGCCTGTACTATCTGGGAGATATTTTATATGGCGGAGTGACTTAATCCCCTTCAAAGATTCCAAATCTGTTAATATACTTTACTCCCACTTACACCATCTCTTCTTCCTTCCACCTACTCATTCACTCTCTCCCCCTTGTTCCGTCTTGATGTGACTACCCGTATCGTCCCCTCTTCAATAAATGTAGGTGCAAAGTATCAATCCTGTCTTCTACCTCCACTCTCAGGCTGCTATTTGGGTTCAACAAGGATCTTCTCTTTCGTTTCAAAACATTTTTCCTCTCACCTGTTTAGTTTCCAGCCATTAATATGTATTAAAATGTTTACACGTGTAGGCAGTTAAGTAAAAGCTTGTCTGGGGAATATGAGATGTGACCACTCTGTGACAGTTGATTCAACATTGGCAGTGCATCAGCTTCCTGCTGTTACCTATTTGTGCAATGACGTCCTGCAGCCAATTCTGCCTCTGCTCCTCATTTGACTTTTCAACATGGGGCTTAATTTTTCAAGTGGCCAACAGAACGTAAAACTAGCCAGAAGTACTTAAAGAAGAGGTGCATTCTAGCTGCAGATGTTTATAGAATCGTAGAGCAGGGAAACAAGTCCTTCAGCCCAACTAACCCTTTCCGACCAAGATACCCCAACTATACTAATCCCACCTGTCAGTGTTTGGCCCATATTTCTCGAAACCTTTCCTATCCAAGTACCCATGTACATTCTTTTAAATGTTTTTATAGTAGTTTATCAGTTTTGTTTATTGTCACGTGTACCGAGGTAGTGAAAAGCTTTTGTTGTGTGCTTTCCAGTCAGCAGAAAGACAATACATAATTGCAATCAAGCCATTTACAGATGATACTCATTACACGATCTCTCTCTCTCTCTCTCTCTCTCTCTCTCCCCCTCCCCTCCCTTCCACCCCCCCCTTCCACCCCCCCCTTATCCTGGGACCCCTCCTCTCCACCCCACACTATTCCCCATTCCCACCTCTATTCAGTCCTCACTGACATTCCCTGTGCTCCCCTCCCCATCTACCAGCCCCCCCATCTATTCATCCTGATCTCTCTATCCACACTCGCATTGATTCTCCTGCCACCTCCACATCAATCCATCCATTCCACACTGATTGCCTTCTCAACCCTTCCACCCCACCCACCCCCCCCCCCACCCACTCCCCACCATCTATCCATCCCGCACTGATTCACCCAGCCCACCCCCCCCCCACCCACCCAAATAAATAATAGAATAAGGGAAGTTGGGGGGAGAGGCGAGTTCAGTCTACACTCGCTGAATCCATCCTTGTGAAAAGTTAGAGATGGTGATTGGATCTGGAAGCGGACCAATACATCTGTAAATAAAACTGGACAGACATCTTTTAATTTCCACAATTGATTTTATTGTATTAATTTTAATATATTAAAGTTTAAAATCCATGCATTGAATGAAGAATATTTTACAGCCCATCTGTGATTCTTAACCCCAACCCTTAACCCTAACCGGTCATCACCCGCAGGACACCATACGTTAGCATATGACAGGGCGCACATCATGATGAGACACTCAGATGTCGCCCCTGGATTTTGATCATTCCAAAATCCAGAGGTGACGGGGAGTCACCGCGCATCACTACATGCGTCACCACGCATCAGGCCACGTCACGACCCGACCACGACTCGACAACCTTTTTTCAGGCTGTTGCCAAAAATGTCACCCAAGTGGGACAGGCCTTTCACACTGCGAAACATGAGGGCAAGGCTTTTGAAGGTGGCGTTGGTGGCAAACTTCTCCCTGGCCAGGTTCTTGACTACTCGGGCTCGAGTCCGCAGTGCTCAAAGAAACTGTCCTAGCCCGAGCAGGCTCGGGAGAACCGGCAGCTGAGGTCAGACTGCGCCATAATCTGCCTTCACCAACCTGCCGCTTGAGCGGCTCCTTGGGGCGACCTGCTGCTCCTTCTCTTGGCGCTGCTGGCGTGGTTACCTGTGCACCCTGGGATGCTGCTGGCATGGCGACTGTTCCTTCCTGGGGCGCCACTGGAGTGGTTACTTATGCACCCTGGGGTGTTGCTGGCGAGGCTGCTGTTTCTCCCTGGAGTGCAGCTCGTGGTTACTTGTGAACCCTGGAGTGCTGCTGGTGTGGTTACTTGTGAACCCTGGGGTGTTGCAGCCTCTTTACCCTCTGCTAATTCTCCCCTTCCGACGTTGCTGCTCCTATTGCCAGCCCTTGCTGCTTGTCGCCCCGGCCGCTAGAGCCGGGCAGCAGCCAACGGACCAGGCTGCCACGGCTCTTGAAACTGCGGGCGATGCTGGTGGCCGCTGCTCCTAGCGCAAACTCGCACTTCTGCTGGTACATGACTAGCGAATCGGGCCTGAGCTGCCTCTTGGAGCTGGAGCGACGCACAATGTCAGGCGGGAGCCCCAGCTGCCCGCTCTGCTGGGGGTTGCCGGAGGCCAGGTAAGTCTTCATGCTGCTGCTGGCCCTGCTGACGCTGCCTTCCTTGGGGGCAGAGCAGCCCAAACCATTGGGCTCCACTTTGCACCCCCTTGCCCTCTGGCTCTTCAAGTTCTTTGCCTTGTCGGCAGCCAGTCTCTCCACAGCGCTCTGCCAACCCCGCCTGTCCCCCTCCATTTGACTGCGGAGGTAGCCGGGACCCTTGGACATGAGCCTGAGCGGCAGAGAGATGCTCGCCTCAGGCGGCATGCTTGCAGTGGGCGCGATCTCGCTCGGCACCTTACTTTGATCCAGCCAACGAGGACAAACACGTTTTCACATCCGCAAAGAAGAAAAGACCAAGACTTCCATGAGCAATGACAGGCTGTCTTCACTCACCTTAAAGCACATTCACTGTGGCTTTGCCCATGACTTGGACAAAGTGGTGAGTAGGTTTGCACAGTCGCATTCTCAGAAAACTGAACTATTTCATGTTGAGGTTGATGTGATGTGAAGTTGTTAGGTCAGGAGGACTATTAAAGGTGCACTGCACACACTAACACCGTCTAACAGTAACAGGCAATCAAATCAACACACAAAACATTTTCTAAAAAAAGGTTTTCTTTAGTGCAAAAACTTACAGTATTTTATTTGCAGTTTTTGCATGCTCCTTTATAACATTTTACATAACATTTTACAACAGTACAACTTGATTATTAAAACAAGGACAACAATTGTTAATTTTAAAAAAAGGACACAACAATGATCCCAATCATCCCATTCCACCCACTCATTACTCTTGACTCAACCAAAATTATTTCTGAATTATTGGTCATACATTTGGTGCAGAAAACTCCAAAATACGGCACAGAATGCACCAGAGAGCATCTAAAACCCCAGAGCTTTCAGGGCCCTTAAGCGGCCCTGGAACCCGGACGTGAGGGACTTCCCGCTTGTGATGTGCGCTGCGTGCACATTATTTCACATAACATTTTTGGAATCCTGTCATGCCACCCCATTTTTTGAAAAGCTTCGTACGGGCCTGCTTAAACAACTCTATAAGATCACCCCTCGGCCTCTTGGACTCCAAGAAATAAAGTCCTAGCCTGCCCAACCACTCCCTGTAGCTCAGACCCTCCTGTCCTGGCAACATCCACATAAATCTTATCTGCACACTTTCCAGCTTAACAACCCATATCAGCGTGACAAAAACTGAACACAATACTTCGAATGCGGCCTCACCAACATCTTTCATAACTGTAACATACAAAACTAACTTCTGGACATACCTACATAGAAGTGTCCAAGAAATGCAACAGGAGACTGGGTCTTCATGAAAGGTCATCGATCAGAAGCATTCAGTCTCTCATTATATTACCTGCTGAGTATTCCCATTTTTTAGATTTCCAGCATCTGTATTTTTTTTTTGTGAAGATGAGAGGTTTGTTAGATCTCTCGGTTAGGGGTCATCCATGTTCTCTGGATGGTGACATATTTTATTTATTACAGCAAGCTCAGCATATAATGCATTTTGGAGCAAGTCAACAAGCTATTTCTTGAACCTCTGTAGTCCTCAGGTGAAGGTAGATCAATGTAGACCTAGAGCTGATGAATGAACAGATTTTGTTCATATTTGCAAGTGCAGATGATCTGTGACCCAGAGTCTTATCATCCTGTGATTGTGTTCCCAAGTTACTTACTGATTGACCTTGTCCTCCTCGGGATAGGACATAGGATTGGGAGGTGCTATCGGAATAGCCTCAGGTGTGTCATGTAGTTTGTAGATGATACACATTACATTGGTCTAATGGTCAAAAAACTAAATGTTTAGGGTGGTTGATTGGTTGCAAATCATGTTGATTGCTTTGTTGTGAATGTGTCAACAATCTTGAGGTTTTGTTAGAAGATCACTCAACCCACCATGTGGAGAGTATTCCATCCAATTCCTGACTTGTTCCTCATAGATGGTGGATAAATGGTGGAAAGGCTTTGCAGTATGGGAATTCACCGCAGGTTAGAGACAAAGAGAGATGTCAAATTATACAGCACAAATCATCCAACCTGACTAAGTAGCACAACCAAGTTCCTTCCAACTAGCTTCTGCTTGGCCCATATCACTGGAACCCTTTCCTAGCCAAGGCTTTGTTCAAGTATCTTCTAAATGTCATAATTGTACCCGTTCTACCACTTCCTCTGGCAGCTTGTTCCATATGTGCACCACTGTCTGTATGGAAAAGTTGCCCTCAAGTCCCATTTCAAAATTGGTCCTCTCACAAACCAATGCGTTTAGCTGAGTGAAAATACTTTGTCTATTAAACTTATCTATACCCCTCATGCTTTTATAAACCACTATATAGTCAATCCTCAGCCCCCTATGCGCTTGGGGGAAAAAAGCCATCCTATCCAGCCTCTCCTTATAATCCAAACATTATTACCATGGTAATATCCGATACCTAGCCTCTAATCTGCTCTTGTAGCTATGGTTGTTATATGGCAAATACAGTTGAATGTGATGACACCCAGGCTCCAGGTTATGGAGGACTAGGCAATATTATTGCCATTGAATATCAAGGCTAGCTGATTAAATTCTCATTGGAGTTGGATCATCGCTCTGGCACTGGAGTGATGTAAATGTTACCTTCCACTTATCAGTCCTGGTTTGAAAGATGCTCAAGATTGGCTACATGCATGTAGGAGTTGGAAATTAATCAATCAGCATCAGAAAGAAACAAATAGGACAACAGAAGGAAACAAAAAGATTAAGGGCTAAAAAGATTAAGTACGAGGGGAAGCTGGCCAGGAATATAAAGAAGGGCAGTAAAAGCTTCTTTAGATATGTTAAGGGAAAAAGAATAGCAAAGTCAAATGTGGTTTCCTTGAAGGCAGACACAGGTGAAATTATTATGGGTAACAAGGAAATCGCAGAAGAGTTGAACAGGTACTTCTGATCTGTCTTCACTAAGGACGACACAAACAATCTCCCAGAAGTACTGGAGGACAGAGGATCTAAGGGGGTCGAGGAACTGAAATAAAGTTTCATTAGGCGAGAAATAGTATTGGGTAGGCTAATGGGACTGAAGGATGATGAATCCCCTGAGCCTGATGGTCTGCATCCCAGGGTCCTCAGGGAGGTGGCTCTAGAAATAGTGGACGCATTGGTGATCATTTTCCAATGTTCAATAGATTCAGGATTAGTTCCTGTGGATTAGAGGATAGCTAATGTTATTCCACTTTTCAAGAAAGGAGCGAGAGAGAAAACGGGGAATTACAGACCAGTTAGCCTGACTTTGGTCGTGGGAATGATGCTGGTCAATTATTAAAGAGGTAATAATGGGGCATTTGGATAGCAGTAAAAGGATTTTACTGATAAGTCAGCATGGATTTATGAAAGGGAAATCGTGCTTGACTAATCTTCTGGAATTTGTGAGGATGTGACAAGTAAAATGGATGAAGGGGAACCAGTGGATGTAGTGTATCTAGACTTTCAGAAAGCCTTTGATAAGGTCCCGCATGGGAGACCGGTGACTAAAATTAGAGCACATGGTATTGGAGGTAGGGTGTTGATGTGGATAGAAAATTGGTTGGCAGACAGGAAGCAAAGAGTAGGAGTGAACAAGTCCTTTTCAGAATGGCAGGCAGTGGCGAGTGGAGTGCTGCAAGGCTCGGTGTTAGGGCCGCAACTATTTATCATATATATTAATGATTTGGAAGAGGGATTTAGGAGCAACACTAGCAAATTTGCGAATGACACAAAGCTGCGTGGCAGTGTGAACTGTGAAGAGGATGTTAGGAGGTTGCAGGGTGACCTGGACAGGTTGAGTGAGTGGGCAGATGCGTGGCAGATGCAGTATAATGTAGATAAATGTGAGGTTTGAGATCCACTTTGGTGGCAAAAACAAGGGGGCAGATTATTATCTCAATGGGGTTAGGTTAGATAAGGGGGAAGTACAGTGAGACCTGGGTGTCCTTGTACACCGGTCACTGAAAGTTGGCGTGCAGGTACAGCAGGCAGTAAAGAAAGCTAATGGAATGTTGGCCTTCATAACAAGAGGCTTTTTCTGGGTTAATTTTTATTTATTTATTTCCTTTTGTTAGAAGCAATTGTACAAAAAGAAAATGATCGACATAACAGTTATACAATTTTTGTACTGCTTCAGTTTTAACATTTTATGAACTAACTAGACTAAGTGGGACCCATTGGGTCCCATGTTCACACGGGAGGGCTGGTCCCCCAACACAATATTCCACCTCTCCACCAAATCCAATATTGGTGGCCAGTGGGGGGGGGGCTTTCTGGAGCGTTGGTATGGGTTCTTGGGGTGGCAGCTCAGTCTCTCAAGCCTGATGTGCTGACAACTCACTCACGGCTGGTGGGCTGACAGTTGACTCATGGCTATTCCTTGAAATTCCATTTCAATCAGGGTGCAAGGCCACCAAATTCAAATCCATTAAAACTTCAAGCCAAAGCACCCAAGTCACCATTTGCAGTAGTCCCTTTTCACTTCACCCAAAGCACCCACGCCACCATTTGCAGTAGTGCCTTTTAACTTCAGCCCAAAGCACCCAAGCCACCATTTGCAGTAGTGCCTTTTAACCTCAGCCCAAAGCACCCAAGCCACCATTTGCAGTAGTGCCTTTTCACTGCAAGTCAAAGCACCCAAGCCACCATTTGCAGTAGTGCCTTTTAACGTCAGCCCAAAGCACCCAAGCCACCATTTGCAGTAGTGCCTTTTAACGTCAGCCCAAAGCACCCAAGCCACCATTTGCAGTAGTGCCTTTTAACTTCAACCCAAAGGAAGACTTCAGTGGTGCCATGGAGCACTGAACAGCATTTAGCTCCTCTCCCGAAATATGCGATAATTTGCTTAAATAGCTGGTTTGGAAGACGGGACCGATTTAAAAATACTTACCGGAGCTGCCTGATGTTGCGCTGGTGACATAATCAGAAATCGCCGCTAAAATAACGGTGGTTTAAGGCACTTTTAAATGAAAAAAGTGATTCCTTCCCAAAGCCCTCAAAGATCCATTACAAAACAGCTTTTGAAAAATCAGCAAGCATCTGAAGAATTAACCTCTGAATTAGCCTCTGAAATGGCTACAAGGGCTGCAAAGGCTGAAATGGCTAAGTCGGTAAGAGATGTAAGTGGTAAGATTGCTCTGGGAATAAAAATATGCTGGAGAACTTTAATCTTGGGAATCATAAAATTATTGACTCAATTTGTAATTTAAATAAACGAATTGATGAGGTGGAATATTAATTAACTGTGAAAATTGATCGGGTGGAAAAAGATTGCAAGGAGAAGTTTGACTCTGTTCTCCAAACTACTACAGCATATCAGACTGCTATGAAACATATGGAAACAACTATGAAAGAAATGTCTGAAGATATGCAGAGAATGAAGAAAGATCAGGAGCGCGTCTTGGGGCAATTGGCTAAAATGACTGATAAATGCCTTGATTTGGAAGCACATTCAAGACGGCAGAATTTAAGAATAGTTGGAGTGACTGAGGGAGAGGGGTATGATCCTCGTGAGTTTGCTGCAACTTACTTAAACAAGTATTCAACATGCCTGTTGAACCGAAAATAGATGTGGCACATCGGGTGCAAAGAGCACAATCTAGGCAAGGAGCCCTCCCAAGACAGATCATAGTGAAATTTCATGACATTTCAGCTTTGGAAGATATTATGAAAAAAAAAATCCAATACGGAAAGAATATGATATTTGGGGAGGATACTATCAGACTCTTCAGAGATTATCCTATCGAAATAGCTAAAAAACAAGAATTGTTTTCAAAGACAAGACAGATCCTGAAAGGAAATCAAAATGTAAGATATGGTATAATGTACCCTGCAAAAATGAGGATTACTTATAAGGGTATTGAACGTGCATTTACTGACCCAGAAGCAGCATACATATATGCTCAAGACATCGTAAAATAAATAGGCTAAGTAAATCATCACGACTGCCAGGACAAGGTTCTTTATTCTACAGATATCGGCGGAGGGGAAGCTGAGAAATATGACTTTTTAAAAGACCAAGATGGTGGAGTTTCTCCATGGGTTTCTCCACAAGACGTCTTCTCTTCTTTGGAATGCGAATTCAAGGACATTCTTTATTCCAACTTGAATGAAATACGGAACAACAAGGGTGCGGCTGAACGGAGAATTTAATACAAACGGACTTGAAAATAAACTTTTTGAATTAAAGTCTTTTATAATTTTAATCCTACAGAAACTACTGAATTAACATAGCAATAGCAATTGAATTTAATGTGAACTGTTAAAATGGTATAATGTAATAATGTATTATAATGATTGACTCCCCCGGAGAGGGGAAGGAGGGGGCTAACTATAAGGAAATAGATTATTAACATATTAAAAAAACTAACTTATATAAGATATTAGGTTCCAGTTATGCTTGGGAGGAGGTGAGGAGAGTCAGGCCCTTGGCAAACAGCCAGGAGTCTGACTCTGGTTAACCCCTTCCAACCAGCAGTTTATTATTACTGAATGTGAAGCAAACATAAAAACTGTTAGCATAAGTAAATGGTAGATAATCTGAAGACTTAATCAGATAAGACTTAATTAGATATATATAATAGTAAGATTAAACGAGAACTTACCAGTTCGAAGTTTGATCGTTATTTTATGAGGAGTTACGATGAGGGATTACGTGAAGAGCCCGCCTGGCGCTGGCAAACGGCATACTTCAAAGCAGCGGCATGAAAAACACAGAACACAAAATAGCCGAAGTAACATAGTTAAGGCTCATAATAGACTTAGAACTACCAGATGATCATTTATTTTATGAGGGTGGGGAGTGGAGGGCACGTAATCCCTCATCGTAACTCCTCATAAAATAACGATCAAACTTCGAACTGGTAAGTTTCTCGTTTTAATCTTACTATTTTACTTCGGAGTCACGTGAGTGACTACGTGAAGAGTTTAAAGCTTTCTGTGTTTTTCGTGTTGTAGAATTTATTCCATACGGCAGTACGGCTCATTAACACAATAACGAGCGAATAACACACTTTCCCCAAACATTTGCCTCAAGTTATGTGATAAATAATTTTCACATTATAAAAAATGAAAATAATGCCCTTTCTATTGAAAAGCAAATTTATCACAAATACCAATTGATATATATTTTTTATGGCATGACAAAGCAACAATTATAGAGAACCGAACATTGCGTGTCTAAATCTGACACCATGACTGGTTCCTTTATTTTAACAGTAATCTACAGCCTCCTGCGGCCTTGCATCTTTGCTCGAGTGGCTCATCCTGTGCCATTCCTGTGAAATGTATTTTCCTCATTAACAGAGTGATTTTCCACCTTTCAGTGTCTAGTTCCTACTGAATGTATCCAATTATTAACCATCTAGAAATACATTCCTCTATAACCATCAGTTTTACTGAACCCAATGTGGTTTTTGTGTGTAATAAGCAGTCTCATTGCCACAGACTCTTACCTACTACAACATTTTCATCAATGTTCACACACAACACACACACACACACACACACACACACACACACACACACACACAACTTAAAGCCAGCAGGATGTGCTTGTAGGTTTACCTTGGTTTTGTTTTCAGGTCTTCTTGGCGTGCTTTGTTTGGTAGATTCATGAACATATATGATAATGCAACTTGTATCCACATGCCATTATAACGTAACATTTGCAATGTTTGCACTCTTATATTGATACTAAAGTTATCAGAATTATTATTTTCAATGTTTTATTTTTATTTATTTTTTATTTATTTATTTATTTATTTTTTGAATCATAGATAGAGTTAAAGTCCATTTCTTAAGGCATTTCAAGATTTTTTTCATCTCCTGCCTTTATATTTTTTACAATTTTGGACAGATTATATATACATATACACATATCTATATCTATATCTATATCTATATCTATATCTATATCTATAATATATATATACACACACACATATATATATTTTATTAACATTTACTTATATATATATCCCTTTCCATATTGGGATATTATGAATGCATCTGATAACTTCTTGGTTAATATATTGTCCGTTTTATAAGACGGTAACACTCTGAGCCCTATAATTGGCTCTATCAATTAGATACTTAGAAAATGCAATCCACAAGGAATTCACATATATCTAAATGACAAAATAACTTTACTGTATATACAGACCTCCAATTTCTTATAACAAAATATAGTTATTTAGACTTATTTCCGCAAATTGCAGGTATAACACTTCTTTATACATAATTATTTATTGATATATCGTAATATTGGTTTACATTCATAGACTTCTTTGACCATCAGCTGTTTGAGATGGTCTAGTCAACCTGTAGATAGTCAAATTCATATTTTCACTTATGGAGGTTTTTGTACAACAATAAATTACTGCAGGGTTTCTCAACCTGGAGATCCCAGTGGGTGCAGCAGCATCCAAAGAACAAAGGGAGACAGGCAACGACCTAGGTCGAGACCCCGTTTTTGACTTCAATAAATTACTGCCATTATGAATCATCACCAGCAGTTGAAAATCACACAATATAAAATAACCATAAAGGACCCATATTGGGCCACCAAAATGCCTCTGGCAGTGGCCTGCTACATATTCATCAGACACTGCCCTATTAAACAAAAAAGAGGAACACAAAGAATCTTTTCCTCATGTAATTTGGAGAAAAGCATCCACCTTCACTGTTCTTAGATACCCACAAGAATATTCGAAAGATCAGTGATTTAATCTGTATGCAATCAGATTAATCGTAAGTAATCCATATTAATGACAATATGTTTTTCTTACTAAATTAGTTATCTTCCGATACCATTGTCTCTTTCTTAGAGATAAACAGGTGGACTAACTTTAAAACATACCACATCTGTTTACTTAGATAATCCCATAATTGTTGTTTGACTTATCTTGTGACCCACAAGAAATATTTAAAATCAGTGATTTAATCTGTATACAACCAGATTAATCGTAAGTATGCAAAATAATGACAATATATTTTCCTCCCAAATTTGACCATAGTTAACATATGCCACAGCCGTGGTATTGTTCATCTTAATACGACATGGACAGTTCCATAATAAAACAATCGATCTTTTTTATCCATAACTCCTTATACTTCAACAATTAATACGAATGTTTGGAAAATTCTTAGGACAAACCATTTATGTTTGCCTGGTATAATTGTCTGCAGTCCGCTTAACAAAAAACATATCAATTATTGTTATAAGAATAGATAATATTCTTATCTTAACCCAAACATTCACAGAAGCTGTACATCATCTGTAGTCTTGCTTCAGTTGTAATTAAATAGTTGAAGCAGCTTATGAACCTTTTTTACATTACTAATAATGATAACGTATCATTTGATATTTTGCATAAACCTCTTCACAAGGCATACATATTCTATAAGCTTCTGTATTCCTTCTTTTGGAACTTTATTTATTATTTTCCCCTAACCTAATGGAGGAACAAAGTATGTCAACAACAATAATACATATTTGTATCATGGAACAATTCTCCCCACTCTTATGGTGCTTAAATTACTTCTGAATTCAGAATAGTAATTTAAAAATATTTTATTAATGCCTGAGCATATGCTTTATGTAATGGGTCAAGTCCACCAGGTTTATAATGGCAGGCACTAATTTGCAGCTGCTCTTTATCTCTTCTAATTTAAATGTAATCGAGATAACCATACCATGTACCTCATTAGTGCAAGTGCTGATCTTTTATCAGTATATTGTTCCTTCAGTGTTCAGTTTAACAACTTGAACTGATTGATTGTTTGGACAAGTTTTAACTTGCACAGCTTGACCCACTTTAATTAATTTCAAGCACCTGTAATATTGATTAACACTTTTGTTAATCACAACAGTTTTTTCCATGTTCTAGATGTTTCTATTTTCTTGCACTGTGAAAGTGTAAATAATGATATTATTGTATGGTTTATACCATGAATCTTTACACTAAGGTAATTTTATAATATCCATGTACGTTCCCCTTCTTTTTAAAATTTACTTTTGAGTGCAAACCTGAAATCAGTTTTCCCCTAATACAGGTGAACCAATCCTCCTTAGTTATATTAAGTTTTAACCATCATAATACACCTGTAATCCCCCATAATTGGAGATTTCATGACTTATTTTGTAACCAAATGTTTTGCACCTCTTCAACATACATCAAGCCTTCTTTTCCCCAATTATATAGGTTAAGATAAGGCTATGTTTGGATAATACCACTTCTGCCTTTATTTTGATCCATCATCAAATTTTCCATTGGATCATAGTTTTTCCACCGTAAAATAAAAGATCTTTGTCTTTGTTTTTGATCCATAATCAAAATTTTTATTGGATCATAGTTTTTTCTTCCCCAAAGTTTAAAGATCAGTGGTCTGTTCTTTTGTAATTAATATCTTTGATTAATCATAAGGCAGGTATTCTATAATAATCAGGAGTTTAATATATCCTGATTTGTATTAATCTGCAACCCTATAATGCAGATTCGGTAAATTATATATTTTTCTTCCTATTAAGCTCCACAACTAATGGCAATTTATTTTATATTTTACATATTTGCACCATTTTGAACTTTGAAATTGTATTTCTTATATCTCATATATTTGAGACATGGATATTTATAAATGGATTAACCATTGATATTTAAATAAAACATAAAGTTTTATCGTATTCTTGAAGTTGGTGAGATACCATATAATTAATGTAGGCAGCTAGGTTTTCAACAGCACTTACCTGCCGGTTCCGAACCTACCGCTGTCGAGGAGCTGTCTGTGCAGCTCCTGCTTCTGCCGTCAGCGTCGACGTAATGCCGTTTGCCAGCGCCAGGCGGGCTCTTCACGTTAGTCACTCACGTGACTCCGAAGTAAAATTTGATTTTGAATTGGCCACTCCTCCCTTTTGCAAGATGTGTCAAGGGAGCAGAGCTAAATGTATGTTAACAACAACAGAAGTCAATACATTTGTAACTACCACCATTAGGAGGCTATTTTGTTGGTGTCATTATTGTTAGACACTGTAATACCACTTTTTTTTGTCACATTATCTCACACATTTTTGTCTTTTTGCTTAAGGACAATTTTAAAAGGGATGTACCAACAGAACTTAATAGCCGTGAATGCTCCCCCAACATCCAGAGTCCTGAGGTATTTTGTTGCACTGTATGACTTAAAGGTATCAAAGTAATTTAAAATGCAAGACGATAAACAAAATAAATTTGGAGGAATCACATTTTGCAGTTGGAACATAAGGGGTGCTAACGATCCAATTAAAAGGGGTAAGATTTTCGCACAATTGAAATCACTTAATTCAGACTTAATTTTCTTACGAGAAACACACCTGAAACTGCAAGCTCAGACTAGATTGAAGGCAAATTGGATTGGTCAAACATATCAGTCTTCATATATCTCTAAATCTAGAGGTACGGCAATTATTATTCGTAAAGGTATACCATTTAAAACAAAAAATATCATAACAGAAAGAAGGGAGATATGTCATAGTTACCAGGGAGATCCACTCTACTCCAATCACCATGGTAAATATTTATGCGCCTAATTTTGATAATCCCCAATTTTAAAAAAAATCCTGATTATAATTTCAGTGTTTAATTATCAAAATGTGATAATCGGGGGAGACTTTAATTGTGTTTTAGATCCTTACCTGGACAAATCTGTACAACAAAAAAGGCGTAACATAAAATCTAAAACTAGTGAACTCCTAAATACATACATAAAAGACACAAATATAACAGATGTTTGGAGAATCGCTAATCCAGCTGGAAGGGAATACTCGTTTTACTCAACGGTACACAAAACGTATTCACATATCAACTACTTTTTAGTGGACACTAAATTAATTCCTTACACAATGAACCCAAAATATCATAACAGCATCATCTCTGATCACTTCCCGTTAACTTTTTTTTTAAACTAGATGAAATGCCTAATAAAAAATCGTTTTGGAGGATTAATCCTCAAATCCTAAATGATCCACAAGGTGGTATATATCCAAAACAACAGATGGAACTTTTTTTTGAGACCCTCGACACCCCAGATATTTCACCCGCATTACTATGGGAATCTTTTAAAGCATTTATCAGAGGATCTATAATTTCATATCAAGCTTTTCAAAATGAAAAGAACAAGAATGAACAAATGCAGTTAGAAGAACAAATTAGACAATTGGACCTAGATAATGCTAAAGAGCCAACTATAGATAAACATAATAAAATAACAATATTGGAATTTAAATTAAACAGAATATTGTCTGCAAAAGTTATAAGAATATTTCAAATTACAAAACAGGAAAATTTTGAATTCGGTGATAAACCACATAAACTTTTGGAACGTCAACTGAAAAAAACGGGAAAAAGATCATACGATTTTAAAGATTAAATCAGATAAAGGTGAATTCGTAACATTACCTAATGATATTAATAAAAGGGTACACAAAAGGCTGGAGAAACTCAGCGGGTGCAGCAGCATCTAAGGAGCGAAGGAGATAGGCGACGTTTCGGGTCGAGACCCTTCTTCAGACTGATCAGGGATCCGGGAAACGAGAGATATAGACGGTGATGTGGAGAGATAAAGAACAATGAATGAAAGATATGCAAAAAAGTATCGATGATAAAGGGATCAAGCCATTGTAAGCTGTTTGTGGTGTGAAAATGAGAAGCTAGTGCGACTAGGGTGGGGGAGGGAGATAGAGATAGAGGGAATGCCAGGGCCCGAGGGCTGAGGGAGAGGTGGGAAGGGGAGGAGACAGCAAGGGTTAACAGAATTGAGAAAATTCAATGCTCAAGTCCAGAGAAGGCAGACTCCCCAAGCGGAATATGAGGTGCTGTTCCTCCAACTTGCTCACTCTGGCCGTGGAGGAGGCCCAGGACCGAGAGGTCGGATACGGAATGGGAGGGGGAGTTGAAGTGCTGAGCCACCGGGAGGTCGGCTTGGTTATTGCGGACCGAGCGGAGGTGTTCGGCGAAACGATCGCCAAGCCGACCTCCAGGTGGCTCAGCACTTCAACTCCAGCCTTTTGTGTACCCTCGATTCTCCAGCATCTGCAGTTCCTTCTTTAACAAAACGATATTAATAAAAGATTTGCTCAATTTTATCAAAATTCATGTACATCTAAAACGTCATCAGATAGTACTAAAGTTATAGAGTTTTTGGATAACTGTAATCTCCCAAAACTTAATCTGCTCGAACAAGAGGAATTAGGAGTGCAGGTCTCAAGGAAATAGAAGAAACAATAAACTCACTGAAGAATGGCAAAACACCAGGATCGGATGGATTTAGTAATGAATTTTACAAAAGATTTTATGAGAAAATTTCACCACGTTTGCATAAAATGTATACATATGCTTTCAAAGAACAAACATTACCAGAAACATTAGCGGAATTAACGATTACACTTATACCTAAAAAAGATAAAGATTTAGAAGACCCTGTCTCATACAGAGCCATCGCACTGTTAAATACAGATCAAAAAATATTAGCGAAAACATTAGCAAGAAGATTAAGTAAATATATTAGCAAATTAGTAAATGCGGATCAAACGGGGTTTATACCCAAGAGATACTCATGCAATAGTTTAATATAATGCATTCATATAAAACTGAAGAACAAGACTTACCAATTATTTCATTGGACGTAGAAAAAGCATTTGATCAAGTGAAATGGGACTACCTCGTTAAAGTATTGCAAAAATTTCAAATGGGAGAGAATTTTATCTCATGGGTAAAACTATTATATGACAGGCCTACTGATAGAATATTAACTAATAACATGTTATCTCCGAAATTTCAATTATCCAGGGGCAATAGACAGGGATGCTCACTATCACCTCTGCTATTTGCTCTTGCAATAGAACCTTTAGCTGAAAGCATTAGAACATCCATGGTTATAATACTAAATACTCAAATAACAAAATATCATTATATGCAGATGATGTACTACTGTATATTACAAAATCGCAAATCAGTATACCAAATATATTAAATCCAGTAGAGGAATTTGGATCCTTTTCAGGATACAGAATAAATTGAAATAAAAGTGAAATTATGACGATAAAACCCCAAGACTCGACACACCTGTTAAAATTCCCTTTTAAAATTGCTGCAGAAAAATGTAAATACTTGGGAATCGAAATCACCAGAAAATATAAATCTTTATTTAATGCAAATTATATGCCCCTACTTACTAAATTAAACACCCTGATTAAATTTGGAAAACTCTTCCGATGTCTTTAATAGGCCGAATATATGCTATAAAAATGATCTTCCTACCACAAATTTTATATTTATTTCAATCAATACCAATATACTTACCTAAAAAGTTAAAAAAAAACTGGATTCTGTGATATCCTATCACAAATTTTATATGTGCCTATAAATCCCATAGAATTCAAAGAAGACATTTGTGCAAACCTAAAGAATTTGGTGGATTAACACTCACTAATTCTTTGTATTATTATTGGGCAGTAAATGTCAAAAATGTGATTCACCTGTTGGACAATTCTGCCCAATGGGTGGATTGGATAGTAATGGAGAGAGAGGATTGCTCCCCTTTTAATATAGGAGCTATCCTTCTCTCACCAATAAAACTGAATATTACAATATACAGTAAAAATCCAATTATTCATAGTACTATTAGAATTTGGAAACAAATAAAATTAACCCTTAAATTAAGAAATCTATCGCTTCTCTCTCCCATAGTTAATAATCCGTTGTTTAAACCATCAACCATTGATAAATCATTTACACATTGGGAAAGAATAGGAATTAAAACGTTTGGAGACTTGTATGAAAATTGATTTTTTTTTTATCATTCCAACAACTACAACTTAAATACAATCTGAGAAGTAATCAATCTTTTAAATATTTTAAAATCCGTGATTATTTGAAAAAATATACACAAGAATACCAAAATTTGACTCCAGACCTATTAGATGAAGCTACGAATAGAAAGGCGGACTCAACTAATTTAATATCATACTTGTATAATATCATCCTAAATATAGAAATACCATCATCCTATTGAATTAGAAGAGATTGGGAACAAGAACTAGCTATAAAAATCTCGAAAGAGAGTTGGGATAAACACTTGCTATATGTGCATAAATGCTCGATTAATGTAAGACATATTCTAATCCAATTTAAAACCCTACACAGATTATATTATTCGAAAACTAAAATAAGTAAATCTAAATCTTTCCAAATGTTTCCCCCATTGTGATAAATGTCAATCTCAAGAAGCAACTATAGCACATTCCTTTGTTTTTTGCATAGAAATAAAAAGATGTTGGAATGAAATCTTTGAAATTTTTACAAAATTATTTAAAATAAAACTGAAACCGAATGCAAAATTGAAGTCGACTTTGAGCTGACTTCATTCCAAAAGAGTTTCCTTAATTATGGCTTAATAATGGCAAAAAAACTCATACTTAAATTCTGGAAAAACGCTCCCACACCAACGGTAAAAATGTGGATCTCAAATACGTCCGAAATGTTACACCTCGAAGATATGAGATTCGTCCTAGCAGGCAAATCAGACCAATTCCAAAAGATTTGGTCTCCATTTATCGACTTATTACAAGCATAGGGTGCAACATAACTTTGAAAATAAATGGTTTCAGGACCTGGTGAGGGATGTGTAAAGATACGAAGTAGGTACATCCCTTTTATCTTATCTTATTTTCTTTTTTCTATTTTTCTCTTTCCTTTTTTTGTGTGTTTTTTTTTTACTCTTTCTCGTGTTCTACATCTCTACGGGTTCTTCCTTTTCATTTTTTCACGCACTTACTATCTTATCTAACTTTCCCTATTTTTCTTCTTAAAGTTTAAAAGAAGAAGTGGTACATGAAATGTATTATGTTATTTTTGGCTTATACTACTGTAATGTACATTACTTCTTATAAAAAGAAATTTAAAAAAAAAACAAAAAAACTTCCAACACAAAGTACTCAAGCTACCATTTGCAGTAGTGCCTTTTAACTTCAACCCAAAGCACCCAAGCCACCATTTGCAGTAGTGCCTTTTAACTTCACCCCAAACCCCCCAAATAAACATTTGCAGGCAGTGCCTTTTTACTTCAAACCAACCATATTTTCATTTTCAAACCACATTGAGGGCACTCACTGTAGAGTAGACATTTGTTCATTGCTATTCAGAGCTCAGAGACGTGCCCCTCTGGCTTGCTCCATCTTGTAGAGACTGAGTGAGGCACACCACTTCCTGGTTTTATAGTCCCTCCCCCTCCCTCCAGCAGGGGCAGCAGAGAGAATGGGGAATTAAAAAAAACATTAATATCTCTCTGATTTCTCATCGATGGGAAAAATCCTCTGGTCCAGGAAGGCGGATGGGGGCTCTGAGCAAGCCAGCCAAACATGACGGCCGTAGGTGGCGGCGTTCTCTCAGAAATCACAGCACAGCGAGCCAAAAGCGGTCAAGATCAGACTTTTAGTGATATAGATAACTAGATCGGCAAAAAAGAAAAAGGAAAAAAGGGAAAGAAAGAAGAAAAGAAAAATAAACATTTTCAAGAAAAACACGAAATAAAAAGGAAAACCCCAGAACTAACGAAAATAACTTTTTTCGCAGTTATTAAACCATAGTCAAGGAAGCGTCTTTGAAATATTGTTAGATTAGGGCAGCCCTCTGACCTTCCTAATATTATTAGTTTTGGATCTGGCTCCAATTGAGTTTTAAGTGTTTTAGAAATAATATTGAATATTTCTGTCCAGCAGTTTTGTATTTTTATACAGGATACAAAAGTATGAGTTAGGGTGGCTTCTTCAAAGTGACATTTATCACAAAGAGGAGAGACAGTTGAGAAGATCTTGTTTAATTTGGTCTTTGAATAGTATAACCTATGCAATACTTTAAATTGTATCAGGCAATGCCTGGCATTTAAAGAACAGTAGCGTATGTATTGTAGGCTTTCCTCCCATATATCTTTCGAAATGGGTAAACCCAACTCGTCCTCCCATGCTCGTCTATAAATCTCAGAAGGTGGAGTGTCAATATTTAGAAGGGTGTTATAAATGTAAGAAATCAACTTACTTGTATCGGCATGTCTATTCAAACAATCGTCTAAAATATCTGGACCCATATGAGGACAGTCTTGTGTATATGTTTTCACGTAATCTCGGAGTTGGAGATATCTAAAAAAATTATTGGCATTCAAGTCATATTTCTCCTGCAGTTCTTGAAAAGAGGAGAATTCCCTTCTGATAGAGGTCTCCCACAGTATTGATTCCCAGATTCTTCCATTGAACAAACACCGCATCTAAAGTAGACAGTTTAAACAAGGGATTATCTGCGGTTGTTATGGCAAGCGGCTACCGGGCATTTAAAAAGTACCGGGGTCGCGTTCTGATGACGTCACAAGAGGTCAGTATAGGAGTAGAGAGGTTCTTCTGCAGTTGTATAGGGCTCTGGTAAGACCACATTTGGAGTATTGTGTACAGTTTCGGTCTCCTAATTTGAGGAAGGACATCCTTGTGATTGAGGCAGTGCAGCGTAGGTTCACAAGATTGATCCCTGGGATGGCGGGACTGTCATATGAGGAAAGATTGAAAAGACTAGGCTTGTATTCACTGGACTTTAGAAAGATGAGGGGGATCTTATAGAAACATATAAAATTATAAAAGGACTGGACAAGCTAGATGCAGGAAAAATGTTCCCAATGTTGGGCAAGTCCAGAACCAAGGGCCACAGTCTTAGAATAAAGGGGAGGCCATTTAAGACTGAGGTGAGAAAAACGTTTTCACCCAGAGTTGTGAATTTGTGGAATTCCCAGCCACAGAGGGCAGTGGAGGCAACATCACTGGATGGATTTAAGATAGAGTTAAGGGCCTGTCCCACCAGCATGCGACTGCATGCAGCGAGCGCGACCCAACGGCCTCGCGGGGCTGGTCCCACTTCGATCGACGGAGCCATATGGAGTTGTGCAGTGCTGGTCCCGACATCGCGCGGTGCTCCGAAAAACTGACACTGTTCAAAAATCCCGCACGGCAACGGCCTGTCGGCCCGAAGCCGCATTGAGGCCGCATGCAATGCCTCGATGTCGTACGCAGCTTCTTGACGCGTGGCGTTGCATGATGACATCACCGTCCGGCGTGCCGTTGCGTGATGACGTCACCACCCGACGTCGTGCGACGTCCAAATTCAGTCAGCCCGCCTCCTGCCAAGCTGATTGGTGAGTATGATGTCAGGACCAGCTCTATACGGCTCCGCGGTTGGAAGTGGGACTGGCCCTGCGTGGCCGTAAGGCTCAAGCCACCATGTTAGGTCGCGTTCGCCGCATGCAGTCGCATGCTGGTGGGACAGAGCTTTAGATAGAGCTCTAGGAGCTAGTGGAATCAAGGGATATGGGGAGAATGCAGGCACGGGTTATTGATTGGTGACGATCAGCCATGATCACAATAAATGGCAGTGCTGGCTCGAAGGGCTGAATGGCCTCCTCCTGCACCTATTTTCTATGTTTCTATGTAACATCAAGCGTCACCACCTATGATCATATGGTAGAAAGGAGATCTTTGATGTCTCACTGAGGATCACTGGGCTGCTGACACAACCCAGAGGAACGTCGATAATGATGTACTGAAGCTGGCTTAATTCACCTCCAACAGCCATGGCTACTTTCCTAAGTAGGAGCTTTCATTCCACTCTGTGGAATATTTTCCCCAGGATTGCCATCGACTTCAGTTTTACTAAGACTCCTAAATCCACACTCGGAGAAATGAAGTTGTGGGTTTCACCCATGGAATCCAGACATGATTGACCCCAGGCCTTTGCAAGGTCCACAGTAGAGAAGTACTGGTGAAGCACAAGCAGGGAATTGGGAGAAAGTGATGTAGGAAATCTGAAATAACTGAGGAGGTGGGGATGGACAGGGTATCAGTTAGTGATTGCAAAGGTGAAATCACTGTCATTTATGAAATATTGAAGTTAATTTGTGGCAACTGCAAAGTGAAATGCCGATAATCAGTCACAAACTCATACAGTGTGGAAACAGGCCCTTTGGCCCAACTTGCTTACATCCAACCATCCATCTCTATCCATCTATATACTAGTACTAAAACTCTCATCTTGTCCTCTTCCGGTTTGCGCAAAAATGGTATGCTATATCGCTAGGATTTTTTTGCCACCTTATTCACCACTCTCCTCTGCTCCAAGCACACCAAGTTTTGTTCCAATCTGTGAAATATTACAAAAGTTAATGATCTGTTATTCGCCGGGACGGCGACACCCCTTCCGGCACCCACTGTCAATCACCGGCGCCCAGAATAAAGCTGAAGGAACGGAATGAGGGCTGTGTTCGTGGGCGGGGGCTGGCTGTGTTGACGGGCGGGGGCTGGCTGTGTTGGCGGGCGGGGGCTGGCTGTGTGGGCGGGCGGGGGGGTGGCTGTGTTCATGGGTGGGGGCTGTGAGCACGACAGGGAGCTGGGAACGGGAGCCGTTGAGTGAGTCCAGATCCAGGTCCTGGAGCCAGTGAGTGCAGTCAGAGCTGGGGCCAGGTCCATGCCCCATGCCCCCTTTCCCCCCCCCCACACACCCCCATCCCCCCCACACACCCCCTCCCTCACACACACACCCTCCCCTCTCCCCCACACCCCCCTCCCCCCACACACACCTCCATCCCCCATACCCACAACCCCCCTCCCCCACACACCTCCCTCACCCCCTCCCCCACCCCCTCCCCCCCCACCCCCTCCCCCACTCACCCCCTCCCCCACTCACCCCCTCCCCCACTCACCCCCCCCTCCCCCACTCACCCCCCCTCCCCCACTCACCCCCCTCCCCCCACAACCCCCTCCCCCACACCCCCCCTCCCCCACACACCCCTCCCCCACACACCCCACACCCCCTCCCCCTACAACCCCCCTCCCTTACAACTCCCTCCCCTTCACCCCCCCTCCCCTATACCCCCCCCTCCCTACACCCCCACACATTGGATGTGAGCTGCAGAGTTTTCAAATTGCCCCACAAGCTGCAACCTTGACACCCAAATGTTCAATTGTGGATGGAGCAGAGGGTAGATTTCACCAAGACCTGTGGGGACATTGGCAACATTGCACCCTTAAAACCCAGGGCAGACTCTCCCAATCCACCCCACTCACACTATGCCATGATCTCTCTATTCCACATACATGCAGGGGTGTTAGCTGCATGTAGCTCCTCACTAATACGGTGCTTGTGCAACTTATTACAAAGCTGCGTACTTGTGTACACATCAGGTAGTACTTAGAGCTGATCCAAGTACTGTAATATCCAAGCAATATTTTATGAAGCCCAGATTTACATCCAATTTACTTTAAATGCATAAAACATTACCAAAGCCTGGCAGAATCTCACACAATGTTAATGTTGACCTGAAACAGATCAGTATTAATGCAACACATAAAAAAAATTAAGTGTGATTGAAAAAAGCTAAATGCAGGACTTAGTTGGTATTCTTTACATCTGTCCACTTATTGTTTAATTCCATTCCTTTCAAACATTTCCTAGAACTTCCTCAAAGTTCACCTTTGGCTACAATCATCCTGTGTTCACAAGAACCTAAAATCTAGACACAACCAAGCTGGTCTTTTTGGCCAACTTGTTTGGTAAAGAGAACTTTTTTGTACCTAAGTAGAGCGTTCTATAATATAATGGCTGAGTAATGACAGGGTATAGATTTCTCATTGTTTGGGCCAACAGTCCCTTCTCTGTCACTCTGTGTTCTTCTAATAGTATAACTCCCAAATGACATTACTATTATTCTGCAATGACTTTATGACGTGCAGCAATCTATCAGCAATGGAGACTGCCTGCGTGACAAGTATTCCTGCAGAGACTGAGGACGAATTTGAAATTGTATATCAGGAGGAGCAGCCAGAAGTAGATTCTGAAACGGAACTTCCAGGTATAATTATATGTTTGATTGCCAGCTTTATTTTACTGATATTCACCTTTCTGTCAAAGCATGGATAAAGATACAACTGTGAGAGAGTTCAGATGCTTTCAAAAGACTCACAAATGGTATTACAATTTGTAAATCTAAAAAAAACATGAATATATAAGCGAAGATAGACACAAAAAGCTGGAGTAACCCAGCAGATCAGACCGCACCTCTGGAGAAAAGGAATAATCGATGTTTCGGGTCGAGACCTTTCTTCAGACTGAGAGTCAGAGGGAAGGGAAACGAGAAAAGTAGGTAGTGATGTATAGAGATATACAACAAATTAAGGATATACAAAAAAGTAACAATGATAATGGAAACAGGCCAATGTTAGCTGTGTGCTGGGTGAAAACGAGTCACAGACAATGTCAATAAGTCGACTTTGAAGCTGGGACGATGAGTGGGGAAGGCATGGAGGGAGAGAGGGGATGTAACGGTTACGTGAATTTAGAGAAATTAATATTCATATGCTAGGTTGTATGCTGCCCAAGCGAAATATGAGATGCTGTTCCTCCAAATTGCATTTGCATCCTCACTCTGTCAATGGAGGAGGTCTAGTACAGAAAGGTCAGAGTGGGAATGGGAAGAGGAATGAAAGTGTTTGGCAACCGGGAGATCAGGTAGGTCCAGGCAGACTGAGCCAATGGTGTTCAGCGAACCGATCACCCAATCGATGTTTGGTCTCGATGATGTAATCAGGATAGTATTCCGAGTCAATAACTCCACTTTAAAATTACCACTTTTCAGAACTAAATCACTAGAGCACAATGCACTCCATGGACAATTACAAAATAACAATAATGATAAGTTAGCAATGGCAATATGCACAGCAAGAGGCATATTCTTCTAGGGTTTGTTTCTAAGTCATTTCATTACACTAACTAATTAAGCCAATGTTAGAAACATAGAAACATAAAAATTAGGTGCAGGAGCAGGCCATTCGGCCCTTCGAGCCTTCACCGCCATTCAATATGATCATGGCTGATCATCCAACTCAGTATCCTGTACCTGCCTTCTCTCCATACCCCCTGATCCCTTCAGCCACAAGGGCCACATCCAACTCCCTCTTAAATATGGCCAACGAACTGGCCTCAACTACCTTCTGTGGCAGAGAATTCCACAGATTCACCACTCTCTGTGTGAAAAACGATTTTCTCATCTCGGTCCTAAAAGACTTCCCCCTTATCCTTAAACTGTGACTCCTTGTCCTGGACTTCCTCAACATCGGGAACAATCTTCCTGCATCTAGCCTGTCCAACCCCTTAAGAATTTTGTAAGTCTCTATGAGATCACCCCTCAATCTTCTAAATTCCAGCGAGTACAAGCCAAGTCTATCCAGTCTTTCGTCATATGGAAGTAGTGCCATCCCAGGACTCAGTCTGGTGAACCTTCTCTGTACTCCCTCTATGGCAAGAATGTCTTTCCTCAGATTAGGAGACCAAAACTGTACGCAATACTCCAGGTGTGGCCTCACCAAGACCCTGTACAACTGCAGTAGAACCTCCCTGCTCTTGTACTCAAATCCTTTTGCTATGAATGCCAACATACCATTTGCTTTCTTCACAGCCTACTTTCAATGACTGGTGTACCATGACACCCAGGTCTCGCTGCATCAAAGAACATTAAATGTTCTTTAAATATCAGCTACAAAATAAATATTATTGAGTTTTAGAGCTTTCGGTTACTTCAGATATATTTTAAATTTGAAAATCAAAGACATATTTTTCCCTTTTGAAATTTACTTTTCTTTAGCTCTACACTGTACAAACAAACTATGGTGAAATAACTAGTTGCCTGGACTTGTCATTGTTGGTTACAGCGCTCCGAAGCTATTCATGTTTTCCCAAGGATTTTCAAGGATTTGTCCACACCGGTAGAAGTCATGTTGCAGCTTTAAAATATTTTGATTAGGTTGCAATTGGAATATTGTATGCAGTTATGGTTCCCCACCCCCACCCCCCCCCACTCCCAACCCCACCCCACCCCCAACCCCCCACATCCCCTCACACCCACCCCCCCAATCCCACCCCCCCACCACCACCCCCAACCCTTCTCTCCACTCCCCCCACTCCCAACTCCCCACATACCCACCATCCCCCCCCACCCCCCAACACCCCCATACATCCCCCCCACCCCCACTCCCCCCCATACCCAACCCCCCATTCCCCAACCCGCCCTCCCATCCCCCCACTCCCACACCCCCCACCCCCCCCCCCCCCCTGTGAAGGTTGATGAGGCTTTGAAGAGGGTACAGAAGAGGTTTACCAGAATGCTGCCCGGATTAGGGAACATTAACTAGAAGGAGAGGTAGGATAAAACTGGAATGTTTTCTCTGGAGCATCAGAAGCTGAGGGGAGGTCTGAGATAAGTATATTAAATGATGAGAGGCATAGATGGAGTAGACAGTCAAAAATGTTCTCCAGGGTTTGTGAAAGACTAGCAGGCATAGATTTAAGGTGAAAGGGGTTTAAAGGAGATGTGCGGGGTAAGTGGTGTGAGTCTGGAACATGCTGCCGGGAGAGGTGGTGGAGGCAGATATGATAGTGGCATTTAAGAGGCTGTTAGATGTGCTCATATATAGGCAGGGAATAGAGATATGGATCAATGATTTGGGAAGAGAAATTTAGTTTAACGGCTTCATTTGCGGGCAGAATGGCCTATTCCTGTGCTGTACTTTTGATGTTCTATATACCAGACCATGTCACACAATACCTGAGAAAGTGGTATCATAATTACAAATTAAAATATGTAGGAAAAACAGTCAACTCTAAGACCATTATAGTGTACATAGATGATTATTGCAAATGCACCAATTATTTTCCATTAAAATTAACATTGTATTTTTATGTTTCCTTCAGAAACTCCGACAGATGTCAAAATACCCGCTCACCGGAGTTGGGTTCCGACTATTTTCACTTATGTTTCAAAGGAGTCCTATATGTTTGCAGGGTACGATATCACCATCCACGAATCAACCGATCACTTTGGAGCCGTGATCTGGCCAGGGGTGCGTTTTTTAAAGTATAATAACTTGGAATCTTTCTTTGGGATGAGAATAAAGAGAGGGACACAAAACTTTGAAAAAGTTAATGAGCAATTTCTATACTTTGCAGAAATTGCTGTCAATGTATCCACCAATTTGCAATCACCCTCTCTAGGTTTATGTTTAGATTTAAATTTATTATTCTTTTGTGTACTGAGGTACTGTGAAAAACTTTGTTTTGTATGCTACGCAATCAGATCAGATATACTACACATAAAAACAATCAAGCCCAACTCAGGTACAATAGGTAGAGCAAAGGGGAAGATACAGAGAGCAGGAAATCATTGCAGCACATCAGTTCCATAAACAAAGTCCAATGACCACAGTGAGGTAGAGGCGAACAGGACAGTACCATAGCTTATGGAAGGACTGTTCAGAAGCCTGCTAATCAAAGGGTAGACATTGTTCCTGAGTCTGGTGATTCAGCTTCCGCAGAGACCGCTCCCTCCATAACTCCCTGGTCAATTCGTCCCTTCCCACCCAAACCACCTCCTCCCCGGTACTTTCTCTTGCAACCGCAGGAAATGCTGCACTTGTCGCTTTACCTCCCCCCCTTGACTCCATCCAAGGACCCAAACTGTTCACCTGCACCTCCTCCAACCTCATCTATTGCATTCGCTGCTCTATGTCTCAACTGCTCTACATCGGTGAGACCAAGTGCAGGCTTGGCGATCGCTTCGCCCAACACCTCCGCACAGTTTGCATTAACCAACCTGATCTCCCAGTGGCTCAGCACTTCAACTCCCCCTGCCATTCCGAATCCGACCTTTCTGTCCTGGGCCTCCTCCATGGCCAGAGTAAGTTCCACCACAAATTGGAGGACCAGCACCTCATATTTCGCTTGGGTAGTTTACACCCCAGCGGTATGAAAATAGACTTCTCCAATTTCAGGTAGTCCTTGCTTTCTCCCTCCTTCCCCTCCCCTTCCCAGCTCTCCCACATCCTGCTGTCTCCGCCTTCCTTTCTTCTTCCCCCCCCCCCCCCCCCCACCGCCACATCAGTCTGAAGAAAGGTCTCGACCCGAAACGTCGCCTATTCCTTCACTCCAAGATGCTGCCTCACCCGTTGAGTTTCCCCAGCATTTTTGTCTACCTTTGATTTTTCCAGCATCTGCGGTTCTTTCCTAAGCTGTGTCACTGATCACACCCATGAGCCAGAGCTATGAGCTCAGCACCAGTGGTCAGGGCTCATAAATTAGCGGTTGCCCGGGTGCCAATGACCACTCAAAGTGCCGCCGGGCAAACTAAAAGCCGACTCATTTTGCCCGGCTTGGCAAGCAAATACTGGTTTATACCGAAAGACACAAAAAACTGGAGTAACTCAGAGGGTCAGGCAGCATCTCTGGCGAATAGGAACAGAGGCCCAGGAGACGTTGCAGCAAGAGGAGGAGTTACCCAAACCTGTAACGTTCCACACACGTGTTCTGGTGGAAGCCGCAGATTGGTGGAATCAGCTGATTGGGTGCAACCCCTGGTTTGCATTAAAGGTAAAGTGAGTTAAAGGTAAAGTGAGCTAAAGGTAAAGTGAGCTAAAGGTAAAGTGAGCTAAAGGGTTCAGTGAGCTAAAGGGTTCAGTGCTTTTTAGTAAAGGTTAGTTTAAAGAATTAAGATTTTTATAGTGTTGGTGAGTTGATTTAATTTGGCGGAAAGCCATGTCATCGGCCCCATGGTTTGCTCATCCTGCAACATGTGGGAGATCAGGGATATGGTCGGTGTCCCTGGTGGCTATGTTTGCAGGAAGTGTGTCCAGCTGCAGTTCCTGGCAGACCACATTGAACGATTGGAGCTGTGGTTGGATTCATACTGGAGCATCCACGATGCTGAGAACCTCGTGAACAGCACGTACAGTGAGTTGGTCACACCGCAGGTTAAGCGGCCAGAAAGGGAATGGGTGGCCATTAGCCAGCGTAGCAGTAGGCAGGTGGTGCAGGAGTCCCCTGCGGTCATCTCCCTCCTAAACAGATATACCATTTTGGATACTGTTGGGGGAGATGGCTCATCAGGGGAAGGCAGCAGCAGCCAAGTTCATGGCACCATTGGTGGCTCTGCGGCACAGGAGGGGAGAAAAAAGAGGGGAAGGGCTATTGTAATTGGGGATTCAATAGTAAGAGGAATAGATAGGCATTTCTGCGGCCGCAAACGAGACTCCAGGATGGTATGTTGCCTCCCTGGTGCAAGGGTCAGGGATGTTACTGAACGGCTGCAGAACATTCTGGAGGGGGAGGGTGAACAGCCAGCGGTCGTGGTGCACATTGGCAGAACGATATATGTAAAAAATGGGATGAGGTCCTACAAGGCGAATTTAGGGAGTAGGACCTCAAAGGTAATAATCTCTGGAATCCTACCAGTGCCACGTGTTAGTCAGAGTAGAAATAGGAGGATATTGCAGATGAATACGTGGCTGGAAAAATGGTGCAAGGGGGAGGGATTCAAATTTCTCGGGCATTGGAACCAGTTCTGGGGGAGGTGGGACCAGTACAAGCAGGACGGTCTGCACCTGGGCTTGAAGGGAACCAATGTCCTTGGGGGAGTGTTTGCTAGTGCTGTCAGGGAGGATTTAAACTAATGTGGCTGGGGGATGGGAGCATGAGCAGAGAGACAGAGGGATGTAAAATGAGGGTAGAAGCAATAGGTAGCAAGGTGAAAAGTAAAAGTGGCAGGCAGAAAAATGCAGGGCAAAAATAAAAAAATGGCCACTTTTCAACATAATTGTATAAGGGGTAAGAGTGTTGTAAAAACAAGCCTGAAGGCTTTGTGTCTCAGTGCAAGGAGCATTCGTAATAAGGTGGATGAGTTGAATGTGCAGATAGTTATTAATGAATATGATATAGTTGGGATCATGGAGACATGGCTCCAGGGTGACCAAGGCTGGGAGCTGAACATCCAGGGATATTCAATATTCAGGAGGGATAGACAGAAAGGAAAAGGAGGTGGAGCAGCGTTGCTGGTTAGAGATGAGATTAACGCAATAGAAAGGAATGACATTAGCTTGGAGGATGTGGAATCGATATAGGTAGAGTTGCGAAATACTAAGGGGCAGAAAACGCTAGCGGGAGTTGTGTACAGGCCACCTAACAGTAGTAGTGGAGTTGGGGATGGCATCAAACATGAAATTAGAAATGCGTGCAACAAGGGTAAAACAGTTATAATGGATAACTTCAATCTACATATAGATTGGGTGAATCAAATTGGCAGGGGTGCTGAGGAAGAGGATTTCTTGGAATGTATGCGGGATAGTTTTCTAAACCAACATGTAGAGGAACCAACGAGAGAGCAGGCTATTCTAGACTGGGTACTGAGTAATGAGGAAGGGTTAGTTAGCAGTCTTGTTGTGCGTGGCCCCTTGGGCAAGAGTGACCATAATATGGTTGAGTTCTTCATTACGATGGAGAGTGACATTGTTAATTCAGAAACAAAGGCTCTGAACTTAAAGAAAGGTAACTTTGAGGGTGTGAGACGTGAATTGGCCAAGATAGACTGGCAAGTGATTCTTAAAGGGTTGACGGTGGATATGCAATGGAAGGCATTTAAAGACTGCATGGATGAACTACAACAATTGTTCATCCCAGTTTGGCAAAAGATTAAATCAGGGAAGGTAGTGCATCCGTGGATAATAAGGGAAATCAGGGATAGTATCAAAACTAAAGATGAAGCATACAAATTAGCCAGAAAAAGCAGCCTACCAGAGGACTGGGAGAAATTCAGAGCTTAATTAGGAAAGGGAAAATAGATTATGAAAGAAAACTGGCACGGAACATAAAAACGGACTGCAAAAGTTTTTAAAGATATGTGAAGAGAAAAAGGTTAGTTAAAACAAATGTAGGTCCCTTGCAGTCAGAAACTGGTGAATTGATCATTGGGAACAAGGACATGGCAGACCAATTGAATAACTACTTTGGTTCTGTCTTCACTAAGGAAGACATAAATAATCTGCCGGAAAAAACAGGGGACCGGGAGTCAAATCAGTTGGAGGAACTGAGTGAAATCCAGGTTAGCCGGGAAGTGGTGTTAGGTAAATTGAATGGATTAAAGACCGATAAATCCCCAGGGCCAGATAGGCTGCATCCCAGTGTACTTAAGGAAGTAGCCCCAGAAATAATGGATGCATTAGTGATAATTTTTCAAACCTCTTTAGATTCTGGAGTAGTTCCTGAGGATTGGAGGGTAGCTAATGTAACCCCACTTTTTAAAAAGGGAGGGAGAGAGAAAACGGGGAATTACAGACCAGTTAGTCTAACATCGGTAGTGGGGAAAATGCTAGAGTCAGTTATTAAAAATGGGATAGCAGCACATTTGCAAAGGGGTGAAATCATTGAACAAAGTCAGCATGGATTTATGAAAGTTAAATCATGTCTGACGAATCTTATAGAATTTTTTGAGGATGTAACTAGTAGAGTGGATAAGGGAGAACCTGTGGATGTGTTATATCTGGACTTTCAGAAGGCTTTCGACAAGGTCCCACATAAGAGATTAGCATACAAACTTAAAGCACACAGTATTGGGGGTTCAGTATTGATGTGGATAGAGAACTGGCTGGCAGACAGGAAGCAAAGAGTAGGAGTAAACGGGTCATTTTCAGAATGGCAAGCAGTGACTAGTGGGGTACCACAAGGCTCAGCGCTGGGACCTCAGCTATTTACAATATATGTTAATGATCTGGATGAGGGAATTGAATGCAACATCTCCAAGTTTGCGGATGACACGAAGCTGGGCGCAGTGTTAACTGTGAGGAGGATGCTTGGAGGCTGGAAGGTGACTTGGATAGGTTGGGTGAGTGGGCAAATGCATGGCAGATGCAGTATAATGTGGATAAATGTGAGGTTATCCATTTTGGCGGCAAAAACAGGAGGGTAGATTATTATCTGAATGGTGGCCGATTAGGAAAAGGGGAGATGCAACGAGACCTGGGTGTCATGGTACACCAGTCATTGAAAGTAGGCATGCAGGTGCAGCAGGCTGTGAAGAAAGCGAATGGCATGTTGGCATTCATAGCAAAAGGTTTAGAGTACAAGAGCAGGGAGTTTCTACTGCAGTTGTACAGGGTCTTGGTGAGGCCACACCTGGAGTATTGCGTACAGTTTTGGTCTCCTAATCTGAGGAAAGACATTCTTGCCACAGAGGGAGTACAGAGAAGGTTCACCAGACTGATTCCTGGGATGTCAGGACTTCCATATGAAGAAAGACTGGATAGACTCGGCTTGTACTCGCTGGAATTTAGGAGATTGAGGAGGGATCTTATAGAGACTTCCAAACTTCTTAAGCGGTTGGACAGGCTAGATGCAGGAAGATTGCTCCCGATGTTGGGGAACTCCAGAACAAGGGGTCACAGTTTAAGGATAAGGGGGAAGTCTTTTAGGACCGAGATGAGATCTTTTTTCACACAGAGAGTGGTGAGTCTGTGGAATTCTCTGCCACAGAAGGTAGTTGAGGCCAGTACATTGGCTATATTTAAGAGGGAGTTAGTGGCCCTTGTGGCTAAAGGGATCAGGGGGTATGGAGAGAAGGCAGGTACAGGATACTGAGCTGGATGATCAGCCATGATTATATTGAACGGCGGTGCAGGCTCGTAGGGCCGAATGGCCTACTCCTGCACCTATTTTCTATGATTCTATGACGTTTCGTGTCGGCGGCGGCAACAGCTGTAGTGCGGGGCAAAGATACTAGGAGCGGGGTGACGAAGGGTCAGAGCGAATGACGGGCCCTGCACAGAGGCAACAGCGGCCGCGACTCCACCGCCTCCTCCCGCACCCCGCCCAGCGGAAGGAGACCTCCCTCTCCCTCCATCCCTCCCTCCCTCCTCCCGGCCTCGGCATGCGGGAGGGTTTGTTTTGAAAGCGCCGTTGGTGGATTTGCAGCAGCATCTTTGATTTGCAGGCAGCGGCCGCTATCGCCCTGATAACTGCCACTGCCTGCAAACCCGCTAACGGCACTTTCAAAACAACCCCTCTCGCACGCCGAGAGGAGGGAGGGAGGGAGAGGGAGATCTCCTTCCGCCGGGCGGGGTGCGGGAGAAAGAGGCGGTGGAGCCGCTGTCGCCACCGTCGCTGCCGCTGTTGCCGCTGAAGCAGCTGCACCAAAGATCCTAGAACTATAGGATCTTTGAGCTGCACCGCGGCGAGGAGATCCCAAAGGCCTCCCCATTTGGCGGCAGCACTTTGGCGTTGGACAGGGACGGGCAAGGCAGCGGGGCGATGTTGTCCGAGGAGCGCTCCCCACCTCTTCTGCCCTTCCCCCCCTCCTCTCTCTCTCTCTTGCACGCCCCCTTCACCCCTGTTATCCTGGGACCCCTCGTCTCAATCCCACACTGATCCCCATTCCCTCCTCTATTCAGTCCTCACTGACATCCCCTATGCTCCCCTCCCCATCTCCCCCCCCCCCCATCTATTCATCACCCTACCCACCTCGCATTGATTCTCCTGCCACCCCCGCCCCACCCCCCCATCCATCCTACACTGGACCCCCAATTCATCCTGTACTGACCCCCCTTCCCATCTATCCTCCACTTCTCCCCCATTCATACTGCATTGATCCTCCCATTCATTCCGTACTGACCCACACTCCATTTACCCTGCACTAATCCCCCATCCATCCTGTAGTGTTCTCCCCATTCATCTTTTACTGATCTCCCATTCATCCTGTACTGATCCCCTCATGCATCCTGTACTGATCCCCTCATGCATCCTGTACTGATCCCCTCATGCATCCTGTACTAATCCCCTCATTCATACTGCACAGACCCTCCGATCCACACGGTCCTGACCCCCCCCTATGCATCCTGTACTGATTCATCCATTCATCCTATGCTGATCCCCCCCATCCATCCTGTACTGATCTCCCCATTCAAGAAGAATGGGGGGAACAGTCTGAAGAAGAGTCTCGACCCAAAACGTTGCCTATTTCCTTAGCTCCATAGATGCTGCCTCACTCGCTGAATTTCTTCAGCATTTTTGTCTACCCCCATTCATCCTGTACTGCTCCTCCCATTCATACACTACTGACATCCCCCATGCTCTCCCCTCATGATTTTACACACTCCGACCAACACGTACTAATTCACTTGCCTCAATCCATCCATTCAGCATCGATTGCCTTCTCAACCCTCCCCCCCCCCCCAACCCTCCACCCCGCACTGATTCACACATCCACTGACCCTATTGTGCTTCATGGTCTTCAGAGCGAACATTGACTATGATAACGGAATGCAATCAAATGTGTTTTAATTCGCAATATTATTTGTTTTGACACCTTTAAACATATTACCAAAAGAACATTTGCTGCAGTTATGTCCTTTGGCCATCTCTTGTCAGTTAGTGTAATGTTTAACCTGTCAGATGGGTATAGTCGGTTTTAACAGCTATAATCATAAAATGCCTGTAGAAATTTCCTTGCAACCTGTATATTTTGTTATGGTTAAATTATGTGGGAAGCGAGAGTGTTTCTGTGCCAATAGCAATAACGATCCATGCTATGGCCATGTCATAGTAATTTTCGGTCCTTCACAGAAAACATGCTTGCATCAATCTGTAGTGTGCATGGTTAAGCATTTATGTTACCATGGTCCAGGATTTATTGACACAGGTTGATCATATGCTGAAAAATCCAACCACATTTTTGTTTGGACGTGGAAAGAACTAATAGAAATTGCATTAATTGCAATGTGTAGAAAGAGTTGAGATATTGTATTATAATTTTGCTGCATGTCATTGTGGTATATATCATGTCTAGATTGGTCAAGTGACAGAGCCCGTGCCTCAATAGCCTGTCTTTCACTTGAGATTTTCACTGATGCCGCCCGGCTCACCTACAATCCCCCCCCCCCCCCACCGGGGCCGGCTCTCCAACGCTGGCTCAAGCCAAAGGTTGCCTCTTCCACCGCTGCTTTTCGCCGTGATCAGAAAAACAGCGGGTGAACAGCCGATCTTTGCCTTCAGCCAGCATGACAGAGCTGGCGCCTTAGCGGCCTGTCAGCCAGAGAGAAGGCAGGGACAAATTTGAATCCACCAGCAGAGTGGCTCCGTTAATGGATTCATTCCACAGTGAGTTCAGTTCGGTAACAAACTCCCCGCTCCCTCCCTCCCTCCCCTAGCCCCCCTCTCCCCCTCCCCTCTCCCCTCTCCACTCTCCCCTCCCCTCCATACTCGGGGTCTGAAGCACGTTAGGGGACCAGACCCAACGGGTCTGGACTTGGTCTAGTGAAATTATAAAACTATGGGGATGACATAAGATATAAAGAGGGAATGGAAACAATTTATATTATCGTGGCCTGAAAGTAAATAGAGTCATGGAGTCATTTGGCAAAGAAACGAACCCTTCCATCCACTGTGTCAATACTGCTTGTTGTACCTGCCTACAATTATCCAATTTACCCACATTGTCATATTTGTAAATGCTGTTAATATTATATCAAAGAAGGAGCTGCTCAATTTGTCTAATCAATGACCATGTCCCAAATTCGGTTCCCACTCAACTTAGTCAGGTCAGATCACAAAGTAATTCCAATCAGTCAAGGAAGTTATTCCATTCCATTCAAATTACTGTTGACAACATAAGATATCTTACAAAAATAACAATTGACCAAGATGTTGATTGTTTCTTCTCATAGGCAGTTGCGCTGTGTCATTTTCTAGAAAACAACTGGAAGGAGTTTGATCTTAATGACAAAAATGTACTAGAATTAGGAGCAGGAACAGGACTTTTGTCTGTTGTGGCTTGCTTACTCGGTGAGTATTATAAAGCATGCATATTTCCTTTTAGAAACGTTTTCTTTTTGACAGCTCACAATAACTTTATCAATTCATGTGGTGCCTTTAATGTAGAAATGCATCCTGGATGCACAAAAGTAAAATGGACGCAAATCAGTGAGGGTGTGAAGTTTTCCCGAAGGGCACAGCCCCTGCATGGGATGGAGTAGACTGGCCAGTGGAGAATACAAGGACACATGAAAATAGGAGCAGGAGTAGGCCACTCGGTCCCTCAAGCCTGACTCACCATCCAACGGAATCTACTCCAAGCTTCAACAGCTCCCCCTTTGCTGGCCCACGGGCCGGCATTTGAGCCTCGTGGGTCAATGGAGCCCATGGCTGGGGCCTGGGTCGGGACAGGGTGAAGAACAAAGGGCGACCTGGCGTGGGGGGGGGGAGGGCGTTTGTAACTTTGTAATCACCCTTAATGGGTGACTATTTGCATACCTTGGGTATTCAGCTCTGTAAAACAAGTCTTGGATGATTGCAGCTGACAGGAACAGATTGCTTCCTGCAACTTTCCCCACCACCATTAAGCTCAGTAATGGACAATATGGATATGAGCTGATACATAGTTTCATATTTTAAAACAGTTACATCCTACCTGGCCTCCAATAACAGGATCTCAACCTGAAATGTCACTCATTCCTTCTCTCCAGATATGCTGCCTGTCCCGGTGAGTTAATCCAGCATTCTGTGTCTGACCCCAATAGCCTAGCACTTTTATATTCACCCCTATTCTTCTCCCAAATGTATTAACGTGAAGTACGGGATCAGTATTATCAAGAATGTTTATTTAAAGAAAGCACAATAAAATGATATATGCGTGCTTATTAATGTACAGAGGGCTGTTTAATTATGATTCTATCTATCTATCTAATTATCTATATCTAAAACTCTGAACTTGTGCTCTTCCGGTTTACGCAGTTTATCTATAGCGCTACAATTTTTCATCAGGTTACTCACCGTTCTCCTGCACTGCGAGTGCAACAGGTTTTGTTCCGATCGGTGGTATATTGTAAAAGTTGTCGAGGTTTAAAAACCCTTAAAAACCACGCGTGCGCAGGTTCCTTCAGTCAGCGCCACGGCTGGGATGACAATGCCCCTTCCTGCCCCACCAGCGGCGGCCTGTCCCACCTCACTCACAAACTCCTCTCTCCCCTCCTCACAGTAAATTGTCTATTGTCTCCCCCACCACCGACGGCAGCCGCAGGGGAGGGGGGGGGTGTGTGTGTTCAGTGGAGGCCCAGTGGAGGCTCTGGTCCCGTCTCTCGCTCCCTCGTCACTCAGCCCCCTTCCCCGCCTGCCCTCTGCGGCAATGGCGGTCCCGTCTACCTGTCCCCCTGGGACGGTCTCCTCCGCTGCCGCCATTGTGGTAACTCACCCTCACGGCCTTCTGGAGGACATCTTCTCCACCAGCTCATCGAAACTCATCGAAGCCCACCGTGTCGAACACCAACTCCATCTCTTCCCCCGTGGCCCGGCGGGAGGGAGAGTCGGGTTGCAGGGTGGTCGAGCAGTTTCCGCAGAGTTTGAGTAACACACACACATGATGCAAACTGGTCCAATCGTCAAGTCAACAGGATCTAAAACACAGCTAACAATGAATGACCTTGGGGGAAGAAACTGCAGATCCTGCTTTTTATGGAGGGAGTGCGGGAGGAAGGGAGGGAGGGTGTAAGGAAAGGATAGGGAGAGGGAGGGGTGGAGGAGAGGGGAAGATTCTATGGAGGTGAGTGGGGGGATTGAGGGAGAGGAAGGGGTAGGGAGGGAGAAAGTGGGGAGGTGAGGAGAGTGGGGGAAGAGGAGGGATAGTGGGGGGGATAGGGCGAGGTGTGGAGTGGGGATAGAGGGATAGGTATGGCATAGGGATGGGTGAGGAGTTATGGAGGGAGGGAGGGATTGACAGGGTAGGGGAAAGGAGAGGGAAGGAGAGATTGGGGGAGGGGAGGAGGAGAGGGGAAAGAAGAAGGGTGAAGAGGAGGGGGAGGGAGTGCAGAGGGATGAGGGGAAATGAGTCGTACCTGTGCCGTTGGGGGCTATGCGTGAGTGGTGGAATATTGCGTTGGAGGACCAGGCCTCCCGTGTGACAGGGACGCAACGGGTCCCACTTAGTCTAGTTATAATTAAGTCTATAATATAGTGAATATTGAAATCTAGTGACAAGCCATTAAGTCTGAACCGATGCCTAATTTTCTTTTCCTCTCAGGTGCTTATGTAACAGCTACCGATCTTTCCTGTACGATTGGTAACTTACAAAGTAATCTTATGAGAAATACACGAAACAGAAGCAAACATCAACCTCAGGTTAAGGAGCTGGCTTGGAATGTAGATTTAGATAAAAACTTCCCTCACTCTGATGTTCATTACGATTACATTCTAGCAGCTGATGTTGTTTATCATCATGACTATCTGGATGAGCTACTGGTCACCTTTGATTACTTCTGTCGACGAAGTTGTGTCATATTGTGGGCAAATAAACTTAGATTTAAATCAGACTATGAATTTTTGGAAAAATTCAAGTTAATGTTTGACACATTCGTTCTGGTAGAAGATACAAATTCTGAAATTGTAATAATTAAAGGGATAAGAAAGTGCAATAACAAACCGTAGTGCAAATGTCACGCAAGTTTTCATAGCATTTCATTGAAAAGACTTGTTTCTTTTAAATCCATTTAATTAGAGATATACCTTATTCAAAATACATAAAGTTTACAAATGTAACACTTTGTTCTGTTCTAATTCACATGTTATCCTTATCTTGTATGGCAACTGACATTGTAACACTAAACTCTGGAATATATTGGAACATTTTTCAAGTTACCAATCACTTGCACTCTTCATCGCATCGGCTGTGTTAGTTTTGAATTTACAGGTGACATCTGCTGTATATTTAGATAGAAATAGGATTTAGTGAAAAGTTTAGTCAATTTATTGATCAGATTTATAATTTATATTTTATAAGCTAAACAAAGAAATACTTTAATATTGACGTAAACCTAATTAAGAGGAAGTACAATGAGGATATTTAACCACTGTAGCAGAAACACAGTTTTCTCTCTCCTGTCAAATGTATTTCCTATTTATTATGTATCATCAAACATAGTGCAATATTATGACTGTTTGTTTATAGCATATTAACACAATATAGCTTTTCATGTTCTGATACATGAATTGATTTTGCATGCATTTCTATTAAAATTTCATTTTCTATACTTTTCTATTTTATCATTTATGTCTTACCTGTATGCAAATTTTGGAGCATGGTTATACTGATATTTCCATGTTTTAATCTGCCTGCCTTAGCCCATAATGTATTTCGAAGGTACAAACATCTCAAAAGTAATAAGATATGTGTGGCTGAGTAAAACAAATGCATTGAAAGTGCTTTTCAGGCACAGAAGCAGTTGTAAAGTTTGGATTAAACTTTGCACTCAATATCAATACTTAGGAAATGGGCAACAAGAAAAAAGGATGCATTGAGTTAATGGATGTGTGTTAAATTATTACCCAAGACATTGTACTGAAATTATATATTTAATGTAGATACTATAATAGTTCAAGTTTGTTAAAACTTATATTAAATGCTGGTGTCGATTTTAATCGTGACCATGGATATGGGCCTGAACTATTTCACATGGTGACACTTCTGACCAGCTGCACATCCTGTACAAGAGTGCAAATGGGTCTCTCTGATTCCAACCCAGTGTAATATTGAACAGTCCCATGGTAACTACAATGGGAAAGAGGTCTGAGCAGGTGCAGTGAACACAGGTCTGTTTAAATGTCAGAGGAACATCCATACTGCTCTCAGACCCTCATAAATGATTTAAACCAGTGCTCTTCAACCTGGGGTTACTTCCTTAACTCTTCAACCTGGGCGCTACCGCCCACTAGTGGGCAATTTAAGCTTGCAGGTGGGCAGCAGAATGCTGTATTAAAAACTTCCAAAATACACAAATTCAAATATGTGAGAGAATGTATGTGAAAAGAAAAAGTTACTATCATTTTAGCGAAAAGTATTTGAATTATGTACTTTAAACTTTTACGCTGCATTATTTTTTTAACTATGTCAAGTATTGTCATCCGCCATCAAAACCCCCGGGGAGCTGGAGCCGGAGCCGGAGCCGGGCCCCCTCCCGCCGGCTGCGAACCCGGCCCAACAGCTCCGGCCGCCTTGGTTGGGGGCGGCCCATTGCCGGCTGTCGGTTGGCCCGGCGGGGCGGGGCGGCGCTGCTTCTCCGCGCCGGCTGTGGGCCGACCGACAGCCACCGGAGCGACTCTCCCAATAAAAGCCACTCTCCTGTTCCCCAGTCCCTGCCTCCCCTCTCCTACCATCGATCCCATTTGCGGGAACTGCTGCTCAGCGATTCCCCCGCTACTGCTCCGGCGCCCAGGAGGCCACACGACAGCCGGCCGAGGTCGCTCTGTGACCTGTGAAGATAACCTCACATTTATCCACATTATACTGCATCTGCCATGCATTTGCCCACTCACCAAACCTATCCACCTTGCAGCCTCCTAGCATCCTCCTCACAGCTAACACTGCCCCCCAGCTTCGTGTCATCCGCAAACTTGGAGACGTTGCATTCAATTCCCTCATCCAGATCATTATATATTGTAAATAGCTGGGGACCCAGCACTGAGCCTTGCGGTACCCCACTAGTCACTGCCTGCCATTCTGAAAATGACCCGTTTACTCCTACACTTTGCTTCCTGTCTGCCAGCCAGTTCTCTATCCACATCAATACTGAACCCGCAATAGCATGTGCTTTAAGTTTGTATGCTAATCTATTATGTGGGACCTTGTCGAAAGCCTTCTGAAAATCCATATATAACACCATATATATTAATGATTTGGAAGAGGGAATTAGGAGCAAGTTTACAGATGACACAAAACTGGGTGGCAGTGTGAACTGTGAAGAGGATGTTAGGAGGTTGCAGGGTGACCTGGACAGGTTGAGTGAGTGGCCAGATGCGTGGCAGATGCAGTGTAATATAGATAAATGTGAAGTTATCCACTTTGGCGGCGAAAACAAGGGGGCAGATTATTATCCCAATGGAGTTAGGTTAGGTAAGGGGGAGGTGCAGCGAGACCTGGGCGTCCTTGTAAAGGTTGGCATGCAGGTACAGCAGGCAGTGAGGAATCGTGTTGCACGGGGAGCCAAATGCAACGGAATTTTGTTTGGAATTGCATATATCGATGTATTTCTAAATGACAAAGTTTGTTTGATGATGATTTGATTGAAAACTAATGGAATGTTGACCTTCATAACAAGAGGATTTCAGTATAGGAGGTTCTTCTGCAGTTGTATGAGGCTCTGGTGAGACCACATCTGGAGCATTGTGTATGGTTTTGGTCTCTTAATTTGTGGAAGGACATCCTTGTGATTGAGGCAGTGCAGCGTAGGTTCACGAGATTGATCCCTGGGATGGCGGGACTGTCATATGAGGAAAGAATGAAAAGACTAGGCTTGTATTCAATGGAGTTTAGAAGGTGAGGGGGATCATATAGAAACATATAAAATTATAAAAGGACTGGACAAGCTAGATGCAGAAAAAATGTTCCCAATGTTGGCCGAGTCCAGAACCAGGGGCCACAGTGTTAGAATAAGGGGGAGATCATTTAGGACTGAGGTGATAAAAAACCGTGCTCTGTGTTTTTCGCAGGAGTGGTCCATCTTGCTCCGCTATAGGAGCAATGCTCTTCGTGGCTCTCCCACAGAGTATCCATTCCTGCCCATTAGGTTCCCATTGTGATGAAGAACACGCAGGCATGAAAAGTGGAAAAAGGATTTATTAAAGTTTAAAATGTGAATAACTCTTAAAATATAAGAACAATTTAAATGTCAAAGATGAGAATTATTAAGTTATTTCTTGTTGTGTCTCTTGTTGCTGCCCACAGCGTCTTTATGTCGCTTTGTCGCGGTCAAATTTTAACCAAGATAATCTGATAATATATCTCAGAAGTCATCATTGAACGAAGTATGCTTTTATATAAGCACGCATATACACACACACAGATCCACACACAGAGACTCGCACACACACATACACACACACAGACTCACTCAAACGTTTAAAGCCTCCTTTAGAGGCTGCTGCTGCTGAAGCAAATGTCCCGTTTATATCAACGTTGATGGTTGAAAGGGTCAAGAGCTTCAAATTCGTGGGCGTGCACATCTCTGAAGATCTTTCCTGGTCCGAGAACACGGATGCAAATATTAAGAAAGCATATCAGCGCCTCTACTTCCTGATAAGATTACGGAGAGTCGGTTTGTCAAGGAGGACTCTAATTTATACAGGTGCACAGTAGAGAGCATGCTGACCGGTTGCATCGTGGCTTGGTTCGGTAACTTGAGCGCCCACAAGAGGAAAAGACTACAAAAAGTAGTAAACGCTGCCCAGTCCATCATCGGCTCTGACCTCCCTTCCATCGAGGGGATCTATCGCAGTCGCTGCCTCGAAAAGGCTGGCAGTATCATCAAGGACCCACACCATCCTGGCCACACACTCATCTCCCTGCTACCTTCAGGTAGAAGGTACAGGAGCCCAAAGACTGCAACGACCAGGTACAGGAATAGCAACTTCCCAATAGCCATCAGGCTATTAAACTTGGCTCGGACAAAACTCTGAACATTAATAGCCCATTATCTGTTATTTGTACTTTATCAGTTTATTTATTCATGTGTGTATATATTTATATAATGGTATATGGACACACTAATCTGTTCTGTAGTCAATGCCTACTATGTTCTGTTGTGCTGAAACAAAGTCAAGAATGTCATTGTACCATCAGGGACACGTGACAATAAACTCACTTGGATTTGAACTTAAATAGTATTACTTCAAATAAATACATTTTGAAAACTATGCACTTTACTTATGTTCCACTTTTTTGAAGTTTTTTACATTTCCGTTTAACAGTTTAACATGTTATGCATTTTTCTATTCTTGAATTTGAGTCCATAGGGAGGAAGTGAGAGAGGGGAGGGAGGGAGTGAGAGGGGGAGGGAGGGAGTGAGAGAGGGGAGGGAGAGTGGGAGGGGGAGAGGAAGGGAAAGGAGGGAGGGAAGGAGGGAGAGAGGGAGAGAGAGAGGGGAGGGAGGGAGAGAGGGAAAGGAGGGAAGGAGGGGGATCGAGAAAAGAGGGGAGAGAGAGATCGAGAGGGGAGAGAGAGATCGAGATAAGAGAGAGATCGAGAGAAGAGAGGGGAGAGAAAGAGTTCGAGGGGAGAGAAAGATCGAGGGGAGAGAGTGATCGAGAGGGGAGAGAGAGAGATAGAGAAGAGAGGGGAGAGAGCAATCGAGAGAAGAGAGGGGAGAGAGAGATAGAGAGGGATCGAGAGAAGAGAGGGGAGAGATAGATCGAGAGAAGAGAGGGTGATCGAAAGAGGGGAGAGAGAGAGAAGAGAGGGGATAGAGAGGGATCGAAAGGGGTTTGTGAGATACCCTTTATGCTCACAATTAATACTCAAAGACTAAATCCTGGAAGCAAGAGATTTCTTTATTTTACGAGTCTGCAGACCGGGTGCCTCTCCAACTCGAGACACACCGAAGCCAGAGAGATCATCCCCCTTTATACACAAAATCTTACATTCAATCCCCCCTCCGGACCCTTCTCCAATCAGGGTCGGAGGTGCACAATCTGTAGGTACAACCCACCGTACATCCCCTCGCACCTCCCATATCATACATTGCATGTTCAAACATGTTCATGGTAACGAGCAATTTCTTGACCAGGGGTGTGTTGTAATATTCATTTATTCTATTAAGCATGCTCAATTGCTCGTGACCTGGCCCAGTTTTACTCACCTCCTAGTGAACCCTCTCAGTTTTTCCTATATCAGTACTAAAGCTAAGCTATAGTGACAAGGGTCCCATCTTTCCACTGATAGGGATCTCTCTACATCACCCCCTTTTCTAGCTATACGATGAATCTCTTCTTACTCAAGGACTCGAGGATGGGTCTGGCAACCTTCAGACACTGCTGTGTCAGAATCCTCTCTCCAGCCCCTCTCTGTTTGAATTCTCTTTAAAACTCCTTTCTTTAATAGGGTTTAATCATTTTATCCCTCACAATCCTCCCTTTTTCTTTTGCTACGCATACACTGATTAAACCCTCATTTTAAGTTCCTTCAATTCGAACTGACGTAACATCGTCCTAACCTTCTCCTCCTGTAAATCATAAACTTCCCCTGGCCGCATTATCATTATTTTCTGTATTTCCCCTTTCTCTCCCATAGGCATGACTACAGCCTGCATCTGACATACTTCTGGTAATAAGTTCCCTAAAACAAGGGATACAACAGGGGATAAAGATCAGTCCAGCCACTGCACATAGAAACACAAGTCCCACCATTCTCCACCATGTTCCTCCGAGGATGGAATCCCACCATTGGGTTCCCATAATCGAATTCCACTTTTGTATTGGAACATTCGCCAACTTCCGGATCCCTTCTGATATGTCCATCACTGCCTGTCCATTATCATCGATGTTCAAACAGCAATTAGAGAGGTTGAATTTCCCGCATACCCCTCCTTCTTCTGCCAGGAGGTAATCTAGGGCTAACCTGTTCTGGTATATCGCTGCTCTCATCTGCGTCTGCTGCTTTGCCAGCATCTCCAGCGCCCCCGCAGTTTGGTTGGCAATTACCTCCAGTACTGCCTGAAGCCTTATGATCCGGTTTAACATGTATACTGGTGTTCGGTAGCCCCAGGATCCATCCTGTGCCCAGGTGGCTGGTCCGTAGTATGAGATGATTCTTGCTGGTGGCCATTCATCATCTTCCCATTCTCCAATGTCTATTTTCCTCTTTTTCCGATATAGGTCATCAAATACAGGTGTTCCTAACGACCGGCCTTCTTTGGGGTTTAATAGGAAGAATCCAGGTTGTACCAGTCCAATAAAACAAGTCCCACTCCAATTCATCGGTAACACCGAGTATGCCTTGTATCCGCATATCCATAACAGTCCTTCAGGGGCCGGTCCACTAGAGGCAACCTTGTTCCATATATCTCGTAATACTGGGATCCCCTGATAAGGGTTGTTCCCGGTGCAGTTCCATAGTCCGGCTGATTCCACTCCATCAATCTCCATCCGGATAGCGCAGTTTTTCCCATATTTCTTAGTTAGATACCATTTAGGCTCCTCTGGCCACCACACTCGGGACTGATTTGGCCACTGGGTGACGATGCGCTGGCAGGGGCTGCTGCCTACTAGGACGGCATCCTTTGCCCAGGGCCTAGCGATACACTCAGTCCCGACCGGAGCATCTGTCAGGACCCATACCTGGGGATCTCGGTCTTGTCCAATTGTCAGGTTCCACCCCATCAGGTCCCATATTTCAACAATGGATCCTCTCCACGGCCAGCGTGAATTCATCAGTGGTCCTCCGCAGACCCAACAGTTAGTCACATTCAGGGTCCCAGCTATCCGGGTGGCCAAGTCCACAAACAGGTTTTTTTCTACTTTAGGGATTTCGATCTGCTTCTTGATTTCTTCGTACAGTGTCTGGTGCACTTGAGGCTGAGTATGTGGGGGGAGGGGGAGGCTTAGTGACTACTACCTTAGTAATCTCTTTCACTACTTCCTCCTTCGTCTTATCTATTGCCCCTTTTATGATCTGAGAAGGGAAAACTAACTGTACACAAACCCATCTCTCTCCCCTTGGGCAGGTAACGGCCCCAAACTTCCCTATATACCCCCTATTGCCTGCCATCAAATACTCCTTTCCCCCCTCTTTACAAATGATTCTAGTCTTTCGGTCATGGCATACTTTGTTCACATGGGAATGATAGGTAAATGATCTGGTTATTACCCCTCTGTATTGAATAGGATGATAACATTTATCACAATTATTAATACCTTTTACAACAATTACATACAAAGCAAACAATACCACAACTGCTCCTTTCATACTGTCAGTTATACATTCAATGCTTTTCTTTTTAAAATTACTGTTAAGGGTTTACTTCCCGGCTTCACCGTCCACTGTTCCTCCTCCTCAGGAACGGGTGGATCGACGGGTCCTTTAACCCGGATCGCGTGGGTCCACCCCTTTCTCTTTTGTTCGTATTGCTGTCTCGGTTGTCAGCAATACTAGGTACGGTCCAGTCCACCTGGGCTGGAGTTTCTCCTCCTTCCAATTTTTGACCAGTACCCAGTCGCCGGCCTTTACAGCATGTATTGGAAAGTCAAGTGGCGGGCTTTGAGCCAATAATCCTTTCGCTTTTAATTCTGTAAGGGAACGGGACACTGCCAGTAAATAGTTCCTCAAGAATACATCACCTCCCTCAAAGGTTGGTGTGCCTTCCACCTTCCCAAAATAAGGCAATCCAAACAACATTTCATAGGGAGACACCGCAATATCCTTTCGTGGTGCCGTCCGTATTCGCAATAGAGCAATTGGTAGACATTTAGTCCAGGGTAACCCCGTCTCCTCCATTAATTTAGTTATCTGTATTTTTAGAGTGGCATTCATCCGCTCCACTCTCCCCGAACTCTGGGGGTGCCATGGAGTATGCAGCTTCCAGTTTATTCCCAAGGCGCGACAAATTAATTAGTGCACCTTGGAAGCAAAATGTGTTCCTCGATCTGAGTCTATGGATTCAATTACTCCATATCGTGGGATGATTTGTTCCAGCAATATCTTAGTAACTGCCTGGGCAGTGGCATTTATCGTGGGAAATGCCTCTACCCATCTGGTGAAGTGATCCACTATAACTAGAAGATAGTTCCACTGCTGTACTTTTGGTAATTCTGTGAAGTCTACCTGTATTCTCTGGAAGGGTCTAATGGCCAATTGTTGTCCTCCCCCTGGGACAGCTCTCATTACCTTCTTATTCACCTTTTGACACACTACACAACCAGACACCGCCTGCTTGGCTAAAGTATAAATGCCTCTACAGGCATAAGTCCGTAGTATCGTGTCGCACAGAGCCTGAGCTCCCCAGTGCGATTGCGAATGTAGTTGTCTAATCAAATCCCTCGTCAATCCTTTAGTAATTATTTGTTTTTTGTCCGGCGTCCACCACTTCCCGTCCGTGGAGCGCCGGGCACCCAACTCATTCATTTTATCTTCCTCCTCCCGCGAGAATACAGGTATCTTCTCTATTCCCTCTCTCAACGGTATCAGAGACAGCATTTTTACCGTTCATTCTGTCGCTGTTGTCTTAGCGGCACTATCGACTGCCCTGTTCCCTCTAGCTTTCAGCGAATTCCCTCTCTGGTGGCCTGCTACATGGACCACCGCTATTCTTTCTGGCAATTTTAGTGCTTCCAAAGCTTTCTCAATTAACTGTTCATGAGCCAACTCTTTCCCTCTGGCTGTAATCATCCCTCTTTCTTTCCAGATTTTCCCAAAGGTGTGTACCACCCCAAAGGCATACTTGGAGTCCGTATACACAGTTCCTTCTTTCCCTTTCAATAGTTCCAATGCCCTCAGTAATGCATACAATTCACACGTTTGCGGGGACCAACTTCCTGGTAACCTGCCTGCTTCCACTTTTTCAAACCCTTCTCCGGTTATTATAGCATACCCACTATACCTTTTTCCGTCCATGCATCGGGAAGAACCATCAATGAACCATCTTTCCCCTGTCTCAAGCGGTCGTTCTTCTAAATCTTCCCTACTCTTTGTCTGAAGTTCTATTATCTCACTACAATCATGTTCTGATAACTCCCCTTCCTGCTCAGCACCTGCCGAGTACAAAAACTGAGAGGGATTTAGGTTTTTATCCGTTACTATGGTCAAATCATTCTTTTCCATAAGTATAACCTCATACTTCAAAATTCTAGAATCCGTCAACCACCGACTGGACTTCTGAGTTAGTATCGTCCGGACCGTGTGGGGAGTGGACACCACCAGAGTTCCTCCAAACGTCAATTTCCTACTTTCCTCCACTAACACTGCTGTGGCTGCTACCGCTTGAATACATACTGGCCATCCCCGCGATACTGGATCCAAGAGTTTGGAGAGGAACGCGACGGGCTGCCGCTTCCCTCCTTTCTCTTGGGTCAGTACTCCCAGCGCAATTCCATTTTCTGCGTTCACAAAAAGATGGAATGGCTGGTCAATAGACGGGAGGGCCAGTACAGGGGCAGTGATTAAAACTGCTCTTTAATTTCCTAAACTGGTGTTCGTCCCCGGATTCCCACTTTACTTTATCATTTTCTTCACTTAATTTACCATATAGAAACCTAACCTGTCGGGTATAGTCATCTATCCATAATCTACAATATCCAATCAGTCCAAGAAACTTCTTAATCTCCTTCTTATTCTTCGGCATTGGCAGTCCGGTAATTCCCGCTATCCTTTCTGGGTTTATTCTCCTTTTCCCATCGCTTATCAGGTGTCCTAGATATTTAACTTCTCGTTCTACAAACTGTAACTTACTTTTAGACACTCTCAACCCCTTTTCCCCCAGAAAGTTCAGGAGGGTTATTGTTGCATCCTTAACTGCCTCCTCTTCTTCCCCTGATAGTAATAAATCGTCCACATACTGCAACAGCTGTGTCTCATCAGTCCTCGGGACGTCCTCTAATACTTGTTCTAATATCTGTCCAAACAGGTTCGGGGACTCTGTAAATCCCTGAGGGAGTGCAGTCCACCGATACTGCTGTTTCCTTTGGGTCTCTGGGTTTTCCCATTCAAACGCAAAAAGGTCCCTGCTCTCTTCAGCCAGGGGACAGCTCCAAAAAGCGTCTTTTAAATCTACCACACTGAACCACTTGTGATTCGGGGGTATCCGTCCCATTATGGTATACGGGTTCGGGACTACCGGGTGTCGCGTTCTAACTACCTTATTTAATTCCCTGAGATCCTGGACCAATCTGAACGTCCCGTCGGTCTTCCATACGGGGAGTACGGGGGTGTTATATGGGGACATACAACTCTCTAATATACCGTCCTTTAGTAAGTTCTCTATAATTGGCTGAAGTCCTCTTCTTCCTTCCATAGAAATTGGATATTGCCTTACCCGTACTATCTCACTTTCTTTTTTTAGAGCTATTTTCAAGGGTGGGATCTGCAGCCCACCCCGGTTTCCTTCCTTGGCCCACACCTGCGGGACTATTCTTCCCTCGTCCTCCGTGGTCAATTTATACAATTGGACTATTATCTGTCCCCCTACGGGGGCTGTTCCCATTCCTAATTGAATTTGTAAGTCTCTTCCCATCAAATTTATCCCTGCCTGGGGTACCAAGATTAAATCTTCCATAGTTTCCCGATTCTCATATTTCACCACCACCCCTTCTACCTCGGGTAATGTCATCACTTTCCCTTCTACCCCTGAGATTCTAACTTGTTTTTTACCCAATCTCATTCCTTCTGGTACCTTAGTTACACTTGATCTCTCTGCTCCCGAATCTACCATAAATATCATATCCTCTCCCTGGGGTCCTAATCTCAAGTTTACCAGAGGTTCCCGTGTGTATCCCATACACCCCAGGGAGCGGAACACCTGACTCCCCTATTCTTCCTCCATGAGTGCGTACGACTGCACCTCCCGTCGTAGCTTAGGACATTCCCTTTTGAAATGACCCGGCTCTTTACAATAATAACACCGTATACCATCCTTCTGATCCTTGTTCCTTGTTTTCCCGGGGACCCCAACTTCGGTCCCTCCGTTCACCTCTTCCTCGTCCTCTAATACTACCGCTTCCCCTTCCCCGGTCTCCACGAACACCCGGCTTTCTATCACCTTCAATTCCCCCTTCTGTGCTACTTGCTGTACTGCTTGCAACATCATTTTTGCCTTTCCCTTCTGTTTCTCCTCATCCCGTCTTACATATACCTTTTGAGCCTCTGTTAACAACTGATTCAATGGTTTTTCATTCCAATCTTCCAATTTTTCCAATTTCTTTCTAATATCTGGCCATGATTTTGTTACAAAATTAACCTTCAGCAACTGCTGACCTGCGGTCGTATCAGGGTCTATCCCCGAATACTGCTGGACATTCCTCCTTAATCTTTGTAAGAACACTGTTGGAGGTTCGTCCTTGTTCTGCTGATTTTCAAAAGCCCGTTCGAAATTCTGTCCCTTGGGAACGGCTTCTCTGATTCCCTTTATTATTATCTCCCTGAGATCTCTCATACTTTTTCTTCCTTCCTCTGTTTGGTTATTCCAATTTGGCACAGTTATGGGATATTTATCTGCTCCTGCATCTCCTGCTCCCGCGTCAGCCGACAACCCCTTATCCCAAACCTTTATTCCCGCCTGTCTGACCATCTGCCTTTCTTCTGAAGTAAACAAACTTCCCAGTATCGACATCATTTCCTCCCATGTATTTGGCCCTAGGAACTGATCTATTTGCTCAGCCAGTCCCAAGGGGTCATCCAATAAACTTTTCATCTCCCTTTTAAAGTTTCTCACCTCCATACTGGTGAGAGGCACATTTACAAATCCCATCCCCCCGACATTTCCCCCTAACGGGACCTCCCTGAGGGGCTTCATTCGAACAGACTGCTCTAATCCCTGTGCCTCTGCCCTCGTTTGAGATCGCGTCCTCCGATGACTGCCTGGGGCACCCGTCTCATCCTCGTCCTCACTTTTTATTCTCTCTTCCTTATCTGACTGGCTCTCTTCTTCATCTTGTACCTTCCGTAATTCTCTATGCTCTGTCTCCTCTGAGACAGAAGCGGACAGGTTTACTGCCTGGCTTAGTGCGCCTGCCTGACTCTGGCTTAGTGGGACCTCCTGGGCAGATGCAGCCGGCGCTGATGGGGGTATATTTGGGGCTGGGATTCATATGGCGGGGGCAGTCTCCGTAGGTGATCATCACCAATTGGTGGCCAGTCAGGTTCATCCTGCTCTTTTTCCGTCTTTAACGGAAACATCCCATTATTGGGTTTCCAGCACTGGGCATATTCCTTTTCTATTTGATTCAGCGTTTGTCTTTCATTCACAAAAAACACTCAACGCCTGTCTCACCCAGTCCTCATTTGAACCCAACCGCGGCCACCACACTGCGCTCCCTCGAATAGGCTCCTTTGGCCACTCAAAATAACAAAACTTTATCATAGTCTCTCTACTCTTACCCCGGGTGTTCCCTTCACCCCATCCATACAACATTCGCCCCAACGGACTATCGGGCGGAATGTTAGGCTCCATATCAGTATGAGCCTCATCCCGGTTCCCCGGACCCTTACGTCTCCCGTTCCGGTTTCCCATTATCTCGTCGGACTATTCCCGTCCGACAGACCCCGGTCGCCCAGGTAATAATTAATAGTCGTTTTTCTTACCTGGGTCCTGTGCACAAGAATCACTCGACCGTCCCGTACGTATTTACCTTACACCCCCTCTTGCTTCCCGAGTCTTTTCCAGCGGATATCACTCGCTCAAACTGCTGATGGCAAGCAAGGAGATCAGAGACTGCTGAAATCAGCAGGGTGCACCTTCCCCTCCTTCCTTGCCTCCACCAAGCAGCCGGAGTGGCGATCGCGGACGAGCCCCCAATTTGTGAGATACCCTTTATGCTCACAATTAATATTCAAAGACTAAATCCTGGAAGCAAGAGATTTCTTTATTTTACGAGTCTGCAGACCGGGTGCCTCTCCAACTCGAGACACACCGAAGCCAGAGAGATCATCCCCCTTTATACACAAAATCTTACATTCAATCCCCCCTCCGGACCCTTCTCCAATCAGGGTCGGAGGTGCACAATCTGTAGGTACAAACCCACCGTACATCTCCTCGCACCTCCCATATCATACATTGCATGTTCAAACATGTTCATGGTAACGAGCAATTTTCTTGACCAGGGGTGTGTTGTAATATTCATTTATTCTATTAAGCATGCTCAATTGCTCATGACCTGGCCAGTTTTACTCACCTCCTAGTGAACCCTCTCAGTTTTCCTATATCAGTACTAAAGCTAAGCTATAGTGACAAGGGTCCCATCTATCACTCCTTTCCACTGATAGGGATCTCTCTACATCACCCCCTTTTCTAGCTATACAATGAATCTCTTCTTACTCAAGGACTCTGGCAGGATGGGTCTGGCAACCTTCAGACACTGCTGTGTCAGAATCCTCTCTCCAGCCCCTCTCTGTTTGAATTCTCTTTAAAACTCCTTTCTTTAATAGGGTTTAATCACTTTATCCCTCACAGGATAGAGAGAGATAGAGAGGGGAGAGAGAGATCAAGAGGTAAGTAAAGATCTATTACAAATAAATATAATAACTTTCTAATGCACCTTGCTCCTCTATAATCTTTGCTTGCAACTGCTCTGTAGCTTTGGAGCGGATTACACAATGGGAGATCGAGAGACAAAGATTATAGAGGAGCCTAGTTTCCCAATGATGTAGACGCCATAGTAGACGCCATCTTTGGTCCGCTAAAATGGCGTCGGCAATCACATATGTGATACTACGCCTTTTTCGCTGAGTGGCGCATCTTGCTCCTCTATAATCTTTGGGCAAGTGGGTGTCTGTGAGAATGGGTCGATAACATCACTTTGCAAGCTGCTGGACCTGGCTCCACTAAGTCTGGAACTTTGCAGAAGTTTCAGGAAGCTTCTGCACCCGTGACCAACTGGTTGCCACAAAGTCTGGGATTTTGCAGGAGCTCCAGAACACTGACGCTTAATGCATGCTGGTCCAGAAGGGTGGCCTGCATCTGGAAGTTTCTTATTGCCCTAAAGATTTCAACTTTGTTTCAGTGTCTCTCCCCATCATCCGTGATTGGTTGCCTTCAATGGAATGTTTCTCTGACATGTACTAAGATGTTTCTACTTTGTTGCTATGTATGAAGATGTTTGCAGGTACTGTTATATGATTGGGCAAAGGAGTTGTCACTCTATGTATCTTCTCTCCAGTATCGGTGATTGGGTTTGTAGGGGTTGCCCTCCTCCTGTATTGTCACCAAACCGGGAAACTGTCTGAAAATTACTGAAAGAGGATTTTCCTTACGAAAATCGAACCAAATATCCAACATTAGTTTCTCAGCATCAGGCACAATGATCTAATTAAATTAAAGGTAATTTCAATTAATTTTGTTGTTTTATGCCGGGTATATAACTTTTCTTTCCCCAATTAAAATATTAGTGGGCGGTACGGAAATTTTACCCTCACGAAAGTTACAAAAGTGGGAGCTAAGTATTAAAAGGTTGAAGAGCGCGGATTTAAACACTTAAGGGCTTGTCCCACTTGGCAGTCATTTGCGCCTCATTTACGCGTCATATGTAAAATAGGTCGACGCGTCATCATGCCATCTGGTGTGCGTGATGTCATTAGAATACCCTGCGGCATGCGGCGACGCATGGTTACGCATGGTGATGTAACCCTGCGTCACTACACGATACACGTGAGACGTCGGGACGCAGTGTGCATACCCAATGCGTCAGCATGCGTACGCGATACGCCCCGTAGGTGCCGTGCAAGGATTTCGTACAAGTCGAAATCCTGGAGCACCGCGCAATACTGCTCGCAACTTCACACACCACGCCTCTCCATGCGCCCATCCCGCGCTACCCACACGCTACCCGTGCATCACAACGCGTCGACCTATTTTACATATGACGCGTAAATGAGGCGCAAATGACGGCCAAGTGGGACAGGCCCTTTACCTTCTGCCAGATTTCACCAAGCAGAGCATCTACAATGAACACCCCACCCTACTGACAATTAAATAGAGAAAGAAGAAAACTCGCAATTACCATTCATCCACTTCAGAGCATTAAGTTCAATCATTTTTGTGAGATTGCTCTGGTATTTCTTCTTGCATATGGCGTGCACAGCCTAAAGTTGGAGGACAACTTGTTCTATTTGATCTTATTTGATTGTGCACACCAGGTTGATGGCATTTGTCAAAACAGGGCGGACCACGTAAAGGTTGCAATCTCCCACCCCATCTCTGGTACAAAAAACATCAAAATAAAATATTAATGGGAAATGAGAAAACGTGATTTGAATACCATGTAAAATAAATTTTAAATTTTAAAATACTTTTGCACATTGCATCTGCAATATTTCCAGGTATAAACAGGGAAGTATTAATCTCAGGTTTACTTGTAGATCAGCTGTATAAGACATTGGTAAAGCCACATTTGAAATATGGTAAGTTCTGGTTGCCCTGCTTGAGGAAGGAGCATTAAACTGGAGAGGGTGCAATAAATATTGAGGAGGATGCCACTCGGACTGGAGGGTTTGTTATAAGGAGAGGCTGGGGCTTTTTTCCCTCGCGTATAACAGTCTGACGGATGACCTTGTAACAGCTTATAAGATCATGAAGGGCACAGATAAAGTGTATAGTCACAGTCTTTTCCTTGCTAAGGAGGGTATACGTTTAAGGTGAGAGGGGGGACATTTAAATGTGAACTGAAGGGCAACATTTTCTCATAAAGGGTGGTATATGGAACAAGAGCTAGAGGAGGAGGTAAAGGTCAGCACAATTATAACATTTTTAAGGCATTTAGATACCTGGATAGGAAATGTTTGTAGGCATGTGTGCCAGGCACAGGCAAGTAGAAGTCTCAGCATCTTGGTTAGGCAACTTGGCTGACATGGAGGGGATGGGCCAAAGCTGCAGAGCTCTGTGACTTAATGACTCTACAAGGGATGATTTTATAATGAAAAAAACCCCCCAATAATATAGAACAGATGATATTTGAGGCAGAGGATGGGAACTGAGCTCTAAAGTGTTTGATGTGCTGGGTGTGATTGTCCACTATGTTGCAGTGGACAAGATTGGATGCAATGTTCTCACATGCCAGCAGCACACAAAGCTGACCCATATCAAACAAGGAAAAAGGAAAAGAGGTCGCCCCAGGAACAGCTGGAGAAGAGGTGCCCAGACAGAAATGTCTGAAAGTGGGCTCAACTAGGGAGATCTCAAAAGAACTGCCAACAACCGAGTGAGGTGTAGGACATTTGTCAATGGCCTAAGCTCACTAGAGGAGCAATGGGCTGAAGAAGAAGTGTCAAACAAGTCTGCGTCTTTGCCCCAACACACTGACCTTTTCACCACGGGTGGAATCTCACTTCCAACAAACTTCTTTGTGCGAGTGGAGCTAACCCTTCAGAATAGGAAACTTCAGCCTACAACCAAACTACACTCCAGAACCCAGATTACTCATACCTCCATAGTCTTGCTGCAATCTCAACTCTGAGTTTTCTCAAAGGCCAAGCACAAAAACATGGTTGACGCTATCACTGAAGTATACAAGAGGATGGGCTTTAATTTAATTATCAGGTCCTCTACCACTGGTATACAACAATAAGGATTCAGTGGAGTCCCTGGAGAATATCGACCACTTGCCATATATCAGGAACCAGACCTCAGTGAAGGCAGACATTGACGATGAAATTCAGTGCTGCTTTCGTGGGGCCAATGCAGTTTGGTTAATGGAGGAAACGGATATTTGAAGATTAAGACCTCAGATCTGACAACAAAAAAAAATCTAGTCTACCAAGCAGCATGAATCTCAGCATAGACACGGGAGCAGGACAAAGCCTTGTCCCACGGGACGAGTTAATTCCAAGAGTTCTCCCGAGTTTGCCTTGATTCGAACTCAGAGATTTACGGTAATGGCCACTCGTCGGTACTCGGGGCTCTCGTGGACATTTTTCAACATGTTGAAAAATCTTCACGAGTCTTCCCGTGCTTACCTGCCGTTAGCGAGTCTTCCCGAGTACCTGCCATTAGCATTACGAGCCCCTAAGAGACGTCCCCGAGCTCCGATGTACCCGCTACGTTCAATCTCCGTGCTTACCAGTTTTTTTTTTAACTCGGGAGAGCTCTTGGAATGAACTTGTACTGTGGGATAGGGCTTTAAAGTGTGAATATAAATATATCGATGCATGTGAGAAAGTGTGTTTGTGACTGTTATGTGCAAGTGTCCAATCTGTGCTGTGGAATCGGTCTTCCAATTGCCTTGGATTTTGCTGCCACTTGCTGAGATTTCTACTGTCATATTGTAACAGGTGAGCTAAGGTCCCTCCACACTGAAAAACATTTTCTACTCTAGAAAATCCAACTTGTAATCTGGAATGCCAGGGCCTGCAAATAAACACTGGGGCATGAACCATCATAGCCTGGGTATATACAGTGCATTCAGAAAGTATTCAGATCCCTTCACCTTTTCCACATTTTGTTAGAATGAAGAAACGAAAACAGGTGTTTAGAAGTTTTTGGAAAGTAATTAAAAAGAAATAACTGAAATATCACATTTCACCCTAATTCACATTCAGACCCTTTGCTAACCCTAACCCTTCAAATGACACTCAAAATTGATGTTTCTACAACTTGATTGGAGTTGTAGAAACAAATTAAATTGATTGTATATGATTTGGAAAAGCACACACCTGTCTATATAAGGTCCCACAGTTGACAGTGCATGTCAGAGCAAAAACTAAGCCATGAAGACGAAGGAATTGTCCGTAAACCTCAGAGACAGGATGGGTCGAGACACCGATCTGGGGTAGGGTATAAAACAATTTCTGCAGCATTGCATGTCCCGAAGAGCACAGTGACCTCCTTCATTCATAAATGGAAGAACTTTGGATCCACCAGGACTTTTCATAGAGCTGGCCGCCCAGGCAAACTGAGCAATCGGGGGAGGTGACCAAGAACCCGATGGCCATTCCAACTATATCTGCAGCACTCCACCGATCAAGCCTTTATGGTGGAGTGGCCAGACAGATGACACTCCTCAGTAAAAGGCACATGACAGCCCGCTTGTAGTTTGCCAAAAGGCATCTAAAGGACTCTTAGACCATGAGAAACACGATTCTCTGGCCTGATGAAACCAAGATTGAACTCTTTGGCCTGAATGCCAAGCGTCACGTCAGGAGGAGACCAGGCACCGCTCATCACCTGGCCAATACCATACCTACAGTGAAGCATGGCGGTGGCAGCATCATGCTGTGGGTATGTTTTTCAGCGGCAGGAACAGGGAGACTAGTCAGGATCGAGGGACAGATGAACAGAGCAAAGTACAGAGAGATCCTTGATGAAAACCTGCTCCAGAGCATTCTAGACCTGACTGGGGCGGAGGTTCACCTTCCAACAGGACAACGACACTAAGCACACAGCCAAGACAACGTAGGAGTGACTTCGTGACAAGTCTGTGAATGTCCTTGTGTGCCCCAGCCAGAGCCTGGACTTTAACCCGATCGAACATCTCTAGAAGGACCTGAAAATAGCTGTGCATCGACGCTCTCCATCCAACCTGACAGAGCTTGAGAGGATCTGCAGAGAAGAATGGGAGAAATTACCCAAATGTGCCAAGCTTGTAGCATCATACCCAAGAAGACTTGAGACTGTAATCGCTGCCTAAGGTGTCTCAACAAGTACTGAGTAAAGGGTCTGAATACTTACGTAATGTGATATTTAAGTTATTTATTTTTTATTACTTTGCAAAAATTTCTAAATACCTTTTTTCGCTTTTTTATTATGGGATATTGTGTGTAGATTGATGATTAAACAAATGAATTTAATCAATGTGGCAAAATTTAATCAATTTAAGCAAAATGTGGAAAATGTGATGGGGTCTGAATACTTTCTGAATGCACTGTTGATCCTCTGATCTGTCGATCGCTTCCCTAAGTGAGAAGCGGCAGGAAGGATATGGCCAACTCAAGGAATAAGGTGATGACCACACCTGCCTCTGAAGAGCAAACTGGAACAACAAATGGTGGGTTTTCCCATCATGTCTCGATCATTTTAGGGTGGAATTGTCACATTACTGTCATCAGTGTGCAGACAGCTAAGCTGGGGAACAATGCTCAGGCCCAAGTAAGAATTCTACTCCAACAATGAGAAGTAAACTGATCCTCCATGATTACTTTAATGCCAGAGGGCAGGAACGTCTGGAAAGTTGTAATTGGCATGGTGGGAGTAGAGAAGTGGAATCCTCATCCTGGTGAGGTGCTAGGAACACAGCAATGCATAACATGACTCCCTTTTCATCAGAAAGACACAAAGTAAAATGGTGCCTCGCTTAATAGAATCTATAATCTGTGAGTTAAGGCCAGGATCAGATCACCCAATACCTTAATGAACGACGGGCAGGGTCGTGAAGAGCTTTGTTGCGTGATAACCAGTGGTAGCTCAACTATCACTGGTTATCACGCAAGAAAGCTTTTCACTGTACCTTGGTACACGTGACAATAAGCTAAATTGAATTGAACTTACTCCTACTTCATATGATGGAGCAAATTAATGATAGGTCAAAGTCCTGACTGCCATAAATTGCTTTTAGGCAAGTTATAGGTTCCTGTGGATCCAACAATGCACAAGGCGAGTAATGTAGTTGATGACACCTATCGATATATTCAACGACTATAACAAGGAATTGCATGTGCTGGTTTACCAGAAAAATCAGAAAGTGAAGGGTTCCCACCTGAAACATTGCCTATCCTTTTTACCAGACGCTGCCTTATAATTGATGCAGTGATAATAAGCAGTGCACATCTATGGTTTGGCATTTTCATGGTTTGGCATTTTATTAAATTCTTTTGCTACACAAGGACTACACATGCTTATATATTCTGAAGCTGATGGCACCAGCACAAAGCACCAGTTTTCATGTTTCCATGGTTTCTGAACAACAAATGTCACACCACATATTCCAATAATGCTAGAAATGGCTGAACAGATTACAATATATTTTCAACATGTGATCACTTGTGAGGAAATTTGCTTAACTAGAACAGTATGACCACTAGTCCCCTTCCCCCACGTTGACCAATTAGCCTAATATCTGTTGTCAAAGTTTTTAAATAAGGATGCAGAAAGAGAACATCTTAATTTTTGGTTGACAGCCAACATGTACTTGTAAAAGGTCATATCTGATGATTCTGATTTTTAAAAAAGTGTTCTGTGTATTGATTTGCAGACCACAATAGATTAATTCCCAGATAAGAGATTATTAGTTAAAGTTAGCAACTGATGACAAAATTATTGATCTGGTTACCATAATAGAGAAAGTGATCCTAAGAAAGAAGTCAAATTGTGAAGAGTTCACACAGATGGATCTATATGGAGGATGTCACAATTCAACATATACCACTAAAAAAAGTAAGATAATGGAAATAAACTTATCCAAGGTTTGCCAGTGATGGCAACATTGTAACCAATGCGTTCAACCATCAAACTACAAATGAACAAAACAAAGACAGAGGGATTTCAAAGCTGCAAATATGTAGTCATTAATTTTGGGCCTAATTAACCAGGGACTGACTATGTCAGACAACAAGCGAGAGACTGTGAGCAACTCTGAACTCTTTCCTTGCAAATAGCACACTACTTTTGACGGAATGTAGATAACTCTACCCGAATTATATCTGAAGTTAGTCTTAAAGTGGAGGAATTACAGAATTTAATTGCCTGGAATATAAAAGATTAAGCGGTGATCTAGTTTACGTTTTTCAGATTTTACAGAGATTTGTCAATGTGGAGTCATGAGTCAATCTCAGTAAATTAATGCACAGCCTTAAAATCAGAGCCATACCTTTCAGAAGTGATATTTGGAAACATTACACATAGACGTTGAAAGAAATTAGTGCTTCTCTCCCATAAAGAGAAGCTGATGCATAGCTCTTAATTCCAATCAATAGATTTTTTTTTAAGAACCAAAAAAATGTTAAGGGAAATGGAGTGGTGGGGGGGAAGGAAGTCTGCTCACATATCAGCCTTAATCTCATTCAACAGTGCAACAGACTCCTGTTCCTGTTCACAGAGCACTAATATAACCATCTGATCACTTTTTATAAATTGGGGTCCAAATTCAAGTTGAGTGCGACATGGTGGACTTTAATTTTCACACTTACAATGTGCCAGCACTTGCTTTATAAAAGCTCTGCTTTGTTATACATTCTGTTTAGGTTATTATACTGCTGAACAAGTCATTGTAAAAATCCTACTGCTGTGTGTTAAGGAATCGGGATCTTATTCCATGAGTCAGTGATTTGGAGGAAGAAAACAGGGTCGCGAGCCTTGATGCTAAAGATAAGTAAGGTGCAGGGTTGGGGAAGTGGTAGCCACTGAAGATCAGGCCAAGAATCATGAGCCTTGAGAATTAAGCAAGTAGCAAAGATATTGAATTTCAAGTCACGGTGATTTCAATGGATCGGAGGGTGAGGATGTTTGGGATCAAATTGTTGGGTTCTGCAGATTGGGAGAGGGGTCAGTCACTAGTGGTTGAGGTAGGGTACCAAATAAATAAGGATTTTAACCTAGGGGTGTTCGAGACCAACACTGCACTTGTAAGACCAGGTTGTCCAAGAAATTTGCACTAGAATATGCATAAAATTCTCTCACAATGCTCCAAAAGAAATGGTGGTAAAAAGGGTATGGTGTTATCTTGTGTACCTGTTCCAGATATTGCACCAGAGTACAAAGAGCTCAGCTGAATATCCAGAGTGATGCAAATTGACCTGAATATGGTCATTATTCAGTTTATTTGCATAAAATAAAATTAATTTTCAATTGCATAAATTCGGCAGAAACACTGTTATGCAACTGATGTTCTAGGCACATATACTTTGTCCCATTAGGCAAACAAGGTAGAAAAGCACTAAACATTTTCAAAAATGTTTTCATAGTATAAGAATGCATAAGGCATATGTAAATTACCCAAGAAAATAATTAGATGTCAAGTATATTTTCTTCAGTAAACATATTTAGGACAAAGCATCTAAAACATGCCTCTTTCATATTATGAGTGTACTTTCAGTTCCACTGGCATAATTAAATGGAAATATACATGAAGCACAATTACCACTATTACTCAATTTTGTTCTGGAAATTATAGATTGTGCAAACAAAGTGCCTATGAATTATATTTATATTAAAAGTAAACATATTTTCCTGAAATTTTGAGATAAAAGATTCATAAATCATACACATATTCAGACCACTTTAGATCAAACATGTTACTCTTTCCAAACATGCAAAAGCAATAAACCTAAATATACTCAATAAATTAAAAAATATATAAATATATTTCAAAACAGTAACAATTCAACTTATGGAACCCCTAAAATCATGCATAACAGAATCTTATTTTTCACCATGCTTTTGTGGAAAATTAAACAAGCACAATTTATTTTTAAATAGAGTAGAGTCATGGCAAACAATAACAGCCATGTCATACATTAACTGCATCCATAATGAATGAAACATACTGTATAAAAGTCCAAACTTTAAAAAAGTGCCTTTTCAGAAAAAGACAGTATAAAAATTGTTAAATTTATGTTCTTCATTGAATTTGACGCCTGTAACATTTATTCTAGAATGGGGCATATTCTTGTGGAAACATTATAGATAGCGAGCTCTCTGTAAATGATGCACAATGTCTCCATCCAAGTAACTTCATTACCTAAGGGAAAGATAGAAACAAATATGAATGCACATTTGAATAACAATCACCAACTCACTACTGCACACTTTAAATTATATAGTCAACTATTACAAAATGTGACAATTATTCAAGGGATACAAATCATGATAGATTTCACCAATAATATCTTTACAGCAGCTCTGGTCCAAAATACTACCTGAAGACATATTTCAACTCTGCTCAATTTATCCACTGTTCATCTCACTTTTAAATTAAAATGCTGATCTAATTTTGCTCAATGTCACTAATCATCCATTTAAGGATCAATACTTCATTCTCTATAGTGGAAAAATTGAGAAGACTAGCTTATGCTGAATATGATAGTTAATGTGAACTCTTGACCTTTGAAAAGGGGGCAAGGGTTCACCTTCCTTGCATAATCTGAATCTATGTGTTTAAGCAAATATATAAATCAGAATGGTAGTTAAATAAATCATTGTAGTTTATTGATGTGGTTTAATACTATTCAAATCTACAGTTTAAAGAAATTACCTGATCTTGGCTAACTTTTTCACTCATGAAATTAAAGTCATGTAGATAAAATGGAGATATTACCGCCATTTTAAATAAGTATAAAAGTGTGGAGATTTACATGGAAACGTTCTTATCTCTCCACCTTTACCTATTGTACTCCTTGCATTTGTTTAAAAAACCTTTGTCTCTCATTTCAACACATTAATTCCACCGAACAACATAAATTATAGGAAAAGTTGAAAAGACTCAGATGATCCATCGACATCTACATAAGGGGAAGCAAAATTAACATTTTAGGTAGCAGGAGCTTAGACTCAAAATAGTAATTCGGCCTCTCTGATTCGGTTTCAGATTACAAGCATCTGCAGTTCTTTATGATTTTCAATATAGAAACTACAACCTACCTGAATACAATTCTTCCAGTTTTCCTTATTTGGTTTATCCTCCAGAAGTTTTATTGCAAATTTAAGTGCACGGCCGTGCATTTTGTTCACTAATGCATGCTTGTATGCAAAAGTTAAAACCTATTTAGGTGTGCGACAGAAGAAAGATGAAACATGTGGGAAAATTAACATGTCAAAGTAAACTTTCCATGATCGCCTACATTTGGAGGAAAATAACCCATATATGCAACCTCAGATTACAGAGGAATTGCTACAAGAAAAGCATCCGTATCACAATTTTCCATCATGTAAAACCTTATTTCCCATTGAATCCAATGTTGTATGTGAAATGCATTATCATGGGTGTTTGTTTCTCAGTGCCTGTTAAATACCACAGCTTCTACTGCAAAGCAAATCTCTTACATGACATGTAGCTCTGTTAGGAGCCAAGTGATAGCAGATACTCCAGTCTGAAACGAGATGTGCACTTTTAAATGCATAACAGTATAGATAAGATAGTTTAAAAATATAATTCTCAACAAGTAACAGCAGTCGTTTAGGTTTACAAATTTCATTTATACTTGCTGGTCCTGTTTCAAACATTTTGAAGATAATCAATATGGAAATTTCTTAAAAATGTAAGACCTGCTATACAGCAAAGTGTGACTAACCCACTAAAAAAAAAACATATTGTGCACACGTCGAGTTACAAGTTGAAAAAAATTGAAGAAACCAAATTTGTTCCTCTGATATAAATTCCATAAAAGCGTAGTTTATTCTGTATCTCGGATTTTTTGCTAATAATTTGCTTTCAACTTTTGATCCTCCAATAAAATAAAAAATCTGCCTTCAGACAGAAGGAGGATCTTGGCCAGAAACATCACCTATCCATATTCTCCAGAGATGCTGCCTGACCTGCTGATTTACTGCAACACTTTGTCCTTTTCCTAAACAAAGCAAGTGTAATCTCATTATAAATGAAAAGCTATATATGGATGTGGCACTGGTGGAAAGGCCAGCGTTTATTGCCCATCTCTCATGCTGCTTTCAACCTGATGACAGTATTCCTACAGTATGACTGGGGACCAAGTTCCTGGGTTTAGATTCCGTGTGAATGAAAGAATACCAATGGCAGGAACTTGTGTAAAACCTTAAGCTAAAAGAGTTTTGAAGTGCCTATTGCCCATGTTCTTTTAGAAGGAAAGGGTATGGGCTTTGGATGGGAGTGTCAAGTACAGCTGATAAATCATGAACACTACAGATGGCGGTGGGAGTGAATTTTTTATGCGGTTGATGGGGTTCTGATAGGATTCTTATCAACCACGGTTTTCTCCAGGATTCTGTTGTTTCGAGTATTGCTAGAATGACTCATCCAAGCAAATTCCATAACATTCCCAAGATATGACTGACAGATTTCAGAAATGTTTTGCGTAGTCATGAAGTAAATAATTTGTAACTATGACTTTTATATGGACAAGATAGCTGCTGAGAAAAACAAAGATGCTGATTACAGATTGGTTAAATGATAGGGCAGAAAGGGATCAAATGCCATAAAATATGGAGTCCTGCAAAAATCAACAGTTCAGTAGAATGAAAGTGTAGAATATGTGTTTTTTAAATGAGATACCACTAAATACTGATTTGCAGATACATTTAATACTTCTTGTACATTAATTTACCAGAAAGCTGTCTAGATTATAGGGAATTAGCATTAAGGAGAGGTTGGACAAACTTATTTAGTTTTCTCCGGAGCGTCAGAGGCTGAGGGAAGGCTTGATAGAAATATATAAAATTGAGAGGATTAAATAGACATTAAATAGACAGTCAGAATATTTTCCTCAGGATGGACATTTCAAAAAATAGAAGGCACAAGTTTAAGGATGTGAGGGGCAAATTTTAAAAGGAGATGTGTGGTGCTAATTTTTTTTTCTGCCAAGGGTGGTGGACGAGGCAGATACAACAGGGGTATTTAAGAGGCTCTTTGATAGGCACATGGATTTGCTGGGCATGGAGGGATCTGGATCACGTGCAGGCAAAGCAGATCAGCTTAATTTAACATGTTCAGCACAGACATTAGAGGCCAAAGGACTTTTTTCCAGTGCTGTACTGTTCTATGTTCTATATATTGTACTGAACTAACATCCAGGTAAAACTGACATCATGTTATCCTTTACTGCACAGCTGTTGGCATGTAGGTCACCTCTAGTTAACAAAGGGGTTAAGAACCTAAAGAACCCTTTATAATGACAAAGGTTTGTACAGGGAGAGGTATGGTAAATCATTTTTGCAGTGGAAATTAGCTGTCAAGGATGGTAGGAAGCAAGTCAATCTCCATTTTGCAGTGGAAATTAGCTGCCAAGGATGGGAAGAAGCCAGCCAATCTCCGTCCAGTGCAGATGCAGTAAATCGATTGTTTTTATTCCTCCAATGGGCTTTGCGCGTTGAACTAAAAATGGAGATGTGAAGGAGCGAGGGAGAATAATATAATCTACATTCTCTAGTGCTTTAAGGAATGCAGTGATATAATAATATAATCTACATTCTCTAGTGCTTTAAGGAATGCAGGGTTATCCCACTGAAACATAAACCATACTGAAGGGCTTGATAGCTTGGGTGCTACAGTAATAAACAGTAAAATACTCAGCCAGGTGTAATGATGTTGTTTCAACTTTATCTTCATTTTGTAAAAAAAACATGGGTTGTCTTTCTACTATCCTCTTTTATATTTTACCATCATCCCTTTCAACTCTCCTAATTTCCACCTTAATACAGGGCACTGCTCACAACCTTTCCCTGCATCTTTAAACTTGTTTTGTATTTCATATTTCCAATTCTCATGAAACTTCAAATCTGCTTCGCTACCTTATGATTCCACCTGAGCTGTGCAAGTCAAAGATTTAATTTTAATTATAACCCATTCCTGGTTATATTTACCTACCGATACATTAAAAAGAACCAAACAACACAACTTTGAAAAAAAAACTGGTCTGACACGTATGAACAAGTCATTCCTATAGGTGAGGTTAATGTTGTGGCATGGCAATGTATTATCCAAAGGACACAAATAACTACTGAAAACGCAGCAGTTATTATCATAACTTATTTTCATAAAATGGGTAGTATTTTTTGCTTGGACACCAAAAGCATGTTAAAACATGATTTTAAAACATTACGTCTGTATACCCATTGTTTTAGACCCAAGGATCTCCAAAGTTCTGGCTTGCTGTTCTCAGTTAAAATCAATTGGATCAAAAGGGCAGCACGGTGGCGTAGTGGTAGAACTACTGCCTTACTGCACCCGAGACCCGGGTTCGATTCTGACTACGGGTGTTGTCTGTATGGTGTTTGTACATTCTCCCTGTGACACCTGTGTGGGTTTTCTCCGAGATCTTCGGTTTTCTCCCACACTCCAAAGACATACAGGTTTGTAGGCTAATTGGCTTGGTCTATAGGTAAATTGTCCTTAGTGTTAGTGGGTTACTGTTAGTGTGCGGGGATAGCCAGTCGGTGCGGACTCGGTGGGCCGAAGGGTCCGTTTCCCTAAACTAAATAACAGATAGTGATTAAGCACTTCATTCTACAAAGGATATAGTTTGCCATCACAATAATAATTAATAAATTAATTTACCTTAGAGTCAGTAAGTTCTGTCCATTTAAGTATCTCCCAAAAAGTTTCAGACAAGTTTGCCAAGCTGTCTTTGGTGTCATCTCCTGTGCTGTCCACTTCTTCCGAGGTTGCCCCATCCTGTGAATGGTACTGGAGAATTGTGTCGGCCAAAGCACAGCCTTTTCGGCACAGAGCATCAATCAGGGATGATTTCTGTCTTTCCATGTCACTAAACACGAGAAAAGACCCAAGAACAACACATAAGCATTTCAAAGTAGCATGAATTCACACACTATGAAGGTAAGAACTTGACAGGTTAATTCAAGCATTATCCCACTAGAAAAACAATTTTCTTTATTATTTTAGAAAACTGAATTCAAGTTCAGCAGAAAGCTTCAAGAACTCGCATATCAAGGATGTCATCAGTTACTTGGTTATCTGTGTTTGAATGCATGATTTCAACAACTTCGCCCTTTCTTTGATCTAATGTCTGTCAAGCAGTAGTTGTTCCCATTCAAATAAAAATATTTATTCCTACACCCTATGCCATAAAATATGTACAAAATGAACTGGGATAGTTATAATCTATTCTTATATTTTGAAGTCATGGATTAGTACAAGTACCTCACACTTTTCAAATAACAGGCTCAAATTTACACCCGTTTAAATAGGAATAAGAATAGGAATACTCTCTGGAATTCTCTGCCACAGAAGGTAGTTAAGGCCAGTTCATTGACTATATTTAAGAGGGAGTTAGATGTGGCCCTCATGGCTAACGGGATTAGGGGGTATGTAGAGAAGGCAGGTACTTGATACCGAGTTGATCAGCCATGATCCTATTGAATGGCGGTGCAGGCTCGAAGGGCCGAATGGCCTACTCCTGCACCTATTTTCTATGTTTATTGTCACATGTGACTAGGCACAGTGAAATTATTTGCTTGCATACACAATTTATACAAATAGGTTTATGTTAAAGAAATATCTGTGTAATTTTTAACACATTTTGAATAACGGGCTATTTTTCAGGAACACAATCCCTGCGTAAAACACGAGGTGCTTGTAGTTGTAAATCGGTCAAATCCTTTCAACATTATCTAAGAAATTCTAAGGCTTGCAGTGCAATGTAAATGATTGCAACGCAACAGAGAAATAAAAGCCTTGGACTGCATGGATAATCAATGTACCATTTCTTCTGCAGGTTAAACAATGATAATGCAGACTAAGTTTAGTTGTGCACCTCTTGACGGTAGCTGCTTCAGGTCTTGGATCAGTCTTCATAGCTAGATGAATTGCTAATGCAGTCTGATCAATGCGAGATATAACATCATCCGCTGCTTCCACTATAGCATCCATTCTTTTCATTCGCTCCTAAATGAAAGAGGTTAGATCCTTATCGTAAATGTAATACCAAAACAATCTCTGCCTTAAAAACAGCCTTCTGTGGCAAAGAATTCCACATTCACCATCATCTGACTAAAGAAATTCCTCCTCATCTCCTTACTAAAGGAACATAATTTAATTCTGGGGCTATGATGTCAAGTCTTAGATCCTCCCACTAGTAGAAAGATCTTCTCCACATCCACTCTACCCAGGCCGGTTACTATTCGGCAAGTTTCAATGAGGTTCCCCCTCATCCTTCTAAACTCCAGCGAGTACAGGCCCGGTGCCGTCAAACGCACATATGGAGATGATTTCTAAGTGGGGAGTAGAAAAGTCTATGAAAAGATTTCCAGAACCAGAACATCTGGAGGCTTTGATACCAGTGAAAGAGCTGAAAAGCATAAACAGTCACAGTAGAAGTCTGGAGGACATAAAAAGATTGTAAGAAATTGGAGAAGTAGAATGAGGTGGGGTTCTGGCAGGTTTTAATACGTCAAATGATTTTCAATTCATTTTGTTGGGACAAGTGGGCCATTAAAGATGATGTAGCTGGCACAGCATGCATCTACCTCTCAATTTTTTAAATCAGCTACATGAAAGTGAGCTGGTGCCTGTTAACACAGAGATGGAAAAATAAGCAGGCTGTGAGGTTATAGAATTCAAAGAAAGGTGGAACCGCAGGTCAAGGTCTCATCTAGCCAAATTCAGCCTGGAAATGTGGCTTAGGAAGAATGTTTACACTAGGGAATTAATATTGTGGATTTCAGTCATCTGATATTCAGTTCAGGAAAGGTTTGACTCGTTTATGATAATGTTGGATAGTTTGGAAGGATTGGTATGGTTATCAGTCCAAAGATGTGAGTGGCAGAGTTAGTTTAAATTTAGGCTGTGTCTGGAGATAATATCATGAACCAACATATAGAGGAAAAAGATGCCAAGGATAATTCCTTAATTTTTCTCCAGAGGATACCATTGTGAGATGAGTTAGAAATGATTTAAGGATTTTTTCTTACAACAATGGAGGCCATTTAGCCCACTGAGTACATGCTGCCACTTACACTAATCCCATTCTCCCCATTACGTTTCTGTAATCTAGTCTATCCCACATGCTCGCCAATCCCCTTTGATTCACTTACGAACACAGCTACAGCAGTAATTTACCAAAATCCAAATAACCCACCAACCAGAGTGTCTTTGGGATGTGGACGAAATGCAGGATTAAGGGCAGAACAATTCAGCAGCTGGTTGAGCTGCTATCTCATAGTGCCAGAGACCCAGCTTCAATCCTGACCTCGGTGATGCTGTCTGTGTGGAATTTGCATGTTCTCTGATTTTCTGATCTAGCGAAAGATTTAATTGTGAACTCCAGTCCTGCCAATGTGGAGCATGTACTTCCTTCCTGTGACTACATTGGCTTCCTTTGGCAGGGCTCTCACTTATCGTTTTTTCCCTGTTGCCAGCCGGGCAATCTTGACAGCTTTTTCGGTTGCCAAATGACAGTTTAGGTGGTCATTTAAGACGGATTGCATGACGCGTACGATAATGCGCTCGGACGAAGTGCGTAGTTACCAGTCAGAATTGTGCTCAATGAAGCATTCACATATTATTTTCAAGAAGGAACTGCAGATGCAGGAAAATCAAAGGTAGACAAAAGCGCTGGAGAAACTCAGCGGGTGCCTCAACATCTATGGAGCGAAGGAAATAGGCAACGTTTCAGGCCGAAATCCATCAGTCTGAAGAAGGGTCGGCCCGAAACGTTGCCTATTTCCTTCGCTCCATAGATGCTGCTGCATCCGCTGAGTTTCTCCAGCACATTTGTCTACATTCACATATTATTTCTGCTTCAAATAACTCAAACTAAACATATTCACCAATCAAGACATGATATATACCACAATGACATGCAGCAAAATTATAATACAATATCTCAACTCTGTTTACACATTGCAACTAATGAAATTTCTATTAGTTCTTTCCATTTCCAAAAAAAATGTGGTTGGATTATTCACCATATGATCAACCTGTGTCAATAAATCTTGGACCATGGTAACATATATGCGTAACCATGCACACTACAGATTGATGCAAGCATGTTCTCTGTGATGGACCAAAAATTATCATGACATGGCCTTAGCATGGGTCGTTATTGCTATTGGAACAGAAACACTCTCGCTTCCCACATAATCTATCCATAACAAAATATACAGGTTGCAAGGAAATTTCTAAAGGCATTTTATGATAATAGCTGTTAAAACTGACTATACCCATCAGACAGGTTAAACAATACACTAACTGACAAGAGATGGCCAAAAGGCATAACTGCAATAAATGTTCTTTTGGTAATATGTTTAAAGGAGACAAAAGAAATAATAACATTGGGAATTAAAACACATATGATTGCATTCCATTATCAAACATAGTCAATGTTCGCTCTGAAGACCATGAAGCACAATGGGGTCGGGGGGGGTGAATCAATGCGGGGTGGATAGATGGCAGGGGGACAGGGTTGAGAAGGCAATCGGTGCGGAATGGATGGATTGAGGCAGGTGAATTAGTACGTGTTAGTTGGAGTATGTAAGATTGTAAGGGGAGAGCACGGGGATGTCAGTGGTATTGAATGGGGGGGTTCAGTACGGGATGGATTGGGGGGGGGGGGGATCAGTACAGGATTAATGGGGGGTCAGTACAGGATGAATGGGGTAGACAAAAATGCTGGAGAAACTCAGTGGGACAACATCGGACTCCTCGGACAACATCGCCTGCTGCCTTGGCCGTCCCTGTCCAATGCCAAAGTGCCGCCGCCAAAGGGGGAGGCGGTTGGGAACTCCTCACCACCGCCTCCCCTCCTCCGCCAGCCAACAGCAAGGTGCGGGGCCAAACGGTGCAGCTCAAAGATCCTATAGCTATAGGATCTTTGGTGCAGCTGCTTCAGACGGCGGAAGGAGGCCCCCCTCGCCGTGCGAGAGGGGCTGTTTTGAAAGCGCCGTTAACGGATTTGCAGGCAGCAGCCATTATCAGGGCGATAGCGGCCGCTGGCAAATCCTCCAACGGCGCTTTCAAAACAACCTCTCTCACACGCCGAGGCCGGGATAGAGGGAGGGAGGGGGGAGGGAGAGGGAGACCTCCTTCCGCCGGGCGGGGTGCGGGAGGAGGCGGCGGTGGAACCGCTGTCGCGGCCGCTGTTGCCGCGGCCGCTGTTGCCGCGGTGCGGGGCCCGTCATTCGCTCCAACCCTCCGTCACCCTGCTCCTGGTATCTTTGCCCCGCACGACAGCCGTCGCCGACACGAAACGTCATGTTCCTAATCTCCAGAGATGCTGCCTGACCTGCGGAGTTACTCCAGTTTTTCTGTCTATCGGTATAAACCAGTATTTGCATGCCAAGCCAGGCAAAATGACTCGCCGTTTAGGTTGCCCGGCGGCACTTTGAGTGGTCATTGGCACCCGGGCAACCGCTAATTTCGAGTCCTGTTTGGGTGCATTAGTTTCCTCCCAAAGACATGCGGGTCAGTACGTTCATTGGCCACTGCAAATTGCCCACTGGTGTATGGGTGAATGGTAGACTCTGCGAAGAGTTGACACAATGTAAGGAGAACTGTATTAATACAAAAAGCTAGAGTAATTCAGCGGGGTAGGCAGCATCCTTAAACTGAAGATAGACACAAAAAGCTGGCATAACTCAGCGGGACAGGCAGCACCTGCAGTTCCTTCCTACTTGGGAACTGAATTGATGTAGGTTTAGTGAAAATGATGGACTGATGGTCAGCACAGATTTGGTAGGCCAAAGAGTCCGTTTCTGTGCTCAGTCTCCCTATATCTCTATGAACTTAGAGCACCCTGGAGAAACGCATGAAGTAATAGGGAGAATGTACATCCTCCACATGGACAGCACCATTAAACCTGTTCACTAGAGCTGCAAACAGCAGTGCCACAGTACAGCAGTAGAGGTGCTGCCTTACAGTGCCAGAGACCAGAGTTCGATCCTGACTATGGGTGTTGTCTGTACAGAGTTTGGACATAATCGCTGTAACCGTGTGGGTTTTCCACAGGTGCTCCGGGTTTCCTCTGATACTGCAAAGACATACAGGTTTGTAGATTAATTTGGCTTTGATGAAAATTGTAAATTCTCCCTAGTAGGCTGTGGGCCGAGGAGCTTTATTCCAATGTTTCGTGACCAAGTCACAGAACTACATGGCATTTTCACATATTGTGTATAAATATTATATAAATCATCCCTGAAACCCACCAAGAACAAGACTTGCACATTTTTATTAAATTAGAGAAAAACCGGAAAACGTTCGGGTATTTTTAGCCCAATCAAAGCACGTTTAACATTGAGTTGTATGCCAGTTGGCCAATCACGCGCTTTGTTTCAGGCTAGCTAGGCAGGGAGCACACAACATGGCTGAGAGGAATTCACTGATGCCTGTTTTACTGGAGATTCCATTCAAGGTTCTTTCTAGCTCTGTGGAATACATGTCGTAGAAACTTGCATCAGGGTAGTTGAATTTAGTGAGAAAAGCAGTAAGAAGTCTGAAGAATGTGCAGCTAAGTGGATAGAAGTGGAAGAAAGTCTTGAAAGCAAAGTCGCTGCAACACAAAGTTGAAGCCAGTCAGACTTTGGGAATCAACTGGAAGGTAAGATCTAAAGTATGAATTTATGAAAATTAATCTGTATGGACTTTAATTAATTTAGTTGCACCCTTTATAATGTGAAAAAATTTGATTTGGAGGCTGTACATTCAGTCACTCACTCGTTCATTCATTCACTCACTCACTCACTCATTCATTGATGAAGTTGAGAGCCTAAACTATGTGTATCCATAACAAGGTAAAATTACAGCATGCTGGCATTAGTGAAAATGTGTAGTCTAATAAGTCTTTAACATCTAATCTCGGAGCTGCCTGCGATAACCTACCAAGTACAAGTGCTCCGATCGCGGGGCCTATGTATTTAACATAGTACATAGGCCCCACGATCGGAGCACTTGTCTCAATTAAGAAGCGGCCGATTCGCGAACGCGGAGCGTGTTTGGATCATGTCCGCGGGGGGGGGGAGAGAGGCTGTACATAGTGCCGTCCATAGCGGCCGTTTCCAGGCCCCGACCACGGGAGAAAAACGGACGAATATTCATTGCACTTTATAGGCTTCCATTGGAGGGAGAAATGGTCAGAAATGGCTGATGTTTATGTAGAAATTAATTGGTGTATGTGAAGTTGAACTAATTTATCTTCGGTAGCAACAGTGTTATTCTCATTAACATTAAGAAGAGGTTGGAATTTTATGAATTGAAGTCCATGCTGACAATGACTATGAGATGTTTTTTTTTGTAGCCTCTGCCTGACCCTCCACTTGAACTTGAACTAACTTATCAATGGACTTATCAAAACTTATCAAAAAAGACTTGGAATCTGATGAAGAATATTCAGATGAAGATCCGATGTAATGTAAACAAATAAATTGGGGAAATAAATGATTATATAATGTTTTATTATAGTGTCGATCCTTTCACTGTTTATTTGGTCAACTTATTTAAACAGTGAGTGAATTACTTATGATAATGGCGTGCTGTTGAATGACAGTGCGACAGTCCATCCACACATACATCCATCCGTATGCACACTTCCATGCATGCGCACACACACACATCCGCACACACACACACCCATCCGCACGCAGACATACATGTACACATCCATACATCCACACATCCATCCACACATACATACATACTTACATCCACACGTTTGACAGGTATACGCAGACACACACACACACGCACAAACTGCAGATCCTCAAACAATGCAACACTTTTAGAGTTATTTTAGGTTAAAGGTAATAACCCTCATTTGCAAAGGCACCATCGGGGGGCGGGGGGGGTGTGGTCTCTAACATAAATATAGGCTCATTGTAGCTTAAAATTAATACTCATCGAGTAAACATCAGAGCATTCGATTCTTGGTCAGGATGTGACATCTACATCAGAAATAAGACGGGTCTCTTACAGGCCTGTCATCCAGCCTGGCCCTGCCCCAGTCCCACTATAGCTGTTACCCCCACTCTCCCCACTATGGCAGTCAGTGGGGTTCAGTAAACGGGGGAACCCACAAGAATTGCCCTCACTAATTAATTAGGCTGGTTCAGGAGCAGGACCTCTGCGACAGTGTCATTAAAAAACCTCACAATTATATTCATCATATTATTTTTATATATAATTATACTTAATTATATATGATTAGTCATATTTACAATATATATATATGTGTGTGTGTGTGTGTGTGTAATATATAGTTTAAATGGACTGCAACACGGAAATAGGCTGCCCATGGTGTAATATGGGCATTGGCCACTAGATGGCGGTTACTTTCCCGATCTCATTTTCTAATTAGTTTAATTAATTAATGTGCAACTTTTGGCAGTGTCGAGTGATGACTTCCTTCTCAATTATATTTCATCTAAATCTGTGGAAAATTTCATGTAGTTCTGTGACCTGGGTCACGAAAACTGATTTCTAGACACATTTTTGATGCTTGGCCCACAGCCTATCGTGTGTAGGACAGTGCTAGTATACGGGGATCGCTGGTCAGCGTGAACTCGTTGGGCTGAAGGGCCCATTTCCATGCTGTATCTCTAAACAAAACTTTAAAAAAAAATCAGCTCATTGATGAAAAGACGTTCAGATGAATCTTACCTTTTCATTGTCCAACTGATGTAGTCTTGCAACATACAGAGGTAGATGGGTAGGATAAGACTCTTTCAATTCTTCATAAAATACATTCTCGTCCAATCTACAAAAAAATAAACTTCATTTGGTGAATTTACTGGAAAATGTTATAAAGATTATTTCGCACAATCTTCTGGTATCTTAAGCAAGATACCAGAAATAGTTAAATTCCAGACAATTTCTGAAAAAACACTGAAAATGGCAATAAGCAACATCAAATGCTTCTCAAGAAAACAAAGTGCTGGAGTAGCTCAGTTGATCGCCTGAAATCCAGCAGATTCTCTTCCCTGGAATCAAATGATTCTCCCCATAGATCTTGTGACATTGAGCTGCTTAAGAGACACGAAATATGATGCATCGATGGCAGGTTATTATAACGTGATCTATGTATATCTATATTTTGTGTCTATTGTCTCAGCATTGTAAATAGTCCTAAATTCCCTTTAAATTAGCAACCATTAATGTACTACTTCGCCCAATGTAGCAAAATAAAATGTTGAAAGCAACTGAATGTAAAGCAACCTAACACAACAGTATTAATCAGGTATCTGTGTCAATAGATACCTATTCTTCCGCAGGAATTTAAAAGTGCTGTATTTTACATTTTGTTAAGATACACCAATGTTCCCTTTTTTCTTGATCTACACAAAAAAAATCAAACTAGAACTGAAATATTTGCAGTTTCACGCTTGCAGATCTGATCATATAAATATCAGATGAGCTGCTCCATTGAAAAACTCTACTCTAAATTAGCCCGTGGGGAATGAAGGAAAATGAAATTAACTGTCCCGTTTCCTGAATGAGGGCTTCCTTTGAATATTCCAATTACATATGCAATCATAAATGCATTGTTTCTCCAAACAAGCATTCTGGCTAATATCGCAATTTAAAAAAACATTTGAGAATATCAGCAAATTACAAGTTATTGCGCTGGAAGATCACTCTGAATAAAAAAAAGACTTTACAATATGTAATATGTTTCAGATTAAACTGGTACAAAGTAGGACGACATGAAAGCCTACAGAGGATTTCAGCTTGTATCTGCTCAGCTCAAACAAACTGTGGCTAAAATGAGCAATGGTCAATATTTTCCCCAAAATATATAATCAAAACTATGCCAAATTTGTAACTTTTCAAACACTTGCTAGAGTGTCCAACCAAAGGCCTATGTGTGAGCTCACACGTTCCCCGTTACCTATGCAGCTAAAAATGGCATGCAACACAGAAAACCGGGTGAGGAGGAGAGTAGAGAAACTGCAAATCTCAAACTAAAATAAAAACGAAAAATATTTGAAAAACTCAGTATTACAAGAAACATCTGTGGAGTTGAACATTGGGATGTTTCAGGCTGTTGATCATACCTCATAACTGAGACCAGCGGGAATTCTAACATACTTTAAGCTGCAAAGAAGGGGAAAAGGTACAGAAAACATAGGGACATCTTCAATAGGATGGAAGCCAAGCAAAACTATGGTGGTATCAGCTGCCAATTTCCTCTGCTCTCATTTTCACATAGTACATCCCTGAATATTCTCTTCCCCATCTCCATTTCTCCCTCTATTCTTCTCCCACATCCTTTTCACCACAATAATTCCCATCCTGCACCGTCTCGTGACATTCATTGGTTAAGGCTACTGAGTATACAAGGAGGGAAGTTTTAATGCAATTTGAAAGGCGATAGTGAGGTTGCATCTGGAATACTGTGTGTAGTGTGTAGTTGTGATCTGCATGTTTAGGTGAGATAGACTTGCAATAAATTTCCAAGCACATCTATTGCTTGTGTTGTTCCCGATATTGCCTCCTTTACATCAGGCAGACCAAATGTAGACTTGGCGACCATTTCACCCGGTCAGCTTGATCTCCCATTTGCTAACTATTTTCCCATACCAACCTCTGTACTTGGTCTCCTTACTTACCATAATGAAGCCATATACAACCCAATTCCCTATTACATCCTCTTTCCCACCATTCAGTAACCCAAATAGTCCTTCCAGTGTAACAATGATTCACTTGTACTTGTTCCACTGCATTTAGTGCCCTCTACAATATAGACTAAATGCTCACTGCATGATTGTTCTGCAAAATGATCCGGAGGTTCTGGTATCTGTCATTTTAATTCTCAGTCCCATTTGCGTACTGAGCTATCTCTGACCTCATGCAACGATGCCAGACACAAGTAAAGATCATCTCATCCTCTTAAAAAGGCAACGCTGATGACTGAAACAGTTCAACAATTTCTGAAGGCCAGACTTTGCTGTTACTATCAGTATATCAAAACCAAACCATAAGCAGCTTAATTAAATTAGCTCAATTAAAAATAATATTTTTGAAGATGCACAAAAACTAGGAAAGTAAAGTAAGAAATAGATATGTATATGAAATATTCTACTTTGATTCAGAAATGCACTGTGAAATCAAATTGCAATTAATCTTATGGGTAACAAATAAATTATATATATATATATATATATATATATATATATATAGATATATATAGATATAGATATAGATATATATATATATATATATATATATATATATACACACATATACAGTGGCTTGCAAAAGTATTCATACCCCTTGAACTTTTCCACATTTTGTCACGTTACAACCACAAACGTAAATGTATTTTATTGGGATTCATACCCCTTGAACTTTTCCACATTTTGTCACGTTACAACCACAAACGTAAATGTATTTTATTGGGATTTTATGTGATAGACCAACACAAATTGGTGCATAATTGTGAAGTGGAAGGAAAAAGATACATGTTTTTCAAATTTTTTTACAAATAAAAAACTGAAAAGTGTGGCGTGCAAAAGTATTCAGCCCCCTTTACTCTGATACCCCTAAATAAAATCCAGTGCAACCAATTGCCTTCAGGAGTCACCTAATTAATAAATCGAGTCCACTTGTGTGTAATCTAATCTCAGTATAAATACAGCTGTTCTGTGAAGGCCTCAGAGGTTTGTTAGAGAACATTAGTGAACAAACAGCATCATGAAGCCCAAGGAACACACCAGACAGGTCAGGGATAAAGTTGTGGAGATGTTTAAAGCAGGGTTAGGTTATAAAAAAAAATCCCAAGCTTTGAACATCTCATGGAGCACTGTTCAATCCATCATCGGAAAATGGAAAGAGTATGGTACAACTGCAAACCTACCAAGTCATGGCCATCCACCTAAACTGACAGGCCGGGCAAGGAGAGCATTGATCAGAGAAGCAGCCAAGAGGCCTATGGTAACTCTGGAGGAGCTGCAGAGATCCACAGCTCAGGTGGGAGAATCTGTCCACAGGACAACTATTAGTCGTGCACTCCACAAATCGGGCATTTATGGAAGAGTGGCATGAAGAAAGCCATTGTTGAAACAAAGCCATAAGAAGTCCCGTTTGCAGTTTGCCACAAGCCACGTGGGGGACACAGCAAACATGTGGAGGAAGGTGCTCTGAGCTGAGGAGACCAAAATTGATGTTTCTGGCCTAAATGCAAAATGCTATGTGTGGCGGAAAACTAACACTGCACATCACCCTGAACACACAATCCCCACTGTGAAACGTGGTGGTGGAAGCATCATGCTGTGGGGATGCTTTTCTTCAGCAGGGACGGGGAAGCTGGTCAGAGTTGATGGGAAGATGGATGGAGCCAAATACAGGGCAATCTTGGAAGAAAACGTGTTAGAGTCTGCAAAAGACTTGAGACTGGGGTGGAGGTTCACCTTCCAGCAGGACAACGACCCTAAACATACAACCAGAGCTACAATGGAATGGTTTAGATCAAAGCAGATTCATGTGTTAGAATGCCCCAGTCAAAGTCCAGACCTAAATCCAATTGAGAATCTCTGGCAAGACTTGAAAATTGCTGTTCACAGACACTCTCCATCCAATCTGACTGAGCTTGAGCTATTTTGCAAAGAAGAATGGGCAACAATTTCTAGATGTGCAAAGCTGGTAGAGACATACCCCAAAAGACTTGCAGCTGTAATTGCAGCGAAAGGTGGTTCTAGGAAGTATTGACTCAGGGGGGGCTGAATACTTTTGCACACCACACTTTTCAGTTTTTTATTTGTAATAAAATTTGGAAACCATGTATCATTTTCCTTCCACTTCACAATTATGCACCACTTTGTGTTTGTCTATCACATAAAATCCCAATAAAATACATTTACGTTTGTGGTTGTAACATGACAAAATGTGGAAAAGTTCAAGGGGTATGAATACTTTTGCAAGCCACTGTATGTGTATGTATGTATTTAATATATATATATATTGATCAGAACTTGATCAGCGCTCAAATAGAATATGGAGCATCGAAAGGTGAAGGGCCCCGACCCGAAAGGTCACCCAGCCCTTTTTCTCCAGAGATGCTGCTTGACAATATATATACACACACACACAAACATATATATACAAAATATATATATATATATATACACACATATACATATATATTCTGCAAGGAATTAAAGTGAAACACTGCTAAAACAACTGAAATTATCTGCTCTACTAGACTTGTGTAGTAAGGAATTGCAGATGCTGGTTTACATTAAAAAATAAACACAAATGCTGGAGTAACTCAGCGGGTCAGACAGCATCTCTCTGGAGAAAAGGAATAGGTGACGTTTTGGGTCGAGTCTTCTTCACATTCAGGGGAGAGGGTAACTAGAGGTAACAGAACAGATCAGAGCTGATACTTTTTTTTTCTCTTTTTTTTCTTTTTATCTTTTTGTTTTTTTTTAATATATATTTTCTTTTAAACATTTAACTATATTTACATAGAGACCGGGAGGTCTATATTCAATGTGTATTTTGACACTGTTAATGTGATCCTGATCCCCATGTATCAATATCATTGTTATGTTTATCATTATTATTTTTTTGTTGATTTTAGTTTTTGAAAACAAAGCTAATAAAAAGATTTTAAAAGAAAGAAAGAAAGAAAGAAAGAGCTGGTACCAATGACCAAAGAGCCTACAATGCTCCATTGTTGGCAGTGGTGGACACGATAACGAGGGGACACGAACAGTAAAACTAGCAGGGTGACTATGGTGGGGGAGGGATGGAGAGGACATTTTGTGTCTATCTTTGGTCTACTATACTTGTTCGTCCCATCGTCTCTCATCATGAAAGATGCCTTTTTTTACATGCGACTTGAATTTTAACTAAAAGTTAACTATAAACTTAAAGAGAGCATCAACATTTATGGACATACTCCCAGACTGATTTATGGGTCTACTCACACATTCCGAGGAACAAATACATACTTGGCCATCCACTGTATCTTCAGGTCCCTTAGCGCATCAGCAAACTCATCCTTCACATCTTTCTCTTTTTCAACATCTTTTTCTCTATCTTTGTTTCCATTCTTCTGTTTATTGGGTGATGGTATAAGATGATATTGCACAGACACCATATCCTATTGTGCAAAAAAAGAAAAATTATAAATTAGTAAAATTTCCACATTTTAACCATAACCATTAAAGAAGACACTACAAAGAAAATCTATAAAAGTTGAAAGATGGCATCAGTATAAAACGTTATAATCAAAGCAGTCATATCTTAACTCTCCATTCCTCTGTCTTTCTACAATTCTTCCAATGATAGTATTAGGACCCAAACAATGAAAGGATTGGACATTTAAAACCACAGCATCACAACATTTCTTCTTGCAGAGACTGGTGAATTTCTGGAATTCTCTACTACAGAGAGCCAAGGAGCCTAACTCATTAGAAAGATTTGCTGTGGAGATAGCTACATTTTTGGAAAATTGATAGATGGGAAGAGGCTGTGTCAGCGGGGATCTGGCACAGTGAAGAATAGAAGCCCAAGGTAGATCAGTCATAATCATAATCAAATGACACGCAGGCTTGAGCCAGGTGGCCTATTCCTCTGCAAATTTGCTTGTGTTCTTGGTACTTTTTTACCCCTACAGCCCTACTGTTAAGGTTGCTTATTCATTAGCCTACAACTGGTATTTCCCGGCAAATCCATCCATCTTCAAGCATTTTTTTCAAATTGTCCTACTGACAAAAGTTAGTATCATCTACGTCTTTATCTCAGCATCTATGGGAATTATCTTTTGTGTTAAAGACATGATGTGATAGTAAATTATAATTCTGGGGTTGGATATATAGGTTAAGGTTCTAATCATAGCCTACCCCACCTCTGCTTCTTTCACTTTCCTTTCTCCCACTGTTTTTCAAAATGTGACACTAGAATGGAGGGCGGGGGGGAGGGGGGCTGCAATAGAAATTACGGTTTTAAGATCAGATGAATTTCAAACCTTTGACTAAACGAAGAGTTGGATATAGGAGCAGCAAGAAGAAAAAGAGAGAGGAGAGAAGGATAAAAGGGACTAAAACGGGGAACCCTGCATCATGGCATGACAGGTAGATAGTGCGGTAAAAAAAGCTTTTGTCATGTTGGCTTTCAGTCAGAGAATTGAGTGCAGAAGTTGGGACATTATGTTACTGTTATACATGGCATTGGTGGGACTACATTTGGAGTATTGTGTTTGGTTTTGGTAGTTGTGGCAGATACAATAACGTTGAAAAGTCATTTGGACAGATACATGGACAGGAAAGGTTTAGTGGGATATGGGTCAAATGGAACTAACTTAAAAAGGGCATCTTGCTCACATGAACGAGTGGGCTGAAGAGCCTGTTTCTGTGCTGTATGACTCCATTACAAAGTAGGTAATTGATTTTAAATATCTTGTGATGCCCACGAAAGTAATATGCATTTTCTTTACGAGAGTGTTCTTTCCCCTCTTATTTGGATGAGGTTGCAGTCTAAGGGGGGGGGGGTGAGTTGGATGGTTGGTAATGGGATCGGTTAATTTCAGGAGGGTGGGTCTCAGCAGGCAGAGGCAAGGGAAATAGGCCAATAAGTCGTAACGTTTCAGTAATTTCTGTGTTGAACTTTGTGACGGAAAATTATCGGTTCATTCTGTAAATGATGATCTGCAAATACAAAACTGCAAGCTTAAACGCATGCTATGATGTGAATGCAATCTGGTCCTTTGAAATGTGGGGCCAGTATTGATCGCTACAAATAATTAAATTTCAATTATCTGGGTAAAATAGGAATGAACAAACCCGTTAAAATAAATTTACAAATAGTTACTGACAGTATTAAATAGATAAAGGAAGACCATTCATTCTTGGAATTTCTAGCCATTCTTAATGAGTAGAGGTACATCCACTCAAACTGTCAAGAGTAGTTATCACAGTCAAAGGGTCACAGTCATAACACTAACAGTGCTATCTAGGATTGTTAACATATAACATACAAAATTCTGCAATCCCAGAAGGCCTTCAAATGAAAGATCAAATGATTGCATTTAGAAAATAGGCAAAATAATCTCAACTTTATTTTAGAAAGTGGTTGTGCCAAGCAAACCTACAAATTTATATTCAACAAAAGAGTAACAAGAATCATAAAGTTACAAATCCTGATAAATACTTTGTTCAGTTTATACTGAAACAAACAAAACACTGGAATCAATTATCCACATTTTCTCCCCTGACTCTCAGTCTGAAGAAGGGTCTTGACACCTATTCTTTCTCTCCAGACATGGTGCCTGTCCTGCCGAGTTGCTATAGCATTTTGTGTCTATCTCCACACTTAAATTTAGCTTACAGAGTTATAAAGTCTTACTGAACTTTTATAGGGTTAAGGTTAACTGGATCTATTCATATTAAAGCTGCTGAATAGCCTCTGCACGTGTTTACAAACACTAGCTGCATTTTATGTCAACATGCCATCACTGCGACAACATTGTGCCGTCCTCAATCACCCTAATAAATCTATTTAGGTCAATTTCAATTGCCGTCAAAGTTAAAAGCAGCCAACCACCCCACTGATTGAAAAGGTGACAGAAGAAGATTTAATTACTATATTCCCAAAGATAAAGTTAATTATTGAAAGGGAACAAGTCTGAAAAGTTCTGATGTACCATATGCTTTGTCGGCAAGATTTAGAAGATATATCAATCAAATCACTGCTGAACTGACTGTGATCCAATGAGTTCTTCTGGAGATGGATGTCTCCAAGGGGCAGGTGGTACAGCACAGTCTAGTTAATTAGGCCCTCTCATACCACCATGGGCAGACCAAACCTCAGCACTTGGGATTTATGTACTCGGAGACAATGCACAGCTTGAGGCAGCCACATGCATAGGATAAGGGACATGATGGCAAGACCTTGCTTGGCCAGTGAAGAGAAAGATTCCTCCTGTCGGATGGCGCATGTATGATCCGAGTCTCCATGCTACAGCATACTGCCCTTGGGGACAAGCCAATCATCCATCTGCTACTGCAAAGACATGCAGTGGTATTTGTCAAGGTATATTCTGAAGAACTAAATCGAACTGTACTTTACAGAGCCACAACACAAAACAAATATCAACTGCTGCTGGACAATCGTCAACTTGGTGAAAGACTGTCGCTAGCCTGCCTGAAATTCACTGGTCTTCCTATGCAGTAGTTCTACAGCCGAATACTGCAAACTGGCACACTTCTAATGGAAAGCCAACGTCATACTGTATGACGAGACTTCTGTCAAATGCCAGCAGGAATATTTTGTATTATATACATTGTCCATGATGAAACGCAATTATTTGAATAACTCGATAAACAACCATTCCTGGGGTTAAATTTACATTTTGCAAAATATTAAAATCAAAAGGTCAGTAACAAAAAAATTAAATGTATTAATAAACTTAATTATTATGCTTGATGTTGTGAAATAAATCTTGGTACCTATTGTTGCAAGTACAAATTTTATTCCATCTATTTTCCATACTAAAGCAATTCATAAACCTCAGAAGTTCAAGGCGCAAATATTCCTTCCGAGCCAAAACATGGAGGCTAAACCAGATATGAAAGCAGAGTTTGGTGAATGGCACTGGGATGTTATGGTAAAGATTGCTGACACAGTGGTCATCAATTTTTAACGTCACCTCCTTCACCTGACCAGAGCCCCAGCCTATAGACATGCCACAGATCTTTTTCCTTTTATTATAAGATATTAAACTTTAATTAAACCGAGTACTAATGGCAACCAGCTTCTGAGGTGAGGTTTAAAGAGGCATGTGCTTAATACCTCGCCTATTAAGACTCTCTTCATAAAAGGAATGCTCCATGCAAGCCAACATGCTGGAGAATCTCCTTTGTAAACTTTCCAGTGCAATCATATCATTCCCATAGTGTGGTATTCGAAAAAGTGCATGATGTGGCGTAACCAATGTTTTATAAAGTTCCCTAATGGCAGTGTTCTTATATTCTATTCTTCGTCTTATGAAGGGAAGTACCCTATAGACCTCCTTCACCACCTTATCCACCTGTGGTGCCACCTACAATGTCCTTGGACATAACCAAGGTTCCTCGGTTTCTCAATATTCTTAAATTTTGCTCTGAACCCGTCATCCTATTTGGACCTTATCTGAATTGTAGAGTCTCAGATTAGGATTTAGCACTGCCAAAGACCTCTGCTCCCACTTAAAAAAAGATCTACAGGAAACATTGTTGCCATTAATGTAATCTGCATTATTTGCTTCATTTGACATCCGACCTATAATCTGTGTGTAGTGATAATTTTGGGGTCAGAATTCAGATCGGTAAACTCCTAGATGTTCAATCATATTGCAAGCTGTTCATGGAGGATGACAGGCAAACTTTGAAGTGGGCGAAATTGTAGAGTTACAACAAAGAAAGAAAGAAAGAAAGGAGGGGTTAAAAAAAGACAATACCAAGCTAAAACAAAAAAGTGGCATGTCACTACCTGCACCTCCTAGCACCAGTTACAGAGCAGCAATAGAAGAGGCTTGGGAGCAGGTCGCTTTCCTACCTCCTCAGCTGGGCAATAATGCATGCGTGGGGGACCTAAAAGGGGGTAAAAATAACTTTTAAAATGGGGATAGCAATTAAATAAAATTACTTATTGCTTTGCCATATAAATGTGGACACAAAGAGGAAGAATTGGAGATAACCTGGTGTATCTCATGCACCAGAAGCTTGCTTCAGTAAGGTACTGATAACAAATCTAATATTTTGCTTTAATAAATTAAATTCATTCCAGATTAAAAAAAATAAAGTAGGATATTTGGTGCATCTAGCTGTTGACGGTGTTTTTCCTGACACACAACGAGTTAATCCTATAAATCATCATCCTTTTATTTCTACAATTTCATCAATCTATTTTATTCTAAAATGTTGACCTGTTCTTTGCTTCTGTCACCATCTTTGTAATTGCATTCCACAACTTCAAGATTCTTAGCGCAAAGTATTTCACCCAACTTGTGCGAAACTTCACAGAATTAATCTTGTTTCTTTTTTGACATAAATCACGCCATTTCAGGGATTTGAATGCAAGATTATTTCTCTACATCATTGTTTCTCTAAACTAATTATTGTCTTTCCATTTATTGTCTGTTCCATTCCCCATTTGCTCTCTTGAATTAATTAACTTGCAGTTCCCTGGACTGAAATCCAATGCCATTTCTTGCCTATATGACCAGTCCAATGATATCCTTCAGCAGAAAAATTCCCTCCTCTTCATCAACTAAACACATATCATGTGAAATAGCTCACATCTAGATCGTAAAACAGTCAGTTATGGACATGGAAATCCAGCTTCTCATCTTGCTCATTTCAATATCATCCTTGGGAGGCAGACAGAAAGTCAGAGATTTTGTCTGTTATAAAATGCCTTTTGTAAACCATCTCAATGACAACAGCATGTATTTACATCGGACATTTAACAATAATCTGTCCAAGAGTGTTTCACAAGTGCATTTCACAAGTGCATAATCAAATACAACTTGATACCAAGCTATATCAATTGGAAACGGGACATGTAGGATTTGAAAAGTGCCTTGTAAGAGAACACAAGAATTGGACAGAGAGAATTTTAGGGAGGAAGTCCCCAACATGCTCAAGGTGTCACATTCTGGGAAGACAAATAAGAGTAAGAGATGTACAATAAATGGTAGGATACGAAGGAATGATGACGAAAAAAGAGAAGCAGGGGTCCCAGTCCATAGATTCTTGAAACTGGCAACACAAATTGATGGGATGGTTAAGAATATATGGCACAGATAGATGCAAAGTGCTAGAGTAACTCAGCTGGTCTCTGGAGAAAAAGGATGGGTGACGTATTCTACCTCCCATTTCATTATTGATGCCTTTTTGTCCTTTGGTGAATCCTGAAAATTTCTCATTCAGCACTCCGAGCCATTCGGCTAACTTGAATAACATAGAATAACGTAGAACAGTACTGCAAAGGAACAGGCCTCAATGTCTATGCCAAACAAGATGCCAAGACCAACTGTTATCTAAATGCACATACAGTGACTTGCAAAAGTTTTCATACCCCTTGTACTTTTGCAAATTTTGTCACGTTACAACCACAAACGTAAATGTATTTTATTGGGATTTTATGTGATAGACCAACACAAAGTGGCGCATAATTAGGAAGTGGAAGGAAAATGATACATGGTTTTCAACTTTTTTACAAATAAAAAACTGAAAAGTGTGGCGTGCAAAAGTATTCAGCCCCCTTTACTCCGATACCCTTAAATAAAATCCAGTGCAACCAATTGCCTTCAGAAGTCACCTAATTAGTAAATAGAGTCCACTTGTGTGTAATCTAATCTCAGTATAAATACAGCTGTTCTGTGAAGGCCTCAGAGGTTTGTTAGAGAACATTAGTGAACAAACAGCATCATGAAGCCCAAGGAACACACCAGACAGGTCAGGGATAAAGTTGTGGAGAAGTTTAAAGCAGGTTACACAAAAGGCTGGAGAAACTCAGCGGGTGCAGCAGCATCTAAGCAGGGTTATAAAAAAATAACCCAAGCTTTGAACATCTCACGGAGCACTGTTCAATCCATCATCCAAAAATGGAAAGAGAATGGCACAACTGCAAACCTACCAAGACATGGCCGTCCACCTAAACTGACAGGCCGGGCAAGGAGAGCATTGATCAGAGAAGCAGCCAAGAGGCCCATGGTAACTCTGGAGGAGCTGCAGAGATCCACAGCTCAGGTGGGAGAATCTGTCCACAAGACAACTATTAGTCCTGCACTGCACAAATTGGGCGTTTATGGAAGAGTGGCAAGAAGAAAGCCATTGTTGAAACAAAGTCATAAGAAGTCCCGTTTGCAGTTTGCCACAAGCCATGTGGGGGACACAGCAAACATGTGGAGGAAGGTGCTCTGGTCTGATGAGCCAAAATTGATGTTTTTGGCCTAAATGCAAAACGCTATGTGTGGTGGAAATCTAACACTGCACATCACCCTGAACACACCATCCCCACTGTGAAACACGGTGGTGGCAACATCATGCTGTGGGGATGCTTTTCTTCAGCAGGGACAGGGAAGCTGGTCAGAGTTGATGGGAAGATGGATGGAGCCAAATACAGGGCAATCTTGGAAGAAAACCTGTTAAGAGTGCAAAAGACTCGAGCGGAGGCTCACTTTCCAGCAGGACGACGACCCTAAACATATAGCCAGAGCTACAATGGAATGGCTTAGATCAAAGCATATTCACATGTTAGAATGGCCCAGTCAAAGTCCAGACCTAAATCCCATTGAGAATCTCTGGCAAGACTTGAAAATTGCTGTTCAGATGCACTCCATCCAATCTGACTGAGCTTGAGCTATTTTGCAAAGAAGAATGGGCAAACATTTCAGTCTCTAGATGTGCAAAGCTGGTAGAGACATACCCCAAAAGACTTGCAGCTGTAAGTGCAGCGAAAGGTGGTTCTACAAAGTATTGACTCAGGGGGGCAGAATACTTTTGCACACCACACTTTTCAGTTTTTTATTTGTAATAAAATTTGGAAACCATGTATAATGTTCCTTCCACTTCACAATTATGCACCACTTTGTGTTGGTCTATCACATAAAATCCCAATAAAATACATTTACGTTTGTGGTTGTAACGTGACAAAATGTGGAAAAGTTCAAGGAGTATGAAAACTTTTGCAAGCCACTGTAGTCCATATCGCTCCATTCCTTGCACATATTAAAACAATTTAATCAAATTCTATCTTTGACTTCTCCTTACCCATGGCTTTTTTTTTCTCCTTTTTTTAGTAGCATGAAGAGATACATTAATTGTAAATTGTTCCAATTCTTCAAATCTCAGCCACTGGTTGTTTACAGTCATAACATTCAGTGCATTTTCCCCAAACGAAGACAGCCAAAAGGAAGGAAGATTGGGGCAGTGCAAGGCAGGAGAGAGGGGGAAGAGTGGAATAAGATGAGATAGGGAGGGAAGGAAGAGGGGGAGAGAGAGGAAGACAAGGGAAGAAAAGAGAAGAGGCATAGTTGAGAGTCGAGGGGGACTGGAGATGTGGAAGATTACCAGTAGATTTAGAAGCTGCTCAACTATAGTGGTTATATTCAGAACCACGGTTATCAAAATGTTGCCGAAGTTTACATCTGGAACACCAAGCCAAGACTCGGCAACTGTTTCGCAGAACACTTGCGATCAGTCCACCAACGTTTACTGGACCTTCCAGTTGCTAACCATTTTAGTTCCCATTTCCATACTGACCTTTTAGTCCTGGGCCTCCTCCATTGCCAGTGGGGCCATATACAATCCGGAGGAACAGCACCTCATATTCATAAGATTACATTTTATCTTTGTATGGCTCATTGTCACTGTTCCCTAGCAAACTATTATTTATTCTACATTTTCCTTGATCTTTGTCCTCTTTGATCTCTCATTGTCACCTTACCCTTCCATTTCTGTGTCTCCCTCTGCCCTTGAATCTCAGTCTGAAGAAGGGTCTCGATCCGAATCATCACCCATTCACCCCCCTTTTTCTTCCTCTCTTCCATGTGTCTCACCTTGATGCTCATCCATTTCTCTTTTCCCTTCTCCCCATCCCCAACTATTTATAGTCCTTCCACTGGCTTCACAATTCACTGATCTCCTATCCTTATCTCACAATTTTTGTCCTTGCATCTCTGGCCTGAGGAAAGGTTCTAAGCCAAAACATCACGTATCCATGTTCTCCAGAGATGCTATCTGATCTGCTGAGATCTTCTTTGTAAACTAGCAAATGCAATTCCTTGTGTCCACGTTACCTAAACCTCATTAGTTGAGCTACAGTATGCAGACGATATTCATGCTTGTGCAGACACCAAGCTATCATTTATGTTTTCAATGCAACATGGGAGAACAGACTTTGCACTCAACATGTAGAAGACAAAGGTCCTCTACCAACCTGCCCTGCCCCATCACACTGGCCTCCAACAAAAGAGGCTTCCAGCAAATGGAAAACAAGCACCACTTGCCATACCTAGGAGAAGCAGACATCAATGAGGAAATTTACCATACCTTTTAAAGTATTACCACGGGCTTTGTTCTCAAGACTCAAATTCAACAAGAGAAAGCCAGGGATGGATTGCGTCTTTGGTTGCACTATTATGGTTACCTGTATTTCAGGGTTTTTTTTTGTATTATTGACTATTGGTATATATGTATCTGTGTGTTATTATGTTAACAGACATGTTAAATTGCAGCATGCAAGAATTTTATCGTTCCATTTCTGGTATATATGACAAACACTTGTCCGTTTCCTCCACCATATCCACTAGAAAGATAAGTAAACCTCTCTCTGATTGAGGCCCCAGTTACATTCATTTTGCCACAATGGGCAACCGAGACTCCTGAAAACTGTTCAGAGGTCTCTCACAGGGACAGATGGACAGAGGAAAATATTCAAGAACATGCTCAAAGCTTCCTTGTAAAAAATGCAACACCTCACTACCACTTGGGAATCCCTGGCCCATAATCACCTAACATTAAGGAGTTTTTGGGATGGCATTGAGATCCTCACAGATACACATTGGGAGCATGCAGAAACCTTACAAAACTGACAGAAGGAGCAGACAAATTAGGTCCGGCTGGTCATAATTGCCAATTGATAGCACACTAGATGGTATCATTACTAATTAACCTATTGAGAGGTTAAGCAGAATGATTTCTTACAACAGGCAATAGAAATAGTTCCTTTAAGTTCTAATTGTAGACTGAATCAATAGCTTGACATCTTGACTAAGCCACACAGCCAAAAAGAAAATGTTTTAAGTACAGACATAGGATCAAGATACTGACATCTGATCTGGTACTGATGGAGATCATATAAAGTATACACACATTTATATAGTCTACCCCTGAAAGATCAGATGTGTACTACACCAAAAGAATGAATTACTCAACAATCGAGAGAAAGAAATAAGCTGTTAAGTGAAAAGCTTTGAAGAAATATGTCATCACATAATTATATTAACTTTGAATAAAAGACAGATTATATTTGTATCAAATGATTTCATATTTTTGTTGGAGCATCACAATGGACTGGATACCAATTAAAGGTGCTGTATGGTAATAATCTATATTTGGGGGAAAAGTGGTAATGCAAACCAATAACATTGAGATTCAAAGTTTCCATCCTATAAAAACAAATATTTGAATCCATTTGTATTTATGCCTTTTCAAAAACAAATAAACATTTACAGAGGCCGAGTTTAAGCATCAGGCAATAATCAATAATAAGTCAACACTGGCTTGTATTCAGACTGTTTCCAATCAATCAATATGTTAGAACATGAACTGGCAGAACTCTGGACCAGAAACACATGAAACCACTCTCGTCAACATACTTTGTATAGTCAAATTGTAGATAAAACTCGTACTTCCACAATTGTTGAGTAAATTATTTCACTTTTAAATGAGACTGGAAACAAAGGATTTAGTGAATAATCAAGTGATGTTAAATCCATAATCATGCTGAACACCATCAATAACAATTCTCAAGGATATATACAAAATAATATTATGCTGAAGAAAATAAAGAAACTGAAATAAAAGTAGAAAATCCTGGAAACACTCAGCAGGTTAGATAGCCTATACCAAGAGATACAAAGTTAACATTTCAAGTCAAGGTGCCATGTGAGTGTACGTAGCATTTCTGACAAGAGAACAAAATACAAAATCTTCACTTTATTTTCTCAGGAAATGCTGATTTCTAATTATGAGTTGGATCAATTGGTGAGTGTATCTAAAGCTAAATAACAATTTAGCAACAGAATTAAATTAACATTTCATACGAATTCCCAATAATGTTTTGCGCTATATTTCTAAACAGTGAGTTTTACTTTTTCTCAAAGGAAAGAGCAGGACTTTTCATATTTTTAAAAGAAAGAATATGAAAAGTAAGTGTGTGTGTGTGTGTGTGTGTGTGTGTGTGTGTGTGTGTGTGTGTGTGTGTGTGTGTGTGTGTGTGTGTGTGTGTGTGTGTGTGTGTGTGTGTGTGTGTGTGTGTGTGTGTGTGTGTGTGTGTGTGTGTGTGTGTGTGTGTGTGTGTGTGTGTGTGTGTGTGTGTGTGTGTGTGTGTGTATTGCGTGAGCATGCGTTACATCACAATGTCATTCAAAGATCTCAGAAATTTCATCCATAATGCAAAAATAATTAGAAACAGGGCCTTTCATTTTTGAAAAAAATGAAAACATAATATGAAGTGTGTGCGCCCTTGTGTGAGCGTGCTTGTAATCCCAAAGTCATTTAAAGAACTCAGAAATTTCATCCAGAATGCAAAAATAATTAGAAACACAATAAGTAACATAATGATATATGACAATGCAGTACCTTTTTAAACTTTCCTTGACGTTTTGACGCAGCCTGCCCCTGGGAGTCAGAATAACACATTGTAAGAAAACATGCAGACACTGCACAATTTGGAGACCTTCTCCAATCTTATTGGGGTGCATTTTCTATGCTTTTATTGAAAGGAAAAATCTGCCCTCTTAAAATCTATAAGAATCCACTTACTTTTGCTTACCACTATGTTTTAGGAGCCTAATCTAAATGGCAATTTAAATACAAATGGGAGAGGAATGGGAAACATTGTGTTATGCTCTTCATAACAGTTTGGATCAATTTCATATCAAATTATGATAAACCCCCCCAAATCTCTATCACATTCTGTACAGTATTTTTTTAACCGATGACTAACATAACATTTTATCTTGTCTCACAAAATAATTGTCAAATATTTTGCCATTAGCCTTTTAAAGATGGCTGATATAATTCACAATTCAAATCTGATGATCTATGGCTAGAAATATATGGTGGCTTTAAGATGCAAAAATATTATGTATCTACAGAATGTACAAGCAGGTATGTTATTACAGAAGCAAATGAAACGTAAACCTAATAACTACTTTCCTTACAGGTATTTTACAGAGCATTAAAATACCATATTTTAAATACCTATGCCCCAATCTGACATTTTTTAATTCTTGTTCTTACAATTTGTTATTGATCTCTTTACCAATGTTGGCCATTGTTTAGCAGCTGTAGGCAAAGCCTGTGAGTATACTGTTTTTAGAGCATTTTACTTAAGACATGCTGTTAATATATTGTGGGCCAGATTTGTAAGAACGGTAAGCTATATTATTACAGAGGCAGTTTCCAAAAATCATTACACTGTATTCACAACTTTAAATCTAATGTAATAAATGATCTTCTACACAGTCATTTTAAAACCAAACCATTTTTGAGTTAATTGTGTTAAGCTACATGCAGAGCACAGGTCAGTAAACAGCAGTATAGAGTGGAGAATGGAAGACTTCCAGAAGCAGGGGCTAAATGCTTACGTCAAGCAGCTTCAGAAAGAAATGGATGAATTACATTTAATTGCTGCAGATCGAAAGAAAGGCCATCTCCAGGCAGTATGGAAGAATTATATACTCACTGCTTTCTTTCCCAATTCACTCTTTGCCAAAGTTAAAGATCCTGAGAGGAAACAACCAGGTCCCGCACCTTTAGGAATCCTAGAATCAGGCAAGATTAAATTGTAGCAGGATCTGGGGGTCCTTGTTCATCAGTCAATGAAAGTAAGCATGCAGGTACAGCAGGCAGTGAAGAAAGCGAATGGCATGTTGGCCGTCAATAGGAGTTAGGAGCAAAGACGTCCTTCTGCAGTTGTACAGGGCCCTAGTGAGCATTGTGTGCAGTTTTGGTCCCCTAATTTGAGGAAGGACATTCTTGCTATTGAGGGAGTGCAGCGTAGGTTTACAAGGTTAATTCCCGGGATGGCGGGACTGTCATATGCTGAGAGTGGCTGGGTTTGTATACTCTGGAATTTAGAATGATGAGAAGGGGTCTTATTGAAATCTTATATGATTATTAAGGGTTTGGACACGCTAGAGGCAGGAAACATGTTCCCGATGTTGGGGAAGTGCAGAACCAGGGTCCACAGTTTAAGAATAAGGGGTAAGCTATTTAGAACGAGATGAGGAAACACTTTTTCACACAGAGTTGTGAATATGTGGAATTCTCTGCCTCAGAGGGCGGTGGAGGCCGGTTCTCTGAATACATTTAAGAGAGAGCTAGATAGGGCTCTTAAAGATAGCGGAGTCAGGGAATATGGGGAGAAGGCAGGAACGGGCTACTGATTGGGGATGGTCAGCCATGATCACATTGAATGGCGGTACTGGCTCGAAGGGTCGAATGGCCTACTCCTGCACCTATGACCTATTGTCTATTGTAGCAGGGAACAGAAAAAAAAAATCCAGCATTTCACATTTCCATCATTCTATAATATATCCCAAAAGCATATATTCCTTTATAATGGTTCATCCTAAATTTGTCTTACAAGGAAATGGACCACACTTTAATTTCATTTATGTCAGTAGACAATATATTGAGTGGAGAAATGGCATGGTGGCACAGCAGTAGTTGCTGCCTTACAGCACCGGAGAACTGGGTTCGATCCCGACTACGGGTGCTGTCTGTACAGAGTTTGTACGTTCTTCCCTTGGTCTGCGTGGGTTTTCCCGAGATCTTTGGTTTCCTCCCACACTCCAAAGACGTAGATAAATTAGCTTGGTTTCCTTAGAAATTGGTAAGAGCTGTTGAAGACTTTCCTTAGTCTTCTGAAAAGTAGAGGATATGTGCGCTTTCTTGGCCATAGCACACACGTGTCTTGGTTGGACCAAGACAAATTGTTGGTGATATTTACACCTAGGAGCTTGAAGCCAAATCCTCTTCAGCACCATTGATACAGACTGGGGCATATATTCCACCCCAATACTTCAAGATGATGATCAGCTCCTTCATTTTGATGACTTTGAGGGAGAGCTTGTTGTCTTGACACATCCGTCCTAACGCTCAAACTAGAGACTCTTACAGAACAACATTAGCTCTTGGTCAAGTTATGCTGCAATTCTAAAATGATTTTCCTTGCTTCAGTTTTGTGTGATTTCTCACCACCCTATTTCTAAGCTATACTCATCTTCCTGCATTCTTCCAATTCTGGCCTTGGACAACCACAATTTTCCACACTCTACCAATGGTCACTGTGTTTCAGCAGCCAAGTTCCTACATTCTAGTATTCCTTCCCCAAAACCCACTGAATCCCTTGTCTCCTCATGCATGGCAAACGTTGAACCAAGCTTCAAAAGCTTGTTTTGTAGCGACCTGGCTGAGGTCAGGAAAAGGCCAAACGTCAGGCAGGTTCAACAGTAGTTTAATGTCACAGTGAGAACACACACACCCCCGAGAGGGACCTCGGGAAACCCCGTGGCAGACCAACGTCCCTGTCGCTCAATAGCCAAGGGGGATGACCCAAGGAGTGGCCTAAGCCCCCGGGACCACCAGTCTTAATATTTCTTTAGATGGCTTTATATGGCTCAGCTTAAAATTTTGCACGACAAAGCTCCTGTAAAATATCTCATGAGTTTTTACTTTATGAAAAGCACAATATAAATACTAGTCATTGATTTGTAATTATAATGTAAACACTAAAGGAATACTACTTACTTATCATCAGGAAGAGAAGTAACAAAGAATGGCTGTGTGCAACCTGATTGCAGAGTTAAAGTGTTGGATTTTTTCTTGCCTATTAATGCATTGCCGTGATTGTCGTAAACATCTAAATTCAGAGAATTAGGGATTCTATGGGATACAATAATTGGAAGATCTTTAAGGCGTTCCAGCTCACTAAGTTGTTCGTGACGTACTTGGAGACGGATGGTGTAGTCTCCTTTATCCAACTTCAGAGCATACTGTTACACAAAATAGGAAACAACGCAATTAAAGCATTCTGTCTTTAGGAACCTTGCTGTAATTTTAATTTTACGTGAAAATGAGCAAGTAAATGCTTGGCTTCCACATAAATAACACCAGTTAAGTAGATTGGAGGCTGCAAATTCATTTTCAATTGACCTTGGATGTAGGAATCAAATATTATTTTTAATTCACTGTAAATCTAAGAAAAATATTTATCAAGTTGAAGCACAAATGTCATTGCACAATAGAAATGCTTAGTGAAGTGCTTATTGCAGGCTTTCATTGAATTTTGCAATTAGTCATTCAGTTTTATTTGAATCAAAATGTAATAATCCGCATTTTAACAAATACATACAAGTGCACATTCACGTAAACATCAATAAAAAGGGTTGATCAAAAAAGCTGTATTTGCTAAATATAAATATTTTGTTTATTATGCAATTGTTTTCTTCCCATCATGGTACATGTGGTTAAAACCAGATTGAAATATGAAAAATTGCCTATTATGTTTTGATGAAAGATCCCAAAATACATCTATGTGACAGGGTGGCAGAGTTGCTGCCTTACAATGCCAGAGACCCAATTCGATCCCGACTACGGGTGCTGTCTGTACGGAGTATGTACTCTCTTGCGTGGGTTTTCTCCGGGATCTCTGGTTTCCTCCCACACTCCAAAGACATACAGGTTTGTAGGTTAATGGCCCGAGTGTGTGTAGGATAGTGTTAACGTGCGGGGATTGCTGGTCGGCACGGACTAGGTGGGCCGAAGGGTCCGTTTCCGCGCTGTATCTCCCAGCTAAAGAAATGTATGACAAACCAAGCTATTCAATTAAATGAGAATACTCGATGGTAAAAACACAATGATTTATACAACACGTTGTTCTGGCTGCACAAAGTAGAAAATGGAAAACAATGATTAATTGTTGCAAAGTAAGCAGCTACACTAACAAGGATGAAATCATTAGTACTTCATAGCTGGGTTAATAAAACACTAATACAGTTGTAGAAAGACTAGTTTTGGATAGATGAGCACCAAATAAAATAACCGTCTAGTGATATCAGTCATGGATATACAAACGCAATGCAAGAAAGCTGTAATTAAAATCAGGTTTGCTCTAGGAAGAGGTGGAGTTTCCTCGTATATTTAAATAGGGAAATACATTTTCGCATTTCCACACCACCAGTCAGGAACAGCAGTGTTTGGACGTCTGGGTCACAGAACTTGGGTTAAAATGCTTTGAATTGCCACAGTAAATTTAAGGTGCAAATAAAATACAAGTGAGAGTTGGCAATGATCATCTGCAATAACAGGTAGCCTGTACATTATAGCTAAATCCCTGATCATTGTCATTTACAGTCATCTTAGTTGAGACCAACTATGTAAATATTATAACGGCAAGAAAAGGGAAATCAGGAGTAAAATTCCCAGCAACCGCCTCCTGATATTCAAAAAGAGTATTTGTGTAATTTAATTACTATGTAATTGACGAGAGGGGCAACTCAAATTGGATTTTTTTCATTTTAAGATTGTGGCGACTGAAGAATTTAGGTAAAAATGTAAAGCTTGGACTTTTGTTAATTAATTTATCTTTATTCTTTTCCTGATCCAGTCCAATAAAAACAGCACTGGAGGGAAAACTATTTGACAACATGGGGATTACAAGAAGTAGATATTGAGAGCAAACCTGAGAAACAAAATTATGCCTAGTTTGAACACAAATTATTTCAAAATTATTTCGACTTGAAGATCTAGGTGTAAAAATAAAAACAAAATGAAGCAAAAAAAACCAAGAAAACTTATGTTCGTAGTAGGGCAACATTTGAAATTGCAACAGCTAGAAGGTTGAGAGAAAAATCATTTAGTTATCATACACCAAACACTTGTATTTGATTTTAAAGTTATGCACGTTCGTACTTTAGTTACCTGATGTGGGTAAGCATCTCCTGATCCCATAAGTTTCTTGTTTTGATCAAACAGCATCCACAATTGGCTGTCATATTCCGATTCATACAGTAACTCGCAAAGCAAGGGACAGCTGACTGTTACTTCTCCATTCTTTGTCTATAGTCAGGAAGAAAAAGAGAATATTATTACCTCTTTGGAATGAAAAAAATCAAATCATTAGCACACAAATATGGAAAAAAAAATCGGTTTATCGTAAGATACTAGACTAAGTGGGACACGTTGTGTCCCATGTTCACACGGATGGGCTAGTCCCCCGACGCAATATTCCACCTCTCCACCAATTCCAATATTGGTGGCCAGTGGTGGGGGCTTTCTGGAGCGCTGGTACGGGTTCTTGGGGTGGCAGCTCAGTCCCTCAAGCGTGATGTGCTGGCAGCTCACTCACAGCTGGTGGGCTGGCAGTTGACTCATGGCTATTCCTTGAAATTCCATTACAAGCAGGGTGCAAGGCCACCAAATTCAAATCCATTTTCCTACCATTTCAAGTAGGGTGCAAGGCCACCAAATTCAAGTGCAGTTTCTTACCATTTCGAGCAGGGTGCAAGGCCACCAAATTCAAGTGCAGTTTCCTACCACTTCAAGCAAGGTGCAAGACCACTAAATTCAAGTGCAGTTTCCTACCACTTTAAGCAGGGTGCAAGGCCACCGAATTCAAGTGAAGTTTCCAACCACTTCAAGCAGGGTGCAAGGCCACCAAATTCAGTGCAGTTTCATACCACTTCAGTCTGGATCCAAGGCCACCAAATTCAAGTGCAGTTTCATTCCACTTCAAGCAGGGTGCAAGGCCACCAAATGCAGTGCAGTTTCATACCACTTCAAGCAGAGTGCAAGGCCACCAAAACCAAATGCAGTGGCATACCATTTCAAGCAGGGTGCAAGGCCACCACATTCAAATGCAGTTTCATACAATTTCAAGCAGGGTGAAACCACCATAAAACCACACAAACCAACAAACTCACAGTTCAGTAGACATTCAGTGTGTTCAGTTGATTCACAGCTCAGACAGAGTCGTGACCTCTCCCTCCCCCATCATGCAGAGACTGAGCCACACCCACACTTCTGGGTTTTATAACTCCTCCCCCTCCCACCGGAAAAGGTGTGGCCTTCATAGTGTGATTGACAGGAGAGAGATTCTCAACATTTTTTAAACACTAGTAACACTTTTACTTTTCATTGATGGCAAGAATCCTGCTGAGCGGAGGGTGACTGAGTAAGATGGCCAAAAATCACAGCCATAAGTGGAAGCGTTTTATCTAAAATCAATATACAGTGCAAACAGGAAGTTACCCAAAGCACCCAAACCACCATTTGCAGTAGTGCCTTTTAACTTCAACCCAAAGCACCCAAGCCATCAATTGCAGTAGTGCCTTTTAACCACAACCCAAAGCACCCAAGCCACCATTTGCAGTAGTGCCTATTAACTTTAACCCAAAGCACCCAAGCCACCATTTGCAGTAGTGTCTTTTCACTTCAACCCAAACCCCCCAAACAACCATTTGCAGGCAGTACCTTTTTACTTCAAACCAACCATATTTTCATTTTCAAACCACATTAAGGGCACTCACAGTTGAGTAGACATGTGTTCAGAGCTCAGAGAGATGTTACCCTCTGGCTTTCTCCATCTTGCAGAGACGGAGTGAGGCACACAACTTCCGGGTTTTATAGTCCCTCCCCCCTCCCACCAGCAGGGGCAGCAGAGAGAATGGCAATTAAAAAAAAAAAACATTAATATCTCTCTGATATTTCATCAATGGGAAAGATCCTCTGGTCCAGGAAGGCGCAGGGGGGCTCTGAGCGAGGTGGCCAAAAATGACGGCCGTGGGTGGCGGCGTTCTCTTAGAAATCACAGCACAGCGAGCCAAAAGCGGTCAAGATCAGACTTTTAGTTATATAGATACTGAAATGGCATGTTTACTATATTAATTATAGCTATTATCAATACAAAACAATAAAGAATCAGAAAAAAATCACAAGATGGAACTTTTTAAATATGGTAACCAGGGGATTATATTCCCTACTGATCAACAGCTGCTCTGTTCAACCAAATTATCATTAAGAGAAAAAACAGGGAATTACAGACCAGTTAGTCTAACATCGGTAGTGGGGAAACTGCTAGAGTCAGTTATTAAAGCTGGGCACATTTGGAAAGTGGTGAAATCATTGGACAAAGTCAGCATGGATTTACGAAAGGTAAATTATGTCTGACGAATCTTATAGAATTTTTCGAGGATGTAACTAGTAGAGTGGATCAAGGAGAACCAGTGGATGTGTTATATCTAGACTTTCAGAAGGCTTTCGACAAGGTCCCACATAAGAGATTAGTATACGGTAGGGGGTTCAGTATTGATGTGGATAGAGAACTTGCTGGCAGACAGGAAGCAAAGGGTAGGAGTAAACAGGTCCTTTTCAGAATGGCAGGCAGTGACTAGTGGGGTACCGCAAGGCTCAGTGCTGGGACCCCAGCTATTTACAATATATATTAATGATTTGGATGAGGGAATTGAATGCAACATCTCCAAGTTTGCGAATGACACTAAGCTGGGGGGTAGTGTTAGGCGTGAGGAGGATGCTAGGAGACTGCAAGGTGACTTGGATAGGCTGGGTGAGTGGGAAAATGCATGACAGATGCAGTATAATGTGGACAAATGTGAGGTTATCCACTTTGGTGGCAAAATCAGGAGGGTAGACTATTATCTGAATGGTGGTAGATGAGGAAAAGGGGAGATGCAACGAGACCATGGTGCACCAGTCATTGAAAGTAGGCATGCAGGTGTAGCAGGCAGTGAAGAAAGCAAATGGTATGTTAGCATTCATAGCAAAAGGATTCGAGAATAGGAGCAGGGAGGTTCTACTGCAGTTGTACATGGTTTTGGTGAGACCACACCTGGAGTATTTCGTACAGTTTTGGTCTCCAAATCTGAGGAAAGACATTCTTGCCATAGAGGGGGTACAGAGATGGTTCACCAGACTGATTCCTGGGATGTCAGGACTTTCATATGAGGAAAGACTGGATAGACTCGGCTTGTACTCGCTAGAATTTAGAAGATTGAGGGTGGATCTTATAGAAACTTACAAAATTCTTAAGGGGTTGGACAGGTTAGATGCAGGAAGATTGTTCCTGATGTTGGGGAGGTCCAGAACAAGGGGTCACAGTCTAATGATAAGGGGGAATTCCTTTAGGATCGAGATGAGGAAAACATTTTTCACACAGAGAGTGGCGAGTCTCTGGAATTCTCTGCCACAGAAGGTAGTTGAGGCCAGTTCATCGGCTATATTTTGGAGGGAGTTAGATGTGGCCCTTGTGGCTAAAGGGATGTGGGGGTATGGAGAGAAGGCAGGTACAGGATACGGAGTTGGATGATCAGCCATGATCATACTGAATGGCAGTGCAGGCTCGAAGGGCCAAATGACCTACTCCTGCACCTATTGTCTATGTTTCTATCATCTGTGGAGGCGTTCCTTGGCCTGCTAGTCCCTTTGTGATTGGTATGCTCATCAGTGCTCTCTTTCTTCTTAATGATGTTCCAAACAGTTGATTTTGGTAAGCCTAAGGTATGGCTGATGTCTCTAACAGTGTTATTCTTGTTTCTCAGTCTCATAATGGCTTCTTTGACTTCCATTGGCACAACTTTGGTCCTCATGTTGATAAACAGCAATAAAAGTTTCCAAAGGTGATGGAAAGATTGGAGGAAAGACTATGTACTGAGAGCTCCCTTGTACCTGCATTAAGGCAGCATTTAAACACACCTGAGCAATTACAAACACCTGTGAAGCCATGTGTCCCAAACATTATGGTGCCCTGAAATGACGGGACTATGTATAAACACAGCTGTAATTTCTACATGGTGAAACCAAAATGTATAAAAATGGCCTTTAATAAAAACTCAAATTGTGGAGTACAGAGGCAAATAAATAAATGATGGGTCATTGTCCCAAACATTTTGGAGGGCATTGTATACTTAATCCTCTGACTGATGAAGGCCAATGTCCCAAAACCCCGTTTGAACACCCTGTCTACCTGTGATGTGACTTTCATTGAACTATGCACCTCCTAGATCCTTCCTAGTACTCCTAGATCCTTCGGCTCCATAAAGCTCCCCAGAGCCCTACATTTCACTGTGTAAGTTCTGCTCATGTTAGTGCTTCCAAATAGCAACACCTCACATTTCTCTGCAATAAACTCTATTAACTATTCCTCAGCCCACCCGATCAAGACCCTGCTGCAATTTTTGACAACCGTCTTCACTATCTACAATGCCACCCACTTTTGTGGCCTCTGCAAACTTGCTAACCATGCCATGTACGTTCTCATCCAAATCATTGATTGGAATGACCAATGACAGTAATACCAAACCCTGAGACACACCAGTAGTCACGTTTCCAGACTGAAAAACAACCTTCCATCATCACTCTCTGCTTCCTTCGAGATAGCTAACTTTCTCTGAATGCCATGCAATCTAATCTTCTAGAACAGTGTACCTGGCAGAATCTCGTCAAAGTGAGAGTTGCTCGGCTATTAATTGATCAACGCAGTCGTACAGCATGGCAATAGACTGTGGTCAAAATTGCCGGTGCCAAAGCTGCTGCACATCTAAGCTAGTCCAATTTACCCGTGTTGGCCCATATCCCTCCAAACCTTTCTCATCTGTGGACCTACTCAAAAGTATTTTAAATGTTGTTATTGCACCTACCTCAAAGACATTCTCTGCAGCTTGTTCCATATGCCCACAACATTCTGTGTGAAAATGTTGTCTGGTGGATTCCTATTAAATCTTTGCCTTCTCATCTTAAACCTATGCTCTCTAGTTTTTTATTCCCCTACCCTGGGAAAAATACTATGCATTCACTATATCAATTCCCCTGATGATTTTATACACCACAATAAGATCACCCTCAACAACCTATGCTCCAAGGAATAAAGTCCTAGCCTGCCCCACCTCTCCCTATAACTCAGGCCCTTCAGTCCTGACAACAGCCTTGTAAAAGGTTTGAGGGCCGAATGGCCTACTCCTGCACCTATTGCCTAAATCTTCTCTCACCTTTTCCACATTAAAGGCACCTTTCTGAAGAAGGGTGACCAAAACCAAACAATACTCAAAGTTTGGCCCCACAACATCTTGTACATCTATAACATAATGTCTCTACATCTATACTGATTTACCTGACTGAAGAAGGCCAATGTGCCAAAAGCCTTCTTCACCACTCTATCTATGTGTAACACCAATTTGAATGAACTATATACTTGTACTCCCAGATCCCTCTGCTAAATCACTGTCATTTTAAGCAAAATATTCTTCTGGAATTGGGTAATATCAAAAGACTCAAAAAGGGACATGCAAATTATGAGATGATAACTTGTCAGAGCATGGTTGTTTTTATCTTTTGCTTCACAGATTCACAGAATGTTGGCCTACCTGATACTAAAATTATAAGTACAGTGGAGCAATGATTTCTACAAGGTCATTGTTATAAAATAATTAATCTCAGGACTTTCTTATGTACCGCAATGAAATGGTGAACTGCTTTGTAATACTTACTTGATGGAAGCTGTACATCAAAATAATTTCATAGAATTGACGATTGTTTGGTAACGTATCCCGTGGTCCTAAAGGCCTTGTTTTTGCACTTATTGGTCTGAAATTTAAAAACAAATTACAGAAGCAATTCATTAGAAATTGGTGCTTAGATATTTAATTGAACAATTTATTTATAAAAGCAGAGTGAGAAAAGCTGAGTGAGAGAGTGTTATCCTTCAAAATGACTGCAGAAATGTATCTGCTCTCCACCTCTGGTTAGTATGTTATACTAAAGTGAAGATACATAGATGGATATACAATAGGTGCAGGAGTAGACCATTAGGCCCTACGAGCCAGCATCTATACGAGCCATTCAATGTGATCATGGCTGATCATCCACAATCAGTACCCCATTCCTGCCTTCTCCCCATACCCCTTGATTCTGCTAGCCCCATCTAACTCTATTTTGAATGCATTTGGTGAATCGGCCTCCACTGCCTTCAGAGGCAGAGAATTCCACAAATTCACAACTCTCTGTGTGAAAAAGATTTCCTCATCTCAGTTCTAAATGGCCTACCCCTTATTCTTAAACTGTGGCCCACACTCGCTTCTTCTCCTGCCGCTCCTCTGCCGACCTTGAATGCATGTGTTGCAGGCTGGCCCCAACCGGTTTTTAAATGACCCCCTCTTGAAAACTCACCAAGGATTTAACTTCTGCAGCCAATCCCCCGTACTCGCTCCTTCGCCTACCGCTCCTCTGCCGACCTTGAAGGTTGCTTATTTGTTTTCTTTTTAAATTTGTCAACCTAACCTCACATTCACGTGAAATCCTTGTTGCTTATTGTTGACTTGGCTGATTGCCAACATTTCCGTGCAAGAAATAGGCAGATCTTTTTGACGGCGTTAGCCAAGGTATAAATGTTAGTGCACCAGCAAAATTCTTGGTATAAGAGCACGAGACGTTGTTTATATCCACAAGGAATTCAAGTTGAGTTTACGCCCACATCTGAATTCACTCACATAGCATTGCACCAAAATATCAGCTGAAACTTTACTTGTCTATTTTGTAGAAGTTGAACCCACAACTCTAACTTATAAATCAGAGCCTTATAGTGAACAATAAATTGTGGATCATCAATCCACAGGCAAAAACACAAATCAACTTCCAATTTCTAGGAATCCCATCGCAATATTCTTTGAAATGTTAACCATTTTGGTTACACCTAATAAAATGAAATAGGTAATAAATTAAAACAATCACATAGTTTAAGTAAATCAAGTGGCATGCCCTATTCTTACTGCTACTATCGGGCAGGAGGTACAGAAACCTGAAGTCGCACACCACCAGGTTCAGCAGCAGCTACTTCCTTAGAAGGAAGGCATGGTGGCGTAGCAGTAGAGTTGCCACCCTACAGCATCAGAGACCTGGATTCGATCCTATCTACAGGTGCTGTCTGTACGGAGTTTGTATGTACACCCAGTGAATGCGTGGGTTTACTCTGAGATATTTGTCTTCCTCCCACACTCCAAAGACGTACAGATTTGTATGTTAATTGGCTTGGTTAAAGTGTAAATTGCCCTTAGCGTGTGTAGGATAGTGTTAAAGTGTGGGGATCACTGGTCGCTGCGGGCTCGATGGGCATGCTTCGGCGCTGTATCTCTAAACTAAAACTATTTGGTCCTTGAACCAACTTGCACTGCCCGAATTCTAACATGACAACAGAACACTTTGGACAGGCACCTGCACTAAACAGACATTACTTTTCTTCTAACTGTGTTTTGCACTATTGTCAAGTCTTCTAATGTTTTTGTGCAGATTCCCCGCTTGAAAGGGATCTGATTCATCCACCCCGATATGATGAACTGGATTTCACTCAATGACCAAACACTTCTTTTCCATTTTTTTCCCCCCCTTTTTATTTTGGCAGATTCAGCAATTAATTTACAGTTCCACTTGATTTATTGCTTCAGCCGTTACTTTGAAGGCATTTGGATGTTGTAGGTCTTAAGGTATTTAACAGTTTAGTCTTTTAGCAGGTGACAAACCGGCTGTTAATCAGGTGCTGTAGATAATCAGTCCTGCATGCCTTTGCTGGTGATAGCGGCAGTTTTTAGGACAGTCACTTAGATTATACTGTTCAAGTTTTAGCCGCAAGTCAACTTCTCTCGCAGGCCTGTCCGCTTTTCTGTTCACGGTCGGGCTGACTCTGATCCCGACCGGGCTTTCTCTGTTTTCTCCCCCCACCGGGTTGGCAGTTCCCGGTTGGGCTGAAGACTCAGCCTCTGTCGGTGGCTCTCTGGACCTGTCCGTGGCCTTCACGGTACTAGGCCCCCACCCGACGTCTGTGGCTGCTGCTTGGGCCTGGCTGTGGCTGCACAGCCCTGGATACATGCCAGGTAAGCTGACACCGTGCTTGGTGACCCTTACTGCCCCTGCTTGTTTTCCTAGCTCTTCCCTGAGCTATTGCTCCCCGTTCCTACCTTTTTTTTCTTTTTGGCGCCAATTCAAAATCATTTGGCTTGGTGCTGTTCCACTTGTTTCCAAATACTACTTCTATTTTTAACTTTTGTTTTCGATTCTTCTTGCTGGCCTTGTTCTTATCTTCGTTCTTTTATCCTCGTCGCCAATTGTTGTGTATTCGGATGCTTTGGACAGTCTTGAATAAAGGCTCGGACACGGGAGGAATCATACACGCTTCTTTACTGCAGGACGCCACCTCCAGTCTCCCCCTGCTCTTGCGAACTTGCCCCAGACATCACAAGACACCAATTACTTATCCTAATTATCCCATACCTAACACTCCTCCCCCTTTAACTTGGAGGCAGGTAATACCTTTTCTATTACATACACTGCACTCCTCCCCTTTTAAGTCCATTTCACCTGTACAGTATATGCTCTTTTCCTACTATTGTGCGCTTGTGATTTTAATTTAGCATTAGTCCTTTCATTACAGTTTGACTTGACACCTCCCACTCGATCTTCCAACGGAACCACTTGGGAGATCGACGCTTTAAAATCAAACTTTGAAGTCTTGGTTTGAACTTGGTCTCCCGATGCATTGCTGTCTTGTTCTTCTACTGGAAGTAAGACAACCAGCTGCCTAACATCCCTGTGAACAATCGTGGCTTGGATCCTCTCCTTCCCCTGAGTGGAATGCCTTGCCTTTCCTTTCATAGCCTTTGTCAGAGGAATGGAGTAACTTGGAAAGATCCGTACATTAACGTCTCTCACGATGCCTTTGCGGTCTGGATTGGAGCTGGCGACTCTGCCCAGCTTGAATTGCCCCCTCAGTGCATTTTGGTCACTTAACCAGACATGTCTCCGGCAGTGACATTTCTCTGAATGGCGTGCCACTTGCTCCTTATAAACAAGTTAGGACCAGCGAGTTCCAAAACTTGTTCACCTCTGACTACATTGTTCTAAGTCTTTTGCAGGGGTAGCTGGAAAAGTCAAAAGTCTTGATGTCTCCGCACTGAGACTCTCGGCCAAGCAGAAGAGTATTTGGTGTGATGTACTGAACGCAGTCTTCCTGGCTTTGTATCTTGGCATCGATTGGACGTTCATTTGACAGGTTGGCTGCCATGTAAAGAGCTGTTTGAAACTCACTATAACCTAGTGACGATTGTTTTCCAAAACTTTGGAGCGCTCTCTTCACAACACGCACAGCAGCTTCCGCAGCGCCATTTTCTCGTTCTCTTACTGTAACGACTCCTGTCAAAGAGATGGCCTCCCACTTTGGATTGTTTATGGCTTTGTTCTTGCCAAGAAACCTCTTCGCTGCTCTCCAAATCCGTGCGACTGTCTTGATCAGTCGAGTTAGAATGCTGAATCGCTTGACATCAACAAGGTTCTGAATAGCTGACCCTGCAGGTGGTCTCTTTGGGTTTGTTAGTTCCGGTTCTTGTTTCTCTACTTTGGCTCTTGATAGTGCTGCAACAAAAGCTTTCTTCTGTAACTTGTCAATGTTCTCTCTGGCAGTGGCAGCCAGTTCTTTAGCTGATTTTATTGGCCACTCACTCACAGGCAACACCAGGAACTTCGGTCCATTTTGCCAATCCGAATACTGATCAAGGTCTTGAGGGCTGGCACCTCTGGTGATTACATCAGCAATGTTTTGTGGGCCAGGAATCCACCGCCAGTCCTGAATGTTGGTGCTTGTTTGAATCTCTCCAATCCGATTGGCGAAGAATGACTGAAATCCGTAGCTTTCTCGCTGTATTGCACCAAGGAATGTTTGGCTATCCACAAGATGATACCACTTCTCCATTGAATTCGACTGTGTAGCTCGAAATACTTCCTTAAGCGTGAGGCGAACACTGCTCCGCACATCTCTGCTTTAACAGCGTCTCCTCTGTGTCCAAGGGAGTTAACTTGGCCTTGGATTCCACAAGTCTGACAATTGGGCCATGGTCTGAATCCCATCTCAGGTACATCACCGCCCCGTAGGTGTGCTCACTTCCATCAGAAAAGGTGATTCCCAAGGGTTCAGTTGCGGAGCAAGAGGGAGTCAGTGCCCTGACGAACTTGACTTTTCCAAGTTGTACATACTCTTCAAAGAGCTTAATTGCATCCTCCCCGAGTCCATCTGAGAGTGCCATGTCCCATGTGTCTCTGACCGAACAGCTTCCCTCGTTTGCTTCTTGGAAAGATCTGCATACTAGAATCGCTCCCTTTTGCTTAACAGGAGCCACTATGCCGATGGGGTCATATAGCCCTGTTACCTGGCTGAGAAGCTCTCTTCTTGTTAGGGGATTTGGCGTCTGAGTTTTGATTTGCTCTTGTAGAAGGCCTTGACCAAGCTGCATCTTTTTCTTTTGCTTGGAGAAATTGATTCCCACCATAATGTGGAGCATGTCCTCTTCAACAATGTAGCCCAGACCAAGTGCCCTGTTATCATCATCATGCATTTGGTTTGGTAGGATCATGGTTTTTGTTTTGCTTTTCTTTAAAGTATCACTGTCCTCCTTCCTCCCACTTTGGCCAGACAGAACCCAGGGCTTGAGCTCAAACCCACCAGCTTTCAGGAATCGTTCCACATTTGCTGTGATGATTCTCAATTGGTCGAGGCTGTTGTGAGATGTGAGGATGTCGTCAACATAGCTGTCTTTCTGGAGTACTTGCTGCTCACCCTTGAGATGGGTAAAAGAAGGAAGATTAGCAGTCTCTTGCCAACTGTGCAATGCACCCCGCAGGTTTGTCTCCGATGTTCACTCTTGTGATAGCATACTCTCCCAGCTCCTCGTCCTCGGAATCTCGCCAGAGGAATCTGTGTAAGTGTACTTCATGGTCTTCCAACCAGACTGAGTTATACATCTTCTTTATGTCTCCCAGAGCAGCATAGATTCCGCCTCTGAATCTGAGGAGGGTGGCGCGAATTTGATTGAGGATGTCTGGACCTTTCATCAGCAAATCATTTAAGCTGACACCATTGCTGTTTTGGCTGCTATTCCACACTAGTCTCACTGGGGTCGTGACAGAGTGGGGGTTTGGAGTAATAAGGTGACTCACATACCACACTAGTCCCTTCCAGTTTGCAATCATGTCTTCGGACAATTTGATTGCAGCCTTTCGGTCCACCATGTCGTGCACCTGAGCTGTGTAGGCACTTTTCCATTCAGGTTCTCTGGATAGCTGCCTCTCCGTCCTGAGAAATTTGGCTTCCACTGTCCTTTTATTATTTGGTAGAGAAGCTGGGTCTTCCAACCAAGGATAGCTATCATGCCAATATGGGTCTTTACTGTGACGGTAAGGCCTTCCCTTACCACTTCGAGCTCTCTCTCTTCAGCAAGAGTCATTTCTTTTCCGCCTGGCTGGCAGTTTCCAGTGGCAACCCCCGCACTTTGGCTCGCATGCTGCTCCAATGCTATCCCACTTCCACCAATCCAAGAAGTCCCGATTGGTGGTTGATGTACGTGACTTCTGGACTTTGACGGCGACCTGTCCGTTTGGTGAAAGTTCCTCAGGGACTGCGTCAGTGAGCTCCTCATACTTTAAAGCAGCTGCTCTCATTGATCTTGCAAAGTGTGTTTTGGACATGTGGGCTGACATGGTAAGCTCCTCAAACAGCTCAGGATGACAACCTCCAACAGACTTTCCCAGTGGTCCATCCCACAGAATGAGATCTCCAACAGTTCTAATCCTCTGAGGCGCTAGCTGACCTTCTCTATGGCTTATGAGCAAATGTATCTCTTTTGGTCTCACAAGTTCCTCACGTGGGACGTCTGGAAAGAACTTTTGCAGCTGCTGTGGTGTCACGTGTTTGTGAACATCTGCAATGCTGTCCAATCCATAACAAACTAACTGGTGCGACAGGAGTGTGCCCTTAGGAGTCTTCACTCAGATCTTTAGAAGGTAGCGCCTCGTCTCTACGTGGATCTTCATCCCCCCCAACTCCATGGACGATAAGCGTGATGTCTTCACTCCTAAAGTTCAGTCTACTCGCAGCCTTGTGAGTTATGTAGTTGGTATCTGAAGCCAAGTCAATTAATGTCCCAACCTTTTGTCCAGCATTTGCTACGACCTCCAGAAGCATCATAATCACTGGATGCTCTTGCAGTCCACCTTCCTTTAGGAGGCTTGGCTGATGCTTTGCGGTGTTGAAGGCTCTTGCTGCAGTGTTGGAGAACACATCTCGGCATTGTTTTGCCAACTCTGGTGGAAGTTTGCTGAAAAACTCCTCTTGGTCCACTGTATATTTCTTCTTGCCTTTATCTTCCTCTGGACCAAATTTACTCCTTCTCTGATCCACACTGCTTTTCCTCATCTCATAATTGGGGCACAGATAAAAATGATGCTCAGGAGTCTGTTCATCCTTGCAGATTTGATTTTTACACAGATATGCAGGTTTGCAGTATGAACCATCATCATGAACTTCAAGACACTTTTTGCATGCTCCCAACTTCTTTACTGCAGCTCTTTTCTCTGTCAGCTGTAGCCCTTGAAACTGCTTGCAGAAGTACTGCTTTCTTTTATGCTTTACATCACCACAGACTACACAACTTGTGTGGTCATTTCCTGACTTGGTAGACTTGGTTCTGGCATGTCTTGGTTCAGTCCGAGTTTCCTTTCTACTCGGCTCCTCGTCCCTCAGTTGCTCGAGCTGTTCGTATATGCTCTCCTGCTCTTTGAGAAAAGACAAGAGACTGTCAAACTGTTTCTCTGGTGCCACAGCATTCCTCTTGTCAGCTACATAAACCAGTCATTCCTTTTTGAAGGTTTCTGGAAGCTTGGTTTCAATTGATGTTGTCATCAGTGGATTTTTAATATCGCCTGTGTCTCCGAGATCGCTCAAGTCCTTAAGCGCCTTCTCCACAGCTTGAATTAATTCCACTATTTATCGTGGTTGATGTCCTCTGACAGGTGGGATTCCCTGAAGCTCCTCCGCTATCTCAACAGCAATAGCTGTTTCATTTCCAAACCGGTTCTCTAGGACACGAAAGATATCATCTGCTGTGTTATAACTTGTGAGGCAGAGGTCTCTTGTAATTTTGTCGTCCAGACGGTCCAGCAATTGAACCTTCTTCACCTCATTTGATCCAGTGGGTTCACCTTGCTTTTGCAGTGCTTCCCAATCCTTCCTCAATCTATAAAAGTCACGCTTGTTTCCAGTAAACTTAGGAAGGACCGTGGGTCTCAGTCTGATGGCTGGTGAAGGATAATTGAAAGCATTCGTCGCTTGTGCTAATCCTTCAGCGTCCTTCTTTATTCTTGCCTGTATGAAGTCAGCCTTCCTGGAAACCAGCTTGGGGACGAGAAGCTCGAGTGTTCTTAGGTGTTTCTGGAAGCTCTCTTGCTCATCCAGAGGGACCCAACGTTTCCACCGACTGTACGTCTCCTTTGCAGTCTCTACCAGTTTCTGCAGGTGGTTAAGCATGAATTCATATGCTTCTTGGTTGCTATTTGATGGTGCGGTGGCAGCAGCAAGTTCACATGCACCATCTGCTGTCTGTAGTGAGGTGGATAATTCAACATTTCCATAGTTTGCCCATAGAGTGTCCTGGATGAGCCCTTTGACATTTTTTAGTTTCGACTCGCACTCCTTTGCAGTCTTTACCACAACGGCTTTTTGCTGTTCATCGGCGTCCAGCTCCGCCTCCAGCTCTGCAATGAGTCCAGCCTCCACATCGTCATTGGCTTCCATGACTTTTTCGGCCTCCTGCATGAGTTTGTTGAAATTGTTCCTGAGCTCCTCTTCAGACATTTCTTCATGGTTCCTAATGATGCTGTTAACAAGACGAGATAATGCCCGTTTTGCTGTTGTCCTCTCCACCTTGAGCTGCTCAGCTGACTTTCCAGTAACTTCATCAGCCATGATTTATCTTGACTTAACTGTCTCTTTTCCAAGTTTCCAGATCTCCTGGTCACAGCGGTTTTTCACTGTCAAGTCTTCTAATGTTTTTGTGCAGATTCCCCGCTTGAAAGGGATCTGATTCATCCAGCCCAAAATGATGAACTGGATTTCACTCAATGACCAAACACTTCTTTTCCATTTTTTCCCCCCTTTTTATTTTGGCAGATTCAGCAATTAATTTACAGTTCTACTTGATTTACTGTTTCAGCCATTACTTTGAAGGCATTTGGATGTTGTAGGTCTTAAGGTATTTAACAGTTTAGTCTTTTAGCAGGTGACAAATCGGCTGCTAATCAGGTGCTGTAGATAATCAGTCCTCCATGCCTTTGCTGGTGATCGCGGCAGTTTTTGGGACAGTCTCTTAGATTATACTGTTCAAGTTTTAGCCGCAAGTCAACTTCTCTCGCGGGCCTGTCCGCTTTTCTGTTCATGGTCGGGCTGACTCTGATCCCGACCGGGCTTTCTCTGTTTTCTCCCCCCACTGGGTTGACTGTTCCCGGTTGGGCATTAGACGCAGCCTCTGTCGGTGGCTCTCTGGACCTGTCCGTGGCCTTCACGGTACTAGGCCCCCACCCGACGTCTGTGGCTGCTGCTTGGGCCTGGCTGTGGCTGCACAGCCCTGGATACATTCCAGGTAAGCTGACACCGTGCTTGGTGACCCTTACTGCCTCTGCTTGTTTTCCTAGCTCTTCCATGAGCTATTGCTCCCTGTTCCTACCTTTTATTCTTTTTGGCACCAATTCAAAACCATTTGGCTTGGTGCTGTTCCACTTGTTTCCAAATACTACTTCTATTTTTAACTTTTGTTTTCGATTCTTCTTGCTGGCCTTGTTCTTATCTTCGTTCTTTTATCCCCGTCGCCAATTGTTGTGTATTCGGATGCTTTGGACAGTCTTGAATAAAGGCTCGGACACGGGAGGAATCATACAAGCTTCTTTACTGCAGGACGCCACCTCCAGTCTCCCCCTGCTCTTGCGAACTTGCCCCAGACATCACAAGACACCAATTACTTATCCTAATTATCCCATACCTAACACTCCACCCCTTTTAACTTGGAGGCAGGTAATACCTTTTCTATTACATACACTGCACTCCTCCCCTTTTAAGTCCATTTCACCTGTACAGTATATGCTCTTTTCCTACTATTGTGTGCTTGTGATTTTAATTTAACATTAGTCCTTTCATTACAGTTTGACTTGACAAATACAACTATTGTATTTTTTTGCAATTTTTGTTTAATTTATGTTTTGCGTATTTATCTGACTCTACATGCCTGTGATGCTGCTGCAAGCAAGATGTTTATTGTAAATGTATCTCACTGCATTTGTACAGATGACAATAAACTCAACTTGACTCCTTCCACAAGAGTATTGAGAGGAACTACTTAGTGGATCATATTGAAAATCTTAGGATGATAATTTTCTATTGCCAGGATTGAACATGAAACAAAACTGGCAACAGAAAGTACCATCTTCAAAACATATACCCTCAAAGCCAAAAAGAGAATTACTACTATCTATTAAGATGACCAATTAACTTAAACAACAGTTATTATTTACCTCAAGGATTGAATCCAGCATTTGAGACTAATTAAGGGAGCAACCTCTTCATACTTCATTGTAGATAGTATATCAAAACGAGTAATTCCATCTGCAGCATTCTGCATTGGAGGAAACATTAGAAGAAATAAAAGCAGTCTCTGATAATGATGAGTTTTCATTGGGATAGCCAGACATGCATTATAAAACAAATTTAACCAAATGAAATTAACCTTTTGGATATTAAATACATCAAAAGTACATCTGGTACCTGAGAGACACATTTACTGAACTCTGTAGCATAAATATCCTTACGAACAAAGGTCAAATGAACATGCATTTACATAGAATTTCAGAAGATTCAAAACATTTCCAATTATTTAGCTCTGAAACTGTGTTCACTAATTCTGGGAGACAATGTGCAGTTATACAAGATGCATGACAATCAAATAAACTATTTTCCTTGTAAACATTGATCATGATATGGAAGTAACATTCTTACACTGATTGAGGGCATAGTTACCCTCCTCATCCACCCAATAGGATTTTGTTTTGAAAGCGCTTCAGAGGGTGATACCGCCACCACTCTTTTGGGATCAGAGTAATGTATTAGCATGGTTTATGTCCACACGTGTTTGAAGAGCTGCTAGAATGCTATACCCTGTTGCCCAACTCAATAGAGAAAACACAATCACTGAAATTAGATTGATTATATTTTCTCTTTTGTACAAAGAGTTGGAGTATTTACACAAATCGTTTTGTAAACAATATTATGCCAAGGATAGTTAACAAAATATTATTTCCTATATTTTCTTTATTAAAACCTTTAAGTATACCTAAAGATATTCAAGTGTTAAATTACAAATTTCTATCTTTGAATTCCAATGTTTTATCTGTACATCAAATTTCTTAACAAATTTATATTGACTTTTTTTTTGTCGTATCCCCTGTCTCCATCTGCGCTGAGGCCTAATGGCAGAGCTGGCGGCCTCCAATTACGACAGACCCGACACTCCGAAGGCAGAGCCAACCAGTATTTACCAGCGCGAGGCTGGCCGACTTCGGGGCTGTGGTGGGCTCCGTCGGCTGTGACGACCTGACTCGGGACTGAGGTGTCCCGGCGGCGACGGCTTGGCTCGGGGCTGGGGAGGTGTCCCGGCGTTGGCGGCCTAACTCGGGACTGAGGAGGTGTCCCGGCGTTGGCGGCCTGATTCCGGGCTGTGGAGGTGTCCCGGCGGTGACGGCCTAACTCGGGACTGAGGAGGTGTCCCGGCAGTGACGGCCTGACTCCGGCCTGTGGAGGTGTCCCGGCGGTGACGGCCTGACTTGGGGCTGTGGAGGTGTCCCGGCGTTGGCGGCCTGACTAGGAGCTGTGGAGGTGTCCCGGCGGTGACGGCCTGACTAGGAGCTGTGGAGGTGTCCCGGCGGGGTGACGGCCTGACTTGGGGCTGTGGAGGTGTCCCGGCGTTGGCGGCCTGACTTGGGGCTGTGGAGGTGTCCCGGCGGTGACGGCCTGACTAGGAGCTGTGGAGGTGTCCCGGCGGTGACGGCCTGACTTGGGACTGTGGAGGTGACCCGGCGTTGGCGGCCTGACTTGGGGCTGTGGAGGTGTCCCGGCGGTGACGGCCTGACTAGGAGCTGTGGAGGTGTCCCGGCGGTGACGGCCTGACTTGGGACTGAGGAGATGTCCCGGCGGTGATGGCCTGACTTGGGACTGATGAGGTGTCCCGGCGGCGACGGCCTGATTCGGGACTGAGGTGTCCCGGCGGGAGCAACTTCGGAGGTTCGGCCACGGGCCCAGCAGACGACATCGTCGGGAGCTCGCAGGTTACAGGTTGGCGACCTGTTTTTCCGGAGCTCCCACGGCAACAGCTGCGTCCGCTGGACTGGAGGGCGGCAGCTTCGGCAGCTTCAACCACCCCGGGCCACGGAGTTTGAACCGGCCCATTCGCGGAACTCGGATTCAGCCGCGGGACTGACTTACTTACCAACACCCGGCGGGGTCACAACATCGAAGGCCTGGATTGCCTCAGCGCAGAGGGAGAGCAAGGAGGGAAGACACAAAGACTTAAGACTTTTGCCTTCCACCACAGTGAGGAGGTGCTTGGTGAACTCACTGTGGTGGATGTTAATTTGTGTTTATTGTGTTTTGTTAATTTATTAAATGTATGACTGCCAGGAACGAAATTTCATTCAGACCGAAAGGTCTGAATGACAATATAGGATACTTTACTTTACTTTATATTCGTAGATTTTATGTATTGTTGCAGTAAATGTTTTAATAATATTTTCCACTATTTTACTTCTTTGCAAACTTCAAAAGATTTAAATTTTGATTGTAAATACAATTGGCACATTTAATCTATGATTAAATCTCCTGATATGAGTTATGATTTACTTATTTTTAATTATTGTACCTACTTCTAAACAAAAAAATATCCAACATACATATGATGTGTTAATTTGGAGCAGGAGTGGGCACCTCAAGCCTACTCCATCAGCCAATGGGACAATGACTGAATTGATTACAAGTTCAACAATACATTTCCACCTTCAGGTCCGCTCCGGTTAGGAATGCCTGGCTGATGTAAAACGCGTACATACGAGCAATGTTTGGGACACAGGCAGATGGATTTGCCGACTGTTAACAGCCTGCAGGTATATTCTGCCGTGCAAGAACATGGGTTACAATCAGTTCTGTCATAACCTGGAGAGGACCTGTATTTGTGGCAACCTTTTACCGTCTTATGCCATCTATCTCCTCTTTAAAATATTAATCAGTTCTCTTCCTTAAAAAGCCTTGAATCAAAATTGGGGATTGCAATTGTTCATAATAAATAAAACAAATAAAAGCTGTCATATGACCTAATTTTGTAACTATTCTCAAATACATAGTTTTAATTAAACGTTTGCACCAGGAATAGTATTCAACTAATAAAAACGCAATTAATAAAATAAAATATTTAACAAATATAAAGTAAAAACTTACAATGTGCAGTTGGGAGGGAGTGCAAAGGATTCCATGGAAAGAAATGGTGTACTTGACACTGACATCACCAAGACTGGCCCACCACCGAGCAATGCAAAATTCTAGCGTTTTACCTTGCTAATAACAGTAAGGTAAAAAAAGTACATATTTACAAAATTATTTTTTTACAACTTTAAAGCAAAAAATAATTAAATGATTTTATGTTACGTTTATGCTCACCAAAACTGGAAATGCCTCCGAACAAGATCCTTTCTCTAAAAGTGATATGAATTTATAGAATTCATTGGTGCGATAAGCTTTTTGTTTCTCTAGTTGTACTGCATGAAGGACAAACTTTGAGGATACATCAGATGAAAGTGAAGAAACAGTAACCTCTGTAAAAAGGAAATTAAAATACACAAATATAAATAAGCAATAGCACTGCTCCCTTTGTGGAAATGGTAGCTATGCATTTTTTATATATGAAAACTCAGCCTCTGTGGTGATAATCAAATGTGGTTTTTGAAGTAGGAGTAAGGGACCCCAAAAAATGCAGTGGAAACTTCTGGTTCTTTCCTGCATTGTTGTCAGATTTGAAATTTTGAACTTCATGTAGATCTCCTGATTCGATACATTAAAACTGTAGCACAGTACCACAGAAAACATTGAGACCATTTTGATTAGGCCTCCATCTAACCAAAGATGGCAGACACAGCACCTCCACACCCCTCAGAGTAAAACAGACATTGGTTGCACGAGTTTAGGATACCTTCCCAGTTATTGTAACCACTCGCATACCAGAGGTGAAAGTCACTTTTTTTTTTTACTGCACCACCATATCAAAAAGATATCGGTGCCTACCTTTTTAACCAGCATTCTATTTCACCTTTGCAACCAACCATGCCTAGTCGAACAAGCCGAGCTAAAAAAAAACCTATGTATTTTTGCTCATTGCAACTGTTATCAAGTGGGTGCCTTACAGAAAATATTATTTTGTGGGAACATACTATTAAATTTGACAAGGAACATACTATTAAATTTGATTCCACTTACAAAAGTAAACAATTAAAAACAAGGTTGCTTAGAAAAAAAGTATATGTATATAGTGTCAGCACTTCTACATTTCACAAGTACATTTAATACACTAAAATATCTTGCATGTACTATTAAAGCAGAAATGACAGAATCCATTTGGAAAGTAATCTACCGAATAGAAAACAGTTTAAAATATGGTGCTCTTACCAGCCCAAGTAGCACCACAAGGAACGTCAAGAAAATGCCGTGTGATTTGGCCAGGTTTGAAGTGAACATCACTGCACACAAGCTCATAACCAGATGTTTCATGGACCCTACAATGAAGAATACAGGAGAGGTAACCGAACGTTTACAGTCTTAGAGGAAACATGGTCTTAAGTCTAAAGAAAATAAATAACTTTGAAAAAGGGGGAAAGATTGGGAGAAAATATGCATCACAATGCAGGATTGGGGAATATGTGCAGGGTGGTGATTGATGTAACAGAATTAAAGGGCACTCTTTTAAAAAGGTGTGGATGAACTTCTTTGCCACAGAGGGCTGTGGACGCCAAGTCAGTGGATATTTTTACGGCAGAGATAGGCATTGATTAGAACGGGTGTCAAGGGTTATGGGAAGAAGGAAATTGGATTAGGTGGGAGAGATCAGCCATGATTGAATGGGGGAGTAGACTCGATAGGCCAAATGGCCTAATTCTATACCTATAACTTGCGAAGTTATGAACAGAAGTGAAAGACATTACTCTAACAAAAAAGCCTAAAATATTCAAGGGCCTTTTGCTGTTCCTGCTGAAGATATGAACATTGAGTAGGAAATGAAAGCAATTTGATCCAAGTTGGACTATTTGGAGCAAGCCAGAGACACCTGAACTTTGAACAGCTAGAGTAATGTAACATGGGCAAGAAAATGTCAGAAAAAGTGAAAGTAAAAAAATGGTTGGAAGGTCCGGCAAGGAGCTGAAGTGAACTCAACCAAGACCAGAAGTGAATACACATAGATGAGAGCTTGGCAGAAAAGGAATGTCAACCAAAGTATTTTTTTAAACAGATATTTCAGGGCACCATGCAGGGAACTAGAAAGAAGGCTTAAGTTTGGATTGACTCAATTATAGCATGTTAGTAGAATGTAACAAAAAGGTTGGTATATTAACACTAGTAAATATCATGTGATCTGGGTCAGATGTCACGGAGTAAAAACACCATGCAAAAGAAGATTCAGCAATGTTCTGAAAGGCAAACGGCAGGCAGCTCTGCTGCATCAGGAACATGAGCTACCAACCTCATGCCCACACTCAACATATTTATACTCCCATTTTAACCAGGAGGACTCAACCATTCTGGCTTAACAGTAGTGCGCTCAACTTTGCACTTGAATAAACCACCATTGAACCATTAAATTGAGTGTAGAAATTTAATAGAAAATGAATGGGAATTTCTACACATCAGGCGAGGTCATGGCAGGAAAAGAAGAATGCTATAGGAAATTGTTAATCGTAACTACATCAGTCCGAAGAAGAGTTTCGACCTGAAACATCATCCATTCCTTCCCTCCAGAGATGCTGCCTGTCCCGCTGAGTTACTCCAGCATTTTGTGTCTTCCTTAGTGTAACATTAATCAGTTTTGATATGCACTCTAGAAATAACTAATAATCTAAGTTAACCTTGCCTCAAAAATCAGTCATATCACAATAGAAGGGTTTGAAAACAGAAGGTTATGACATCAAGACAGAAAAATCAATTGATAGATTTACTAACCTTAGTGGTACAGTGACTGTAATTGGAAGTCTAAACAAAGGCCCTGCGTCAGGAGCTGTGGTATCATAACCACAAACCTGCAATAAATAAATAAATTCAAGAACGATAACCAAAAATTGCAGTATTACATATAGTACCATAAATTATTGCAAATCTAGCCTCAAACGTGTGGTGATAATTACACTAAGCCTTTCAAAAAAAGAAAATTTAACATTATTCTTTGAATAATTTCAGAACACTTTATTTGTTACGGTCCTCAAGATTTAAAACAATTTAACCAATTTTATAAACAGCTTGTAATGAACAGCACATGTGCATGACACTAAAATAATGTACAAACGTAAACATGAACACTGGATTAACACCAGAGAATGGATCTCATTTGTCAGTTACTTGGCAAGAGCACTAAGTGACATGGTTATGGGTGTCTCAGGAAAGTGGGATGGCTTTTGAAAATGATCAGAGCAGTGATCTCTCTCTCATCAGAAAACTAGGTATTTACAAAAACGATTCAATTAGAGGCGATTATACTGCATCTGAAAGGGGAACTGAATTCAAAGGTGAAAGGTGGAGAGAGCAACAGGGAAGCAAGATTCAAAATTAAGACAATTCATTGAAAATAAAGAAAAGAATTACAACAGAATAGACAACACGGGCAATACAGAAATGAGATTATTTTCAAGCTGAATCTGCACATCCCTTTGCAAAGTCGAATGAAAGTATTTTTTTTTAATAGGATACAACGAGCATGTTTATTAGATGTATCATTTTCAATAAGGTACCTCAGTAAAATGCACCCCTTCATGAAGGCCAGATGGATTCACTCGAATATTTATATGTCGACACTGATTCATCAGCTCCAGATGACTGGGGCAATTAATCCATGAAGCATTGCAGGTTAGTGCTATGTGAAGTTGCAGAGATATCCGCTCAGAGTTTACTGGTGGAAAATGTAAGAAAATATCATGTAAAGCATCTATACAATTAAATAATTACACATTTGGGATCTTCACCTGCAGTCCATGTATGATTTTATAAGAAGATGTTGACATTTGGAATGTGACAGGTAAAAAACCGAGAAAGCTCCTGTGATATTGATCAAGTTAAATCATCTGCTTTACAAGACTTTTGCAATATCAGATAACGTCTTATTCTTTTGCCCAAGGGAAGCTGTGTTTCAAGGGTCCAAAACGTAATTAATCCCAGGCACAGAACAGATAAAATTTAAAGGAAAAAAGGAACTGCAGATACTGGTAAAGTGCTGGAGTAACTCCAGCAGGTCAAGCAGCATTTCTGGGTCAGGAAGTATCTTCAGATTGATTGTGTTGGGGCATGGGGGGGGGGGGGGGCGGGGGGGGGGGGGAAGAGAGATGGGTAAAGAAATCTGGAAGGGAAGAGAGGTGGACAAAGCCTGGCGGGTGATAGGTAGATACAGGTGAAGGAGGGTTTTTGATAGGCAGATGGTTGGACAAAGATCTCATTGGTTGGTTGGCCTCACTCTAGCAATGGATAAGACCAGAACAGAAAGGTCATTATGGGAATAGGAAGAGGAGTTAAAATGGTTAGCAACTAGGAAATCCAATAGGCCTTGCTGGACCGAGCGCAAGTGTTCAGCGAAACAGCCTCCAAGTTTATGTATGGTCCTGCCAATGTAATGGGAGAACACCAGATGCAGTAGATGAGGTTTGAGTAGGTGCATCTGAATCTCTGTCTCACTTGGAAAGACTGCTGGGGTTCCTGGATGGATCCGAGGATGGAGGTATCGGGACTGGTGTTAAGGGAAAGTACCTGGAGAGAGGGTGGTTTGGGTGAGAAGGGATGCGAACCAAGGAATTGTGGATGGTGCAGTCTCTGAGGAGGGTAGTAAAGAGTAAAAAAGTGAAAATGTGACTGGTGGTGGGATCTCATCCAAGGTGGCGGAAATGTCAGGGAATGATGCGTTGGACGCAGAGACTGATGGGGTAAAAGGTGAATGCCATCCTCATTTCACGAGAGCAGGAGCAGGATTAGGGGAACAGAGGAGATGTGGGTGAGGAGTCCATTTATGACGGGGGGGGGGGTGGGGGAGAGGGGAGAAATCATGTTTACTAAAGAAAGGATGTTTTAGAATGGAAAGCCTCAACTTTGGTGCAGATGCAGCAGAGATGGAGTTGATAACGTTAATGAAATCAACGAGTTCTGGAATGGTGCCAGTGTATACTTGGAACAAGGTTTGTTCAACGTAACCAACAAAAGGACAGGTATAGTTGGGAATCATGCAGGTGCCCATGGCTCCATTTTTCACGAAGAAAGGAAGAAGCATCAAAGGGAAGTTGTTGAGGGCAAGGATAAGTTCTGCTGAGCAGAGGAGTGTTAGTAGAGGGAAACTCATTGGGTCTCTGTTCAAGAAAGAACCAGAGGGCCTTGAGACTTTTCTGGTGGGGGATGGAGGTGGAAAGCGACTGGACTTCCATGGCAAAGGTGAGGCAATAGCAGCCGAGAAATCTAAAGTTATTGAAATGTTGAAAGGGCATGTGAGGAGTCTCATAAGTAAGTAGGGAGTGGACAAAGGTGGGGATGGGGGGGAAATAGGAATCAAGGTATTTGGAGATTAATTCAGTGGGTCTGCCAGGTCAGCCTTGTTTGTGGATTTTGGAAAGGGGATAGAAGCGGCAGTGTGGGGGTGGGGAACTATAAGGTTGGAAGCTGTGGAGGGGGGATTGCCAGAAGGGATGAGATTGGCAAGTCTGGCAGACGAAGGCCTGGTGTTCGCCTGCGGGAGGTCATGATCAAGGGGTAGGTATGATTAGGTACCTGAGAGCTGGTGTTTGGCCTCAACATGGTAGAGGTCCGCTACAATGGCAGCTCCCTCGTCAGTGGGCTTAATAACAATGCTGGAACTGTTGCCGAGTGAGCAGAGGGTGTGAACAGTGGGTGAGATTGGAGTGGGTAAGGAGAGCGGAGAAGTCAAGACGGTTGATGTCACGCTAGCAGTTGGAAATAAAAAAGTCCAGAAAGGGTAGAAGGCTGGCAACGGGAAGCCGAGGAGGAATGTTGGAGACGGGAGGAGTCTTGTAGACAAGGACTCCTTTCCAGAGAAAAAAAACCAGGGCAGAGGTGACGGAAGAAGAGCTCTACACAATGACAAGCCCGGAACTCATTGAGGTGTGGCCATGAGGGTACAAGGCAAGGCCTCCACCAGTACGATCCATTCCGAGAGGAACAGCACCTCATATTTTTCCTGGGTAGTCTGCACCCTAAAGTCATGAACACCAAATTCTTTAATTTCATATAATCCACCTCCCTTCTTTCCCTTCTCTCTTCTCTGATCTATCCTGTGTCTCTCACACATCCTATTCCTCCCACAATAATATCAAGGCTTTCACCCTGTTTCTTTCCCTGCCTACATCAGTGTGTAACCCATAAACTCCTCCCATTGGACCCCCCCCCCCACCTCAATGTTGAGTATAATTGTGCGTGACCCACAATCTCCTCCCTTGTTGTTCCCATCACCACCGACTCAGTTCCACTATTCACTTTCCTTTCTTATCAGATTTGTTCCCCACTCACCTCCCAGCCTGTCACCATCTCCACCCCATCCAACTTTTATCTGCTAATCAACTGCTCCCCTGTAGTTCCTGCCCCACTAATTTCATCCACCCTTTTATAACAACTACTTCTCTCTATTCTTTCAATCAGAGTGAAGAATCACAAGCCAAATCATTGACTGGCCCATTTCCTTCCACAGACACTGCCTGACCCACTGAGTTCTTCCAGCAGACTCAATTTGTGATCCAGCATTTGTACTCTCTTGTGCCGACATAAATAATTTTTGTTTAATTGACACTTAGATTGCATTATCATTTTTTAAAATTCTGATTTAGGTTTGGAGGTTATTCAACTTAGACATTCTGGCTCCTGTATCAACTGCCTGTGTTCTTACATTATTTGCAGATTTACAGGGCCCTGGTGAGACTGCATCTGAACTATTGTGTGCAATTTTGGTCTCCTAATTTGACGAATAACATTATTGCTATTGAGGAAGTGCAACGTAGGTTCACCAGGTTAATCCCTGGGATGGCGGGAATGACGTAGGATAAAAAAAAAAAATCAACTGGGTGTGTGATCGCTGGAATTCGGAAGGATGAGAGGAGATCTTATAGAAACATATACAATTCTTAGAGGATTGGACAGGGTAGATGCAGGAAAATTGTTCCCAATGTTGGGGGAGTCCAGAACAAGGGGTCACAGTTTAAGAATAAGGGGTAGGCCATTTAGGACTGAGATGAGGGAAACCTTTTTCACCCAGAGAATTGAGAGTTTGTGGAATTCTCTGCCACAGAAGGCAGTGGAAGCCAATTCACTGCATGTTTTCAAGAGAGAGTTAGATTTAGCTCTTAGGGCTTAGGAAATCAAGGGATATGGGGGGAAAAGCCAGAATGGGTTACTGATTTTGGATGATCAGCCATGATCAGGCTGGTTCAAAAGGCTGAATGGCCTACTCCTGCACCCATTTTATATGTTTCTTTGACACAGAAGTTACACTTCCAAATAGTTATGAGAAGGAAAGTCTGCTCTTTATTATTTATAATAGTACTAAAAAAATCTCAAACTATACTACACTGTAACAGAATATACTATTTTACTTCGGAGTCACGTGAGTGACTACGTGAAGAAGCCCCGCCTGGCGCTGGAACGGCATTACGTCGACGCTGACGGCAGAGCAAGAGCTGCAGAGGCAGCTCCTCGACAGCGGTAGGCACGGGCCCGCAGGTAAGTGCAGGGGAAAAAAATTATGATCCAATATAAAGATCTGATAATGGATCAAAACTAAGGCAGAAGTATGATAAATAAACATAATCAAACATAGCCTTATCCGAACCCATATAATTAGGAAAAGAAGGCCTGAAGTACGTGGAAGAGGTGCAAACAACTGTTACAAAATAAATTCATGAAATCTCCGATTGTGGGGGATTACAGGTGTATTATGATCATTAATTTAATATAACTAAGGACTACAAAAAATTATAGAAAGGATTGGTTCACCTGTATAAGAAAATGTAAAAATTTGATTTTAGGTTTGCACCCAAAAGTACTCCAATAAACAAGGGGTACGTACATATATATATTATAAATTACCTCAGTGTACAGATGTGATGGTATAAACCATACAAAACATCATTTTATATACACTTTCACAGTGTAAGAATATTTTATTAAAATGGAACATCTTCAACATTGAAATACAGTTGTTATTAACAAAGTGTTAATCAAATATTACAGGTGCTTGAAATTAATTAAAATGGGTTAAGCAGTGCAAGTTAAAACATTGTCTAAAGGATTAAATCCAGTTTAAGGCTGTTAAACAGAATACTGGAAGAACAATTGCACTGATAAGATCAGCACTTGCACTAATGAGGACATGGTCATGGTTATCTTGATCACATTTAAATTAGAGTCAGCTGCAAATTAGTGCTGCAATTACAAGTCTGTTGAAAGGCAAAGACTTGACCCATCACATAAAGCCTATGTTTTAGGCATTCATAAATATTCATAAATTACTATTCTGGATTTAGGAGTAATTCAGCACCATAAGAGGGGGAAAATTGTTCCATGATACAAATATGTCTTATGGTTTTGTTGACATACTTTGTCCCTCCATTAGAAAAGGAGCCTAGGTAAGAGTAATAAAGCTCCAAAAGAAGAAATACAGAAGATTATAAGAATATGTATGCCTTTGTGAGAGGCTTATGCAAATACCAAATGATACATTATCATTATTAAAGTAATGGATTAAAAAAAAAGGGGGTTCACAAGTTGCTTCAACTATAAGCTTAGCAGCTGTTGCAAGCTGAAGCAAGTATTAACAGATGATGGACAGCTTCTGTGAATATTTGGGTAAGATAAAAAATATTATCTATTCTTATAAAGATAATTGATACGTCTCTTTGTTGGGACTACGGACAATAATACCAGGTAAATGCAAATGAATTGTCCTAAGAAATTCTCCAAACATTTGTATTAATTATTGAATTATAATTATAGAATTATGGATTAAATATCGATTGTTCTATTATGGAAGTGTCCATGTCATATCAAGGTGTACAATACCACGGATGTGGCGTATATTAAATCACATAAGATAAGTAAAATAATAATCATGTGATTATCTGAGTAAACAGATGTGGCATATTCTAAAATGTTTAATCCAGCTGTTTATCTCTAAGAAAGAGACAATGTTATCACAGACAGCACATTAAGGGGGGAAAATATATTGTCATTAATATGGATTACTTACGATTAATCTGGTTGTATACAGATTAAATAACCGATTTTTCAAATGTTCTCGTGGGTAAACCAAGAACAGGAAAGGTGGATGCTTTTCTCTCAATTACATGAGGAAAAATGTTCTTTTTTTATGTTCCTAATTTTTGTCTGATAGGGCAGTGTCTGATGAAAATATAGCAAAACACTGCCAGATGCATTTTGGTGGTCCAAAACGGATCCTTCATGGTTTTCATAAATACTGAGTGATGTTGAACCACTTGTGATGATTCATAGTTGCAGTAATTATTGTTGTACAAAGGCATCCATAATATGAAAATATGAATTGACTATCTGCAGGTTGATCAGACCATTACAATAGTTTAATGGTCAAAGAAGTCTATGAATGTTTAACTAATATAACAACATAACAATAAAATAATTATGTATAAAGAAGTGTTATACCTGCAATTTGCAGAAATAAGAAAAAAAAACAATATTTTATAAGAAATTGCAAGTCTGTGTATACAGTAAAATTATTTGTCATATTAGATATGTGAGTTCTTGTGGATTGCATTTTTTCTGAGTATCTAATTGATAGAGCCAATAATAGGGTTCAGAGTGTTTTCGTCCTATTTACGGACAATATACTAACCAAGAAGTTATCAATATATATATATATTTTTATATATATATATATATAAAAAAAATCTGTCCAAAATTGCAATACATAAGTCTGGAGATCAATATAGTCCTGAATTGCCTTAGGCAATGGACTCCAGTTCTATCGATGCAAAAAAAGTTAACATTGAAAGTAATAATGCTGATGACTTTAGTATCAAGATAAGAGTGCAAATATTGTAAATATTACGTTATAATTGTATGTGGATACAGATTACATTATCATATATGTTTATGAATTTTTCCAAACAAAGCAGACCAAGAAGAGCTGGAACCAAGGTAAACCTATAAGCATATCCTGTCGGCCTTAAATTGTGTGTGTGTGTGTGTGTGAACATTGATGAAATATGTTAAAGTAACTAAGAGTCTCTGTGGTAATGAGACAGCACTATTTATTACACACAAAAAACCACATTAGGTTCAGTAAAACTGATGGTTCTAGAGAAATGTATTCTAGATGGTTAAACATTGAATAACACTCAGTGGAACTAGACACTGAAATGTGGAAAATTACTCTGTTAAGGAGGTAGATACATTCACAGGAATGGCACAGGATGAGCCACTCGAGCAAAGATGCAAGGCCACAGGAGGATGTAAAATAAATATTAAATTAAATGAAATCAGTCATTGTGTCACGATTGGACATGGAGTGTTGGGTTCTCTATAATTGTTGCTTTGTTCATACCATCAAATTATATATATCAATTGATATTTTGTGATAAACTTGCCTTTCAATAGAAAGGACATTACTTTTATTCTTTTATAATGTGAAATAATTTATCACATAACTTGAGGCAATGTTTGGGGGGAAAAATGTGTTATTTTGCTCATTACTGTGTTGTGTGAGCCAGAGTGTCGTATGGAAGGAGTCTACGACATGAAAAACACAGAAAGCTTCAAAATCTTCACGTAGTCACTCACGTGACTCTGAAGTGAAATAGTAAGATTAAACGAGAACATACCAGTTCGAAGTTTGATCGTTATTTTATGAGGAGTAACGATGAGGGATTACGTGCCCTCCACTCCCGACCCTCATAAAATAAATGATCATCTGGTGGTTCTAAATCTATGTTGAGCCTTGCTATCTTACTCCGGCTATTATGTTCTGTGTTTTTCATGCCGCTGCTTTGAAGTATGCCGTTCCAGCGCCAGGCGGGGCTTCTTCACGTAATCCCTCATCGTTACTCCTCATAAAATAACGATCAAACTTCGAACTGGTAAGTTCTCATTTAATCTTACTATTTCATAGAAATTATACAAGGAATAACTCTTAACCAACAGCTTTGTTCCTTTTCTAAATTGTAGTCAGCGTTGTGGGTTTTAACCCAGCTGACACATAATGAGGAGACACAAGGAATTGCAGATGCTGGTTTACAAGAACAACACACACAAAGAGCTGGAAAGTAAAACAACACATACACAAAGTGACGTTTCCGGTCAGAACCGTTCTTCAGACAGAAGGTCTTCTTCAAACATCAGTCTGAAGAAGGGCCCCCAACTTAAATCATCACCTATCCACATTCTCCAAAGATGCTGCCTGACCCACTGAGTTACTCCAACACTATTTTAGCAAAAATTGGGGAATTGTTCCAATGCTGGACATTTTCTTTCTGGAAAGTTTAAATCAAGTATTCATTCATCTTCTCTGTAGGATTAATCTTTCTTTTCAAATGTTTTTTTCTATCATGTTTCACTTTACTCATTATTCTTTCCCATCCTCCTTACCATTTTATTATGAAAGTATTTTTAAAATGTTTAGGTTCCAACTATATGTCTCATTGAGAACATAACGCCCAACGAAATGTGTCTAAAAATTCAGATTTTCAAAATTGGCCCTCTCACCACCCACCCACAACAAAATGAAAAAGTTCAATTCATTCAATTGGACTGGGTAGTAGTTACCCTCGAGTATAGAGCGATTGTATGCAACATTCCTTTTGGGGCATTGTAGGAGAATTTAGATCATATTGTTGCTACCACCACTAGTCAATCACAAAATAACCTGCTTTTCCCACTGCGATGCCAGACCATGGACTCCATCGACAAATAACTCAAAATTCTCCCATCACTAACCTTAGCATAACCTAATGTACCAATTTGCCATCACCCTCTTATCTCCATTAATGCCCCAGGGTCTCAAAGATGCTTGATGTATTCCACCATTCCGAACCAACCAAGAGCCCCAGTGTCATGGCTGATAATGTTTATAACCTCAATTCCATATTCCCGGCTACCCACAGAAAAGGTTCATTGTCAAGAATCTGCCCATTTCTACCTTAAAACGTATGAACACCTTTACTGGAAAAACATGCGATCAGAAAATTGCTCTCACCTGCATACTCTGGAAACACTGGTTCTATTGCTACTCCATGGTCCGAAGGTGAAGCCTGGTTGTGCAAATCACGCAGGTAAATTCCCCGTTGGTTGCCAACAAAAACATTAAAACCCAAATTACAAGTCGGCATGAATGAATTTTGCACAAGGTATTCATAAGCTTTATCAACCTAATAAGAGAAGAGAAATAGATTTCATATCATTCATTCTGAAACTTGTAAAGGGTAATATTTACCAAATAACAACACCAAAACATGACATAACAGCACTGCAGCATCTGGAAATATGGCCTGGAAGTACCAGTAAAGCAGTCTGAGTATTAAGAAAATAAATAAATGCCTAGCAAAATTATGAGGGGGATGATTCCAGCTCTGTATTATACCTAACTTACTCTGCAGCATAAATTGGCCCTGTGATACATGCAGGTTAATTTCTAACCTTCCAATTACTGCTTACAGCCAACTCATTACACCTAGAAGGAATGCACTCATAAATTCCATGAGGCCGGGATATACATGTTGCTAACTCACAAATATCCTCTGAAGTGGATTCGGTCATAAGGTCATAAGCGATAGGAGCAGAATTAAGCCATTCGGCCCATCGTCTACTCCGCCATTCAATCATGGCTGATCTATCTCTCCCTCCTAACCCCATCCTCATCCCTTCTCCCCACAACCCCGGCATCCATACTAATCAAGAATCTCTCTATCTCTACCTTAAAAGATTAGCATCTACTCCGTTGTTTGATGCACTACTACATTATTAGAAGTACAAAATAAATAAAATCAGACAGATTACTCTTATCAGACATCTTTTTACACTTTGTCTCTTCACCTATGTCACTAAAGTTGATTCTGTACAGTTGAGGCATGTAGAGCTCTGCATAGTACAAAGGTGAAATATTACTAAAAAATGTGGGGAATATTCAATGTTAATTTTCAAAGAGATCTTCTATTCTTGTGCAAGACAGTTCACATACAAGGTACAGCAAGTAATTAGAAAAGCAAATGGAACATTGAGCTTCAATTAGAAGATGCCCAAGATGGCGACTTTTGCGGAGCTCCGGAACATAAAAGGCTCAACCGCAACTTCCAACAACTTACCTGGATCAGGAAAACGGCAGAAAACTGTGCCGTTTCGGACAAGCTGCTTGAGCACCTCAAGGCTCTCGCAATTTTGCGGTCTCCCGCAGCTGTGGGAGCACTGGACTTTAAATTTTCCCACGCTCGCTGGAAATCACCCGACTCGACTGAGGAACCCAGGTCCTGTACCTCGGAACCCCGGGATGACCTCCAGAGCCGACGGGCTGGATCTCCCAGGAACAATGAAGCTCGAACTGCAGCTGCCGACTTTGAAGGAGCTGGAGCTGCTGCCTGTGAAGGAATCCCTGTTCCAGGGCAGGTTCGCAGAAACCACAGGTACAGTAAACTCAGTACCTGGAAACAAAGGGGAAGCCTCCATTGTGTCCCGAAATGTGGCAGTTCTTCAGGTCAGACTGAAGCGCAGGGGACTTCGACCCCCCTCTCCCTACTATCCTGCTGGCCAATGCACAGCCCCTTGAAAATAAAGTGGAGGGCTTAAGGGCAAGACTGCTTTTCAAAGGGAGCTGAGGGAATGCTCTGTGTTCTGTTTCAGATACATGGCTCACCCCCAGCTCCCCAGACTCAGCTGTCCAGCCTGAAGGGTTCTCCATCCACCGTATGGACCGTACACTGGCATCTGGGAAAGGGAGAGGAGGGGGCGTCTGCCTCATGGTCAACTCTGCGTGGTGCTCAGACGTGGCAGTCCTGTCCACCTCCTGCTCACCGCACCTGGAACATCTGGCGGTGAAGTGCCGTCCCTTCTACCTTCCGAGGAAATGCACCTCCATCATCCTGACCGCGGTCTACATCCCACCCCAGGTAGATGTCCGTCTGGCACTGGATGAGCTGCACGCCGTGGTCAACAAACACCAGACACAGAAACATAGAAAATAGGTGTAGGAGTAGGCCATTCGGCCCTTCGAGCCCGCACCGCCATTCAATATGATCATGGCTGATCATCCAACTCAGTATCCTGTACCTGCCTTCTCTCCATACCCCCTGATCCTTTTAGCCACAAGGGCCACATCTAACTCCCTCTAGAGAGAATTCTTCTGTCATCAGTTGTGGAGGTCTTCCTTGGCCTGCCAGTCCCTTTGCGATTAGTAAGCTCACCAGTGCTCCCTTTCTTCATAATGTTCCAAACAGTTTTGATTTTGGTAAGCCTAAGGTTTGTCTGATGTCTCTAACAGTGTTATTCTTGTTTCTCAGTCTCATAATGGCTTCTTTGACTGACACTGACACAACTTTGGTCCTCATGTTGATAAACAGCAATACAAGTTTCCAAAGGTGATGGAAAGACTGGAGGAAAGACTAGGTGCTGAGAGCTCTCATATACCTGCATTAAGGAGGCATTTAAACACACCTGAGCAATTACAAATACCTGTGAAGACCTGTGTCCCAAACATTATGGCGCCCTGAAACGTGGAGCAATGTATAAACTGAGGTGTAATTTCTACATGGTAAAATCAAAATACATAAAAACAGCCTTCATTAAAATCTGACCAGGTGCACTTTAACCACATGTGATTTCCTCTATTACGAATCTCAAATTGATGAGCACAGAGGCAAATAAATAAATGATGGGTCTTTGTCCCAAACATCATGGAGGCCATTGTGGTTAACCAGAGTTTCAGCTGGCTATCCATTCTGCAATTTGACCTTGCTCACAATCTTGTTTATTTTTGCACATAAAAGCTGCTTGGAAATAAGGTCATGACGTCATGAGTGATAGGAGCCGAATTAGGCCATTCGGCCCATTCAGTCTATGCTGCCATTCAATCATGGCTATCCCTCCCACCTAACCCCATTCTCCTGCCTTCTCCCAATAACCTGACACATGTGCTAATCAAGAATTTATCTATCTTTGCCTTAAAAATACACACTGACATGGCCTCCACAGCCTTCTGTGGCAAATAATTCCACAGATCCACCACCTTCTGACTAAATAAATTCCTCATGTCCTTCCTAAAAGAACATCCTTTAATTCTGAGGCAATGACCTATAGTCCTAGACTCTCCCTCCAGTGGAAACATCCTCTCCACCTTATCTCTATCAAAGTGTTTCACTATTCAGTACGTTTCAATGAGGTCCCTCCTCATTCTTCTCAAACTTCAGCAAGTACAGGCCCGTTGCCAACAAACGCTCATCATACATTAACCTACTCATTCTTGGGACAATTCTTGTAAACCTCCTCTGGACCCTCTCCAGAGCCAGTATATCCTTCCTCAGATATGGTTCCCCAAATTGCTCACAATATTCCAAATGTGGCCTGACCAGCACCTTATAGAGCCTCAGCATTACATCTGTTATGTTTCCAAGCTCTCTCAAAATAAATGCTAGCACCGAGTTTGTTTTCTTTACTACCGGTTTGACTTGCAGATTAACTTTTTTGGGAATCCTACATCAGCACTCCCAAGTCCCTTTGCACCTCCGATTTTTGGATTATCTCCCCGTTTAGAAAATAGTCTATACCTTCATTCCTACTACCAAAATGCATGACTCCACATTTTGCTACACTATATTCCATCTGCCACTTCTCTGTCCACTTTTCTATTAAATTTAATGCAGTGCACACTGTTGCATATCTTTTTTATTTCAACAAAATATGAGATGTCACAACAAGGAAGAATTCAGGCTTTGATGTTTATTCCTATGTGCAATTGTTCCTCCACATTCAACCTGTGCCTCATAGCTATGGTACTGTAGCAGTTGGTGGTTGTCCAGTCTCCAAACACTTGATGCCTGAAGCACTCTCAACAGTTTGTTTTTTCCCATACTTTATTTGTTTTTCAACACCTTGCCGTTGCATGAAATGCTATTTATTGCCCATCTCCTGCTGCCCTTGAAGGCGGAGAGCTCATTTCTCAAATGACATCCAGTATTTTTCTGGCAAAGCTATTCCCTCAGATCAATTATGGAGAAACTCGCAAGATTCAGATACAGCTCTGAATCGATATAATTTTACGTCACACTGCTGTTCAACTTGGAGTGACGTCGATAGGAGATGATCCCATGCATCTGGTCTTTGTCCTTAGTGACAAGGTCATGGGTTTGGAAGGTGTCAGGGTAGCTAAGATTCTGCTTTTTTCTCTCTTTTTGAGTGAAGAAAATATCCAGCTTTACCAGCTAGGCTTGACCTCTTGCTCTGAAATTCACAACATATTATTTAGGCTAGCATTCATTTTGTCTATATTTTCCGCAAACTGCTCCCAATTCACTTTGACCAGATTAACTTGTTTTAGATTTGCAGCATTTTGATCTCCAACCTAAGATACCAGCTTTCAAATAAACATCATTGCTTCAAGAGCATATAACCCTGCTTTCATCATGATCTGACGTTTAAAGATACGATGCACAACCATGTGTTTTACAATATTCTGAACGATGTCTGCCACAGAAAATGCTGAACAGTAGGCACAAGAGACTACAGATGCTAAGGTCTGATGCAACAATCTGCTGGAGAAAATCAGTAGGTCACAATTATCTGTTGATGAAAATGGTAAATGTTTCAAAACCCTGCATGCATTAGCATTAAAGAGAATCCCAAGACATTTTATTTTATACATAGGGAGAGGGTTGGACAACTCAAATATAAATGAGGGAATTTATACTTGGAGTCCGAGGTAGAAATTCAGTATTCACCAAAGAAAATAACAAAATTAGTAGTTTAGCGGACGCAGAGTTGTCCATTAAAGAACGAGGCAGACACGAAATTTGTCCAAAAATGTTGCCCTTTATTGTTACACTAAGTCTCCTCACTCACCAACCCCGTGTGCGCACGATTAACCCCTTAAATACTCCCCAGGGGTACCTGTGACCACACCATGACCCCTACCTCTCGTCCACCGTGAAACACGACCCCCCCCCCCAAAAGAGCTGAAGGTCATGTATAATGCGTGGCCCCACCACCCAGTGCCGCCACATTCTCCCCCCCCCCCCCCCCCCAGAACCGGAGGTACAAAAATGGATGGGCTGCCGAACCTCGTACGTACATCCCCACGCAAAGGTTTATTTCCTGGTAAGGACGAACTAGGTGGGACCTGAGACAGCAGATGCCCTCAACAGCGATCACTCAGGTCCAAATGGGCCGGCTTCAAACGAGCCACCGACAGGCATAAAGCCCACTTTCTGCCGCCTGGCCAGCCACAGCTCGTCAGCACGCTCCGCTAGAGCCCGGGGGCTTTCAAAACCTACCCCTGTGAGGAGCGGGCTGATGTCGTCTGGAAGCTGCTGCAGGTAGACATATTCAAAAAACATGCAGTGGTGGTGGCCGTCCATGAACGAGAGCATCTCGCTCATTAGGGACGATGGTTTCTGATCACCGAGCCCACCCATGTTGTAAATGCGGCCGCTCGCTCCATCCGACTGAGGCCAAAGGTATGGAGCAGCAGCGCCTTCAGGCCGCCGGTGGATCCTGCAGGAAGGAGATTATTCGCCCAGCCATTTCCTAGTCGAACGCGCCGACCACGTAATGGTAGCGGGTCTCATCGTTGGTTACCCCGCGAACGAAGAGTTGTGATTCGGCCTGCTGGAACCATACCTGAGAGCTGATGGTTATGTATAGCGCGTGACCCACCACCCGGTGCCGCCACATTACCCCCCTAATATGTAAGAGTGTTTTGAGATCAAGAAGTTGGCAGTGTTGGGTTTCTTGACAAGTATCAAGGTGGATAAATCCGCAGAGACATGTTACTGGGGACTTGACACGCATCTTCCTATCCTCTCTTGCCAAATGCAAGGTACTAGAGAATAGCCAATATTATTCCTTTGTTTAACAAGGGAAATAGGGATGCTCCAGGAAATTGTATGCCAGTAAGCTTCATATTAATGGCAAGGGCTAATTAGGGACAGCCAACATGGATTTGTAATGGGCAGGTCATATCTTAACGATTTGATGAGTTTATGGCTCTGGATATCGTCCACATGGACCTTAGTAAGGCATTGCACGTCCCTCAAGGTAGGCTCAACAGAAGGTAAAAAGATGCATTGGGTCCATGGAGACTTGGTTGTTTGGATTCAGAACTGGCTTAGCCTTAGTAGATAGAGTGTAGTTGTGGAAAGGTTTTAACCTGGCTGACGGTCTGTGACGAGTGTTGTACCGCAGAGATGCTGTTGTTTGTGATGCATAGGAAATTGACAAAAATGTAGATGCATTGGTAGCAGGATTGCAGACAACAAAAATTGGCGGTGCAACAGTAAAGTGAGGTATCAAAGGATACAGCAGGGATATCGAGCAGTTAGATAAGGGGGAGAAATGGCAAATGGCGTTTAATCCAGGCAAGGTCTTGGACTTTGGGAGGTCAAATATTGGTAGAGGTATAGTTAATGGCTGACCACTTAACAGCATTGTTTAGGTTAGTTTATTATTGCTACATGTGCCAAAGTTCAATGAAAAGCTTTTGTTCATGTGTTATCCCGTCAAAGAAAAGACTGTACGCGATAATCAAGTACACAGAGTACTGTACACGTTGGTGTACAGAAAGGTCTTGGGATAAAAGTCCATTACACTCTGAAAGTAGTAATACAAGTAGATAGAGTGGTAAAGAAGGCACATGGCAGCTTTTTAAAGCATCCAAAGTTCAACCTTCGTTAAGCCACTAATGTCGGAGATCATTAAAGTAATCTCACACACGTCACGACATTCTGGAGATAGCAATTATGAATCTTCCAGACGTAGTTCGCTGATTAAGAGCTTGTTTATTGTAGAAATACAGAACAATTAAATAACTCTTAACTTCCGTTCTTAATCGTCGTCCCAATCATGCTCGTGGTCATGATGATGTGTCGCAGACATGGTAGAAAACTGTATCATCTCATGGCTCCGACATCAAAACCAAAACTAATCTATCAGAGTGCCTGCGCTAGACTCTTCTGGCTAAAAAACACACCCAGACTACGTAAATATCTCCACCCACATTAACACAGGCAGATAACAATTAAAGGTAACTAGATATGTGGCTATAATAAACTTACTTAAGCTAAATGGCTACTACACTTTCCTTCAATAATTAGTGCATTAGTCACAAAGTCACGTTGCGACTTGCAAAACGTTGGTTCAGTCACATTTGGAATATTTTGCACAGTTCTGATTGCCATATTACAGAAAGGGTGTGGCAATTTGGAGAGGATGCAGCATATTAGGTACAAGGAGAGGTTGGACAAACTTGGGTTGGTTTACTGGGCCAAATCCCGGAATACATCATTGAATCTCATTCCCATTCCTCCAGGTTGCCTGACCCTCTAAATTCCTGCTGCACAATGGTTTGCTCAAGATTCCAACATCTGAAGTTCCTTGTGTCTCCATAAAAGTGCTAAATGTGTCTAGAAAGGGTTCTGCAGTAAAAATGTGTAACTGAACTCAATATAAGCAGAGTCAATGAGAACCTCAACAATTTCCACCATCACAATATAATTTCAGAAGTTATAGGAGCAGAATTGGGCCATTTGGCCTAGTGAGTCTACTGTGACATTCAACAATGACTGATCTATCTTTCCCTCTCAACCCCATTCTTCCCTGTAACCCGACATTCTTACTAATAAAAAAACCTGTAAATCTCGGCTTTAAAAATACCCAATGACTTGGCCTCCACAGTAGACTGTAGCAATGAATCCCACAGATTCACCCACCTCTGGTCCGAAACTCTCCCACAAGTGGAAACATCATATCCATATCCAACCTATCCAGGCCTTTCATTATACTGTAAGTTTCAATGAGTTTCATTCTTCTAAACTCCAGAAAGCACAGACCCTGAGCTCAGACGTTAATCCAATCATCCCTAGGATCATTCGTGTATACCTCCTCTGGACTCACTCCAGCACAACCTCCATCAGGTATGGCGCCAAATACTGCTCACAATACACAAAATACAATCTGACCATATAAAGCCTTAGCATTACATCCCTGCTTTTAAAACCCAGTGTTCTCAAAATGAATGCTAACATTGCATTTGTCTTCCTTATTACCGATTCAAACTGCAGATTAACTTTTAGAGAATCCTGCGCCAGCACTCCCAAGTCCCTTTGCACCTCCGATTTCTGAATCCTCTCCCCATTTAGAAAATAGTCTATGCCTTTATTCCTCCTACCAAAGCGCATGACCGCACACTTTGCAACGCTGTGTTCAATCTGCCAATATCAAGGGTAAACCTGACCCCAAAAGCTCCCCCTGAACATTATCAGCTCTTTAGAGATTGCTTGTGTACTTTCAGACTCTATGATTAAGTAGTGCACAACAAAATGGATGAGGAAACCCCAACTAAGCCGTTAGAGGTATGACTGAACATAACAACACAGCTCATCAATGGAATTTACAGACGTCTTACCCCGAGGCATTTACCACCATTGCTGGGGACTTCAATAAGGCAAACTTAAAGAAATCACTCCCCAACTTCCACCAACATGTCTCCTGCTGCACCAGAGGACCAAACACCATCGACCACTGCTACACCACCATCAATAATGCCTATCGCTCTATCCCTCGCCCTCACTTCGGTAAATCCGACCATACCACGGTGCTGCTTCTTCCTGCCTACAGGCAGCAATTAAAGAGCGCACCCCAGAGGCGAGGACAGTACAGAGCTGGTCGGGGGAGGCAGAGGAACACAACTTCAGGACTGTTGAGTCTGTCGACTGGGCAATGTTCAAGGACTCGGCAACGGACTTGAACGAATACGCCACAGTCGTTACAGACTTCATTAAGAAATGTGTGGAGGACTGCATCCCCACAAAAACCTTCCGAGTGTTTCTCAATCAGAAACCTTGGATGAACTTTGAAATCCGCACGCTTCTGAAGACCAGACACTGGGCATTCATGTCAAAAAGGCCAAAAGGGAGTTCTGCTCCAAGCTGGAGGATGAGACAGATGCTCGGCAGCTGTGGCGGGGCCTGAATGCAATCACCTCCTACAAGGCGAAATCAGGAGGCAGCTCGAATGTCGGCGAAACAACACTCCCTGATCATCTCAATGGGTTTTACGCACGCTTTGATAGGGAGAACACCGATGTGCCTTCCCGAGCCATATTCGCTGTGATGGTATTTCAGTCTCAGATGACGATGTCAGGAAATCCTTCAGAGGGGTGAACCCTCGAAAAGCTCCTGGACCTGGTGGTATACCTGGTCGTGATCTAAAAACCTGTGCGGACCAACTGGCTGGAGTTTTTACGAACATTTTTAACCTCTCACTTCTTGGGTCTGAGGTTCCCACCTGCTTCAAACGGGCATCAATTATACCAGTGCCCAAGAAGAGCAAGGTGACGTGCCTCAATGACTATCGATCTGTGGCACTAACGCCTGTGGTGATGAAGTGCTCCGAGAGGTTGATCAAGGCGCAAATCAACTCCTACCTCGACAAAAACCTGGACCCACTGCAGTTTGCTTACCGCCACAACAGATCAACGGTGGATGCGATCTTGCTGGCTCTCCACTCCGCTTGGACAACACAAACTCATATGTCAGGCTGTTATTCATCGATTACAGCTCTACATTTAATACTATCATCCCCTCCAAGCTGGTTACCAAACTCGCAGAACAGAGTCTCTGCGCATCCCTCTGCAATTGGATCCTCAACTTCCTCATTCACAGACCAGTCTGCTCGTATTGGTGGAAATGTGTCAGACTCGATAACAATCAGCACGGAAGTACCTCAAGGCTGCGTGCTCAGCCCCCTGCTGTACTCACTCTATACCCATGACTGCATAGCCGGTCATAGTGCAAACTCCATCATCAAGTTCGCTGACGACACCACTGTTGTGGGACGTATCACTGAGGGGATGAGTCAGAGTATAAAAGAGAGATCGAGCGACTGTCCATATGGTGCCAGCACAATAACCTGGCCCTCAACACCAGCAAAACCAAGGAACTGATTGTGGACTTTGGAAGGAGTAGGATGGGGACCCACAGTCCCGTTTATATCAACGGGCCGATGGTTGAAAGGGTCAAGAGCTTCAAATTCCTGGGCGTGCACATCTCTGAAGATCTTTCCTGGTCCGAGAACACCGATGCAATTATCAAGCGCCTCTACTTCCTGAGAAGATTACGGAGAGTCGGTTTGTCAAGGAGGACTCTCTCTACTGTGCACCTGTAGAAGTCAGAGAGCTTGCTGACCGGTTGCATCGTGGCTTGGTTCGGCAACTTGAGCGCCCCGGAGAGGAAAAGACTACAAAAAGTAGTAAACACTGCCCAGTCCATCATCGGCTCTGACCTTCCTTCCATCGAGGGGATTTATCGCAGTCGCTGCCTCAAAAAGGCTGGCAGCATCATCAAGGATCCACACCATCCTGGCCACACACTCATCTCCCTGCTGCCTTCAGGTAGAAGGTACAGGAGCCTGAAGACTGCAACGACCAGGTTCAGGAATAGCTACTTCCCCACAGCCATCAGGTTATTAAACCTGGCTCGGATAAAACTCTGAACATTAATAATCCATTTCTGTTATTTGCACTTTATCAGTTTATTTATTCATATGCGTATTTATGTATATAATGGTACATGGACACACTGATCTGTTTTGTAGTCAATGCCTACTATGTTCTGTTGTGCTGAAGCAAAGCAAGAATTTCATTGTCCCATCAGGGACACGACAATAAACTCACTTGAACTTGAACTCACTTGGACTTGAGCTTTGTAGCAAAGACGTGGATTGGAAGAGTAAATCTTTCTACAGTTCAAAGGGGCTAAGCTGAAACCATCATATTGAAAATAGTTTTGATCACCTTATACAAAGAAGAATACACTTGCTTAGGAAGAACCACAGTCTGGATACATCAGATGGATTCCTAGAATTAAAGTTGTCTTGTGGGGAACAACAAAGTTACATTTAGATGAACTAAGCATATTAACAATAAGGGGATTAGATCAAAATGCTGCAATCCTACCACATCGAGACATGAATTGTGATGGATAATTAATTGGGGCCGCAGTGTCACAGCTGGCAGAGCTGTTGCCTCAGACCATCGGAGACATGTGTGGGATCCTGACCTCGGGTGCAGTCTGTGCAGAGTTTGCACGTTCTCCCTATGATCGTGCGAGTTTCCTCCGGGGTACCCTGGTTTTCTCCCACATCCCAAAGACACCATGAAGATATTACTAAATTAAATGATATGGTAGTATTTTCCACATGATCAAACTATATTATGTTGCATTTCACTGTACCTCGCTAAACCTGTTAGATCCTGGCAAAGATTCTAAATCTATCCGTTAATTAATACATCACTGACAATAGTTAACTTCATCAAAGCACTCAAATACTGTAAGCCAAGTTTATAAAAACTGGAATATTACAAACATACCTGAATTATACCATGTCCTTGTGCAAATACTTCAATGTCTTCAATCTTCATGGCAGTGTTTTCAAGGGCTCGCCGAATGAAATGAACACTGTAGCCAATACCATTAGCTTTCAGGCCTTGAAAAATGTATTTAAGCAGAAACGCATACAATATAAATTAAAATTGCACACACAGCACAATACAGCATGGGTCAGAAGAAGCGATAATCAGAGTATTGATCACCAAGGTACAGAGAACAATCAAACAATGGAACTAATGCAGAAAAGCTGTATGAATGGACCTACAATATTTTAGTGCCTGCAGGAACACACCAGGATTGGCTGAAAAGCATTATTCAGCTGCGTAAAAGTTGTGAGCACACACAGAACTAAATGTCAAGATGCATGTTTAGGAAACATTTAGTTCATATTCTGTTTTCTATAAATTTAAAAAGGAATCCAGTGACTTATCTAAAATCCAATCACTGATGTATAAATCTCAAGTTCTGGCACCATCAACTTTTGCTTTGAAATAAGTGACGGGTGGAGACAAATATCAAAAAAGTCGTCAAAATACGACTAATTCCATATTAAAATTAATATTCATAATGCTAAGAAAATGGTGCCAGTTTAAGATGGCGTACAAGTATGTATTCTGTAGCGCAGGGTGACGACAACAACTTGGCATAATCAGTGTGTGTGAAATAACAGACATTTTGTTGACACATGGTTTTCACAATAATTCTGCCACACTTAACACTTTGTTTAAAATCCCAACTACTAAAATGCCAATGTTGGCCAATAAGGAATAGACATTTCAATGAAAGTTTGGACTGCATTAACAAGCAACTAAATTAAACACATTTACAACCATGCGGTAAAATGTCATGTCTTGTTAGCAATCATGGTGCTACATTTTTAAAGATACAAAAATATTACTCTATTTCTCAATTTCAGCCATTCACTACCAGACAATTTATTACCTGAGAGCAGCAGAGCAATTCCTCCACATGCATTAGGAGAAGACATTGAGGTCCCATTCATCAGTTGTGTTCCGCGTAGAGTCCAGTTTGGAACAGAAGCTATAGCACCACCAGGCGCACTAATACTCACTCCAAGAGCTCCATCAGCACTTAAAAACATTAAGACAATTGATATACTACACTGCAAAGATAAAAAAAAAGGCAAGAACATGCTTGCAATACAGGTAAAGTAACTTCACAGACTTTTTTAAAATACAGAACAGTAATTTTCATCCATCAATCATCTGAGACCCAAATACTGAATGTTCATTCACTGCCGTAATTTTAATCATCTTGCTAGTGGTAAAAATTGTTAATCACGTCATCATTCACTTTATCATTCATCTGCAGCAGAAACGTAATAACTTCAGGATAGTTTTAATACAAGGAAGTTCCTCAAATTCTTTCTTATAAATACGAAAAGAGCAAACTTCCAGAGGGTTTGAGTATTCAATGTAAACAATTCTTACGACAATACGGCACAAACTATTTTTTCCTCAAAGTTTATTTCCGATACACTTTAAAAAGTCCTTTACTTAAGAGTCATAGGGACGTCCAGGACAGAAACATGCTCTTTGACTCAATTAATTCATACCAACCAGGTTTTATTACAGAGCTAGACATGCTTGCCAGTGCTCTCTAAACCATTCCATTCCATATACCTTTCAAAACATCTTTCAAAAGTCACCATTATACCCTTGTCTACAGCTTGTTCCAGCAGCTCATTCCATTGTATGCAGCATGTTCTGTTTGAAGTAATTACCCCAGGTGTATTTTAAATCTTTCTACCCTCACCTTAAATGTCTACTTCTATGGCCTCTGGTTTTAGACAAACAACAGGGGACCCAGCATAGATCCCTGAGGTATGCCACTGGTCACAGGCCTCTACTCAGAAAAATAATCCTCCACTACCATCCTCTTGCTCAGAAAACAAAATTATTTACTATTTTGAAAATGCATAATCTAAACTTGAACTCTAATTCAACAGTGAACTTTACAGTCTTGCTGCACAGAATCTTCTAAAGAAGGGAGTACCACTCAGCCTTGAAATAAACATTGAGTAAGCAGAAAATACTCAACATCTCAGGGAGCATCTGTGAAAAACCTTTTAAGTCAATGGCCTTTTATCAGAGCTGAATGAGAAAGAATAGAAATGAGTTTTACATTGCAGAGAACAAAGGTAATGTCTGTAAAAGCATGAAGATTTTCCCGGTCTTACAATCATCGAGCTATAGAGCAAAAGAAAAAGCAGGCCTTTTGGTCTATTTCAGTCAAGCCCCCCAAATTGCCCACACCTTGCCCCATATCCCTCCAAACTCTTCTTATCCATATAGCTATCTACATGTCTCTGAAATGTCATAATTGATCCTGCCGCCACTACTACTCCCAGCAGCTTCTATACATTCGCCACCCTATGCCTGAAGAAGTTGCTCCTCAGGTCCCATTTAAATCCTTCCCCGCTCAGATTGGAGTGGGTTGTGCTGGCTGTGGCCAGCTTTTCTGAAGGTAAGTGCCAGGGTTTAGTCATTGCATGTCTGCATTATGTTGTGTGACAGATGCTGATGTGTCATGCTGCTCCAGAGACTCGACATTAAATTCAATGATGGAGCCCAGGGTTGTTCCAGATATCCTGCCTCTCCCACCCAAAACCAGATTAGGGATCTCTTTTTATTTTAATGGGGATTTCTAACCAAGAGAATGGAGGTGCTTCTTATGTTTGTTTCACATGCTTATTGATTTGTAGGTATTTTAATGCATTTTAACTAATGTTTAACGATTTTAATTTATTTTTTAATCTTTTCTGAATACGACATTTAAAAGCTATATGATTAAAAAACCTTCAAGTTTCGACAGGAGCTCTATCCATTGCTTTGTCTCCTGTCCAAGCCTTTTAAACTGTTCCAAGGTGGAGCTTCAGCACTATGTTCTTAAGACTTACTTGCCTCTGAGGCATTGAAAGACTTCAGATGACACCTTCTAGCTGCAGATAGTTGTCTAGTTCAATTCGCCGCATCTGGCCCAAATAATGTGGGCATGGATTGCAGTTAAGAAATCCTGGCAACAGCCCAGATTCATAAAATATAAAACTTTTCCTGCTGCCATTAACAATTTTCTGTAGACTAAAACATAATCACCTACTAGTTGAGCCAGCAAATGCAAAAATCAAATTAAATCATCCCTTCAGATGGTATTTATTTTCAAAAACTTGAAAAAGGTTTTTCCTGTGACCATGTGGGTGTAGTTGATGAAAACATGGGGAGAATAAATATGGGATTAATATAGGTTTGTGTAAATGGATGGTCGATGGTCAGTGCGGACTCATTGGGCTGAAGGGCCTATTTTAATGCTATGACCTACAGTGGCTTGCAAAAGTATTCATACCCCTTGAACTTTTCCAAATTTTGTCGCGTTACAACCACAAACGTAAATGTATTTTATTGGGATTTTATGTGATATACCATCAGAAAGTGGTGCATAATTGTGAAGTGGAAGGAAAATTACACATGGTTTCCAAATTTTATTACAAATAAAAAACTGAAAAGTGTGACGTGCAAAAGTATTCAGCCCCCCCCCCCCCCCCCCCCCCCCCCCCCCCCCCCCGAGTCAATACTTTGTAGAACCACCTTTCGCTGCAATTACAGCTGCAAGTCTTTTGGGCTATGTCTCTACCAGCTTTGCACATTAGAGAGTGACATTTTTGCCCATTGTTCTTTGCAAAATAGCTCAAGCTCAGTCAGATTGGATGGAGAGCATCTGTGAACAGCAATTTTCAAGTCTTGCCAGAGATTCTCAATTGGATTTAGGTCTGGACTTTGACTGGGCCATTCTAGCACATGAATATGCTTTGATCTAAACCATTCCATTGTAGCTCTGGCTGTATGTTTAGGGTCGTTGTCCTGCTGGAAGGTTAACCTCTGCCCCAGTCTCAAGTCTTTTGCAGACTAACAGGTTTTCTTCCAAGATTGCCCAGTAATTGGCTCCATCCATCTTCCCAAGAACTCTGACCAGCTTCCCTGTCCCTGCTGAAGAAAAGCATCCCCACAGCATGATGCTGCCACCACCATGTTACACAGTGGGGATGGTGTGTTCAGGGTGACGTGCAGTGTTAGTTTTCTGCCACACATAGCATTTTGCATTTAGGGCAAAAACTTCCATTTTGGTCTCATCAGACCAGAGCACCTTCCTCCACATGTTTGCTGTGTCTACCACATGGCTTGTGGCAAACTGCAAACGAGACTTCTTATGGCTTTGTTTCAACAATGGCTTTCTTCTTGCCACTCTTCCATAAAGGCTCGATTTGTGGAGTGCATGACAAATAGTTGTCCTGTGGACAGATTCTTCCACCTGAGCTGTGGATCTCTGCAGCTTCCCCAGAGTTACCATGGGCTTCTTGGCTGCTTCCCTGATCAATGCTCTCCTTGCCCGGCCTGTCAGTTTAGGTGGACGGCCATGTCTTGGTAGGTTTGCAGTTGTGCCATACTCTTTCCATTTTCAGATGATGGATTGAACAGTGCTCCATGAGATGTTCAAAGCTTGGGATTTTTTTTATAACCTAACCCTGCTTTAAACTTCTCCACAACTTTATCGCTGACCTGTCTGATGTGTTCCTTGGGCTCCATGATGCCCAAGGAACTTTGTTTGTTCACTAATGTTCTCTAACAAACCTCTGTGGACTCTATTTACTAATTAGGTGGCTTCCGAAGGCAATTGGTTGCACTGGATATTATTTAGGGGTATCAGAGTAAAGGGGGCTGAATACTTTTGCACGCCACACTTTTCAGTTTTTTTAATTTGTAAAAAAATTTGAAAACCATGTATCATTTTCCTTCCACTTCACAATTATGCGCCACTTTGTGTTGGTCTATCACATAAAATCCCAATAAAATACATTTCCGTTTGTGGTTGTAATGTGACAAAATGTGGAAAAGTTCAAGGGGTATGAATACTTTTGCAAGCCACTGTATATTAAAAATAATTCTCTCTAACCAAATCAAAGTACTGCACATGTTAGAAATCTAAAATAAAATGAGGGGATGCTGGAAATGCTTAGACAAAAACAGATTTAACAATCAGGATTAATGATCTCATCAGAACTGCAGAAGTGAGAAAACAACAGCATTTTAATAGAAAACAAATCTCTACCAGGGAGACCAGTTGTGTATATAGAAAATGGGAGGAGGCTGGGTAAAAGAGGTCTTGGATCTCCCTAGGTTGCACGGGAAAGTACAATGAAAATAAGAGTGATGGGTGGAGATAGAAGAGTGAACACACAACTCTAATTTGAAAGTGTATTGGATTACTGAAAGAAAAGGAAACAGGAAACATGTGTCCAATTGTGGACATCATTGAATGTGATAATTATGGTGAACCATTGAATGTGGAGGATGGCAAGGCAGAAGATGAGCAGAAGAGAAAATCTATCCCATTGTGGGATGAAAGCAGAAATATGACAAATAGAGGCGATGCAGATGACAGTTGTGTTGCTAATGATTTGTGTGGAAGCTGTGCATCAGGTGACAATTTAAAAAAAAAATAGTACAAATGTTGAAAGTCTTGTCATCAGAAGAGACATGATAAAAACAAATAAACTGGGAGAACAAAATAGGGTTCTTGCAGAATCTGGGTGCAAGGAAGTATTGGGAGTTGGCAATAGTTTGCTGATTATGGAGATAGAGGATTCAAGGAATGAAAGAGTAAAATATAAATCACAGTAAAATTAGGACAGGATGGTAATTACTAGCCAAAGCAATTATATATTCTAGTTCTGTGCCAATGCAGGAAGCAGCACTAATAAAGTCATCAATATATAAATAAAGGCCCGAGAAAAAACAAAATGAAAATGGTTCCGTAAAGAAACGGACATAGCATGGGCCAACGCAAGTTCCCATAGCCATACCTTTTATTTGGAAGAAAGTGCACAGAGTGGAAGGAGAAGTTGCCCATTATAAGAACAGGTTGAGCCAAGTAAATGAGAGCGGTGTGGAGGAGGTTCAATTGGGCCTCTGTTCACGGAAGAACTTTGATCATCCCCGTGTGAGTGGAATTGTAGAGAAATTAAACATCTGTAATGAAGATAAGCCAAGCGAGACAAGGAAATTGAAAACAGTCAAAGGGGCAGAGAGCATGAGAAGGCAAAGGTGCCACAAAAATGTAATGGGAAAGATGTAAGATGTAAGTGGGAAGGACTGTTCAAGGAGATTCAAAGCAGAATTAAATAAATGTTGTGGGACAAGAGCACATTGAAACAATGGGTCCATCCAGAGAGCACTGTCTGTTTATCTTGGGGAGAAGGCAAAAGCATGCTTAATTAGATTTCAAGGCTGAAGGCTACGGAGGAATGCTCTTTCAAAAGAGAGTTCTTAAAAAAGTGAGATTCTCACCAGTTTTCACACCCTCCTACAAATAAGTATGCATTGTAATCATAATATTTAAAACAACAAATTAATGTCATTAAGAGTATTTTTTTTTAAATGAAATCAGGTTAATGCAACATGCACACAATTTCAATATAACTGAATAAAAATTAGTTATAGGAATACTTTATTGTCACATGTGACTAGGCACAGTGAAATTCTTTGCTTGCATACACAATGTATACAAATCACAGCCACCTAAGGTGCTGATAATGATGTGTAAAGGAGACAACAGAATATACTGTTACTGTACAGTTCAGGGTTTAATAAGAATCATTGCACTATCCACAATGCATCACCATAATGCTTCCTCAATAAACTAATAAGATCACCAACACAGCTTACCATGGTCCCCTTGAAGACCAGGTGTACTGGTTGGCAGGCAGCTTCTCTCGCAAGGAGTATTCAGAAACCATCATGTCGGGTGAGACATATGCACCAACACCTGTGGAGTTCAAAATAACATTACAGAACTAGTAGTTGGAAACAAATTATAGTAGAATTACTTCTAAACCTTGCGGACCAGTCAGTCTATCATATCCAGGCCATTTATTATGAAAAGTAATCCAGTTAATACTATTCACTACTTATAGCACCAGGGACCCAGGTTTGATCCTGTAACGGGTTCTGTCATGTACAACTTGCACGTTCTCCCTGTGACCTTCGCGGGTTTTCTCAGATATCTTCGGTTTCCTCCCTACACTGCAAAGCCGTACAGGTTGTTGATAAATTGACAGTGTAAATGTAAAACTGTCCCCAGTGTTTGTAGGATAGTGTTAATGTGCGGGGATCGCTGGTCGGTGTGGACTCGGTGGGCTGAAGAGCATGTTTCCGCGCTGTATGTCCAAACTAAATAGCTATTAGGTTCTTGAAACAACCCACACATTAACCCTACCTTGGCCACAGAACACTACAGACCACCTCTTGCCCTACCGTGGACTTCCCCCTCCCCCCCAAATTGCGTTTGGCACTCATGTTTTTTTTTTGCAGTTTTCATTCTTTTTACTGTCTTGCAGAATTTTGTATGTAATGCAAGTAGAATTTATGTTTTTGTGTTTGAGTCTGTGCACTTGCAATGCTGCTGCAAAGCAAATGTTTCCATTGTACCTGCACCTCACTGTACTGGTGCATTTGACAATAAACTTGACTTGATGAGACCTACCACTAGCACTATGCCATCTTAATTCACCCAAATTACCTATGGCTTACAATAGAGTCCAAAGGTCATAAGTTATAGGAGCTGAATTTGGTCATTTGGCCCATCAAGTCTACTCTGGCATTCAATCATGGCTGATCGATCTTTCCATCTCAACCCCATTCTCCTGCCTTCTCCCCATGACCCTGACACCCTTATTAATCAAGAATCAGTCAATCTGCGCCTTCAAAATACCCAATTACTTGGCATCCACAGCCCTCTGTCGTGATGAATTCCACCCTCTGACTAAAGAAATTCCTCCTCATCTCCTTTCTAAAGGTACATCATTTTATTTTGAGGCTGGTCCTCAAATATTCTGGTCCTAGACTCTCCCACTAGTGGAAACATCCACTCTATTCAGGCCTTTCAATATTCAGTAAGTTTAAATCCTCTCATCCTTCCAAACTGCAGTGAGTACAGGACCAGTGTCGCAAACACTCATCACATGTTAACCCAATCATTCCTGGGATCATTCTCGTAAACATCCTCTGGACTCTCTCCAATGCCAGCAAGTCCATCCTCAAGTATAGGCCACAAAACTGCTTACAATGCTCCAAATTCAGTCAGATCAGTGCCTTAAAGCCTCAGCATTACATCCCTGATAGTAACGTATTTTGCTTTCAAATAGCTTTAAACAGGAATTATCTAAATGTACACAGGATCTATGGCATGAAACAAGTGGCAATCACTTTGAACCACTGTCAGCATCTTCAAGGAATGGAAAAACATTGGTATAATTATAATTGGCCTGACAGGAGTTAAATAAACCACTTCTTACCAATGACACTGGAAGTCGTTCCACCTGGACATCCTACAGTGGAAAGGCAAGGTCCATTATTGCCTGCACTTGACACGTAGATCACATTATGTTTCAATACTGCATCATTAATCACTTCACAAATGCATCTGCAAATATTGAAAAAGAAAATAGATTTGAAAAAAATTATGTAACACTCAATAACGATCTTGGCTAGTTAAGAATCTCAACTGGGTGTAGGCTGCAGAGTAAATGATGATATACATTTTGGCATATTAAAATCCATTTTGATACTAATAGCCTATCAATATTATATCATTAATAAAAAGCATTAATGACCAGAGAAATATTATTTAATGTTTCCATTCTTTATCCGCAAATGCAGTAGATTAACAATATACACCATTTCTAAAATTAAAATCAAGTTATAATCAATCTGTATCAGTAATGGTCCAAAAAAATGTTTGATTTTGATTTGTGAATATTTTTAATATTTTTTGGTCAGGCTTCAACAACAACAAAAAATACTGGGCAGAGGATTTAATAGTCACCTTGCTAAACCTCTATCCAAGTAACTCCTACACAGTTCTTGCACTACATGAGCAAATGGGGAGGGGGGGGGAAATTAATGACATTCTTTCACGTTTTTGTAATGCTGAGAACTTCATGCTATCAGCATTACAAAGAATGGAAGGTTACCACTATTACCCAACTTCCAGTGATACAAAAACTTAGCAGCACACCAATGTACCAAAAGACTTATATTGAACCATGGAAAGCAGTGAGCAAAGATTACATTCAACCCTTCAGACTTGATCGATCTGAGGTATCTACCAAACATGTGTCCCTTGTAGCTTAATTTATACCCATGAAAGCTAGGATATATGCAAAAGTGGAAATTATATACTTTTCACCCTCCCTGTTCAGAATAATCCGTGCAGTGACCTGAGAAGGGTCCAATGGATCATCAGTAACAAGATCCCAATGATAACTGGCCTATTGTCAAATCAAAATGCACTGGATGCTTGTAGACCTCAAATGCTGAGGCACCAAGGGTAGAATGTTGGCATTAGGATTATCAGTTGCTCTATCACCAACTGAAGAACCACCTCAGACAGAGCAACAATAAAGCTCAAAAAACATTGGACAATATCAAGTAAAATCTTCAAGGATTTTCCATTCTCAGTGGCAATTGGCATCCCGTCTCAAAGACATGCGGGTTTTAGATTAATTGGCCATTGTAAATTGCCTTAATGTGTAGGGAGTGGATGAGAAAGTAGGATAACATAGAACTAGTGTGAATAGCATGGACTCGATGGGCTGAAGGGCCTGTCCCATGCTGTATCTCTTTACAATAAACTGGAGAAGCATGTTGCAATTATTCTGTCAGAACTGGTACAAGTTCTACAGAGCCATAGTGGAAGCCTACATGTAAAGCAGGAAGTGATGAGTGGAATTGTGAGTGCCGTGAGAAAGTTTGCTACTCGCCCAAGAGATCATCTACCTAATCACTGCTAAGCTTGTATCACTGACCAACTCCGTTGCATCTTTTCTACCTGTCAAGATGCTAGGCAGTCTTCTAACTTTAACCAGAAATAATGAAATACCTTATTGCAAAAGGCAAATGTTTGTTTTGTTTGCTGATAAATAATGGCTGATTTTCAAAATGTGACTACTTTTATCTGCTAAAAGTCAATTTACATTGGCAACTTAGAACCATTATATCTTACATGAATTACAGTAATCACATTAATAGCAATTTAATTTTTCTTTCCACTATTCAAATTTGATCTGTCAAACACTGTTCTGACAAAAATCTAAATTATACTCACCCAGCATTGGGCCAGTGTGTAGCCTCACCATAACTGTAGTTTACAAGATCACATTTATATTTTATTGTTTCAATCATCTGTGACAAACAAATTTAAAATTTAATTTGGGTAATAGAAATAGGGCATTATGAGAAAAATCATATCAAGCGCAAATATCTGTCAAATTTTCCACTTTATCAAACAGGATCAGGAGTAAATTTAAAAAATTCCTTACAGGCATTTTAAACATTCAATTAAATTTTCTAAAATTATATCAAATTTAGTTGTCATTTCACAATAATTTATTTTTGATCACTTTAACAAATCATTCTATTATAATAACATTTATTGTAAGATACTCCATGCAATGCAGACTGATATCTTGGCATAGTGCTGACTTTCAGATAAGACAATATTGTTTTACCGTCTCTACTATTTTGCTTCAGTGCACTTTGTCAGTGACACATTTCAGGTCAGTCGCAAGTGGAACCTGTATCAAATTGCAGCTAAAATGATATACTTTTCATATCCGACTGAAAATATGAAGCTAAGCCCAATGCTCCAATCAGATGTGTAGGAAAGACCTGCAGATGCTGGTTTAAATCGAAGGTAGACACAAATCTCTGGAGTAACTCAGCGGGACAGGCAGAGTCTCTGGAGAGCAGGAAAGGGTGACGTTTCGGGTCGAGTCTCAAGAAGGGTCTCAACCCGAAACGTCACCCATTCCTTCTCTCCAGAGATGCTGTCTGTCCCACTGAGTTACTCCAGCATTTTGTGTCCAACTCCGAACAGATGAATGCTCATGGCGTGACAGCAGAGCAATTATTTCAGCTGTTTAGATTGTGATAGCTTCACGAATTATAGTTTTAGAAATAAAAATATAGGATCTACTGTTTTGATTGTTGTGTAAAGGCACATTAAAATGACCCTGGATGCTTCTCCATTTATTATTCCCTCTATGTAGAATGGCATCATGTCATTACTAAGGAACTCCCTATAGTGTGCAAGTTTTCAGTTATGGATATTCAACAAGACTTTTTCGAAAGAATTAATCTGATAAAACTAAAATGTTTAACTTCATGCAATAATTTATAGAATATCAAATGCTACTCCTCAACATTTTATCTTCCCCGCTTCAAAACATGGAACAGACGAGAGAATAGGAGGAAAATTTATCAAAAATAAAATCAAGGAAACATTAATATTAAACATTAAATCTTAGTTGACAACAAGATTAATTTGGGGGAAAAAAAACTCACAGCTCTGATCAACCCTGTACCAGTTTCCATGGTGCTAAGTCTTGTGTCACCAATCTTCACGGCAAGAATTTGAGCCCCCGGTGCTACACCATTCCGTTCAGGATCATCTGGAAAGAAGCCTGCAGCAATGCTAGCTACGTGTGTCCCATGGGCTCCTATTGAGAAAAAATCCCAACACTATAGATACAGCAGCTCTTCAATATCTGGATGTCAGACCAACGTTGTAGTCTGTCTATGGTACACTGAATCAATTACCCTATGTTTACGAGGCAATTATTTCCCCCTTAAGGGCCTGTCCCACTTGGCCCGTCATTTACGCGACAGGCCGGTAGTGACTGACGTGCGATGGTCGAATGCGTCCGCACAGCCGTCTGGAGCATGTGACGTCATTTGTAGATAGACACAAAATGCTGGAGTAACTCAACGGGACCGGCAGCATCTCTGGAGAGAAGGAAAGGATGATGTTTCGGGTCGAGACTCTTCTTCAGTCTGAAGGGTCCCGACCTGAAATGTCACCCATTGCTTAGGTATGTTACAAAGCTTACCTTCAGTGGCGCTGCAATTCTGCTACTGGCCGTGTGAGCGACTTTGGCGCCTTTGAGGGGGGGGGGGGGGGGGGGGGGTTTAAATGCGGTTTTCTACTGCCTGTCCTGGATATATTTTCTCGGGGAGCTAGAAAACGCTGAAGGTTTATTCCGATGGCCGTTCTGCGGATTTTTAATTTTTTTAAACTTTTTAATAAATCACTGGACAATTTCAGCGCTGCAGTAAAATAAAAAGCCGCTTCTAAAGCCGTCCACACCGATAACCGGAATGGATTTCAGGTACTGGACAGCGAAAGGAAATTTTATTTTGTTTAATATAAACATGCTTCTTAGGATTTCCTTAATTCACATTTTACGTTGCGAACAAGTGATTTAGGCCCCATACGAACCGGCAGTATTTTTCCTCCCGATATGGGGTTTAAATTCTCTGCAACCGCAACGTTCCAAACGATCGCGTTCCACAAAATCCCACTCGCAAGATTATTTAAATGGCCATTAATTTACAGGAATTAAACACTAAATTCCTTCCATTTAGCCTATAAATTCATAACATTTAAAAAATCATGTTATATTGTGAATTCTTGTGTGAATGTTATTTGGATACTTAGGCTATTTAAAAATGTTAATATTTTCTTAAGAAATTGATAGATGTTTAGATCTAGTAATTGAATTTTGTAATTAGCTATAATTGGGTAACTAACCAATTATATGCTTTAATTTCAGGTCATCCAAATAAGATTGTTTCATATTTGTTTCAGAATGCTTCAATCTATAATAACTGAAAATTTATTTCAGTTCTCTTAATTTTTAATAAAGTTATGGGTTTTTGACTGTCCTCGATCACAGCTTTTGTGTTAAGTCAATGGAAAGGCAACAGGGAACAAGATGCAATTTCCGAGTATGAAAATGGCCATTACTTTTTTTAATGCTGAAGATATGAAAGTGGCTTAGGTGTCAAATTAAACTTCTTTTCATGCTTTATCTGATGGGATAAATTGAAGACTTGATTTTTTAAATCTCAAAATGTTGTAACATTGCTACATTGCTTCTCTGCAGAGATGCTGCCGGTCCCACTGAGTTACTCCAGCATTTTGTGTCTATCTCAAATTGTCTTGGCCCCACTCTGGGAGTAGGAGTGGGGACGGATTAGGATCCGCAATGACCATGAGCCCCAGGCCGGGCTTGGCGATCGTTTGCCTGTTTCTGCTGCTGTTGGAGGTGAGACGTTGCGCCGAGCCAGGATCTTGGGCCTGTCCCACTTTAGCTGTCAGTTACGCGCAGGCCGGCGGCGCGCGAAGATTTTCGTGCAGGACAAAGCCCACACTCCTCCACACCACTCCATGCGTCCGTCCCACGCTACCCATGTGCTACCCACACGCTAGCAGGTCGTGTAAATGGCACGCGAATGACTGCCAAGTGGGACAGGCCCTTAAGTGTTTTAATGCTGGGAATTGCTGAGGGTCATACAAGCGAATACCTATGAAAAGAGATCTTAGTAATCATTTGGAAAAAAAGTATGAATATGTTAAACAAACATATTAAATTGTTAGAATGAAGCAGAAATAGTTCTGCGAAACGAACTGCAAATCAGAAGGAAAAATGGGGACTCAATTATGACATGAATTATATTAAAGTAACTAATAACGATATGAAAGGTACATGAGATTCAAGTCTGTTATGATCCCCCAACAAACTAAGTAAAATCACGAATAAGTCTCATAGAATCATGTTTGAGCGAAAGATCTTAACACATCAGTAAAATTATCAAATTCACACTGCTTAGGTTAAGACTGTAGAAACATAGAAATTAGGTGCAGGAGCAGGCCATTCGGCCCTTCGAGCCTGCACTGCCATTCAATATGATCATGGCTGATCATCCAACTCAGTATCCTGTACCTGCCTTCTCTCCATACCCCCTGATCCCTTCAGCCACAAGGGCCACATCCAACTCCCTCTTAAATATGGCCAACGAACTGGCCTCAACTACCTTCTGTGGCAGAGAATTCCACAGATTCACCACTCTGTGTGAAAAACGATGTTCTCATCTCGGTCCTAAAAGACTTCCCCCTTATCCTTAAACTGTGACCCCTTGTCCTGGACTTCCCCAACATCGGGAACAATCTTCCTGCATCTAGCCTGTCCAACCCCTTAAGAATTTTGTAAGTCTCTATGAGATCACCCCTCAATCTTCTAAATTCCAGCGAGTACAAGCCAAGTCTATTCAGTCTTTCTTCATATGGAAGTAGTGCCATCCCAGGACTCAGTCTGGTGAACCTTCTCTGTACTCCCTCTATGGCAAGAATGTCTTTCCTCAGATTAGGAGACCAAAACTGTACGCAATACTCCAGGTGTGGCCTCACCAAGACCCCGTACAACTGCAGTAGAACCTCCCTGCTCTTGTACTCAAATCCTTTTGCTTTGAATGCCAACATACCATTCGCTTTCTTCACAGCCTGCTGCACCTGCATGCCTACTTTCAATGACTGGTGTACCATGACACCCAGGTCTCGCTGCCTCTCCCCTTTTCCTAATTGGTCACCATTCAAATAATAGTCTACCTTCCTGTCTTTGCCACCAAAGTGGATAACCTCACATTTATCCACATTATACTGCTTCTTGCCATGCATTTGCCCACTCACCCAGTCTATCCAAGTCATCCTGCAGCCTCCTAGCATCCTCCTCACAGCTAATACTGCCCCCCAGCTTCGTGTCATCCGCAAACTTCGAGATGTTGCATTTAATTCCCTCGTCCAAATCATTAATGTATATTGTAAATAGCTGGGGTCCCAGCACTGAGCCTTGCGGCACCCCACTAGTCACTGTCTGCCATCCTGAAAAGGACCCGTTCACTCCTACTCTTTACTTCCTGTCTGCCAGCCAGTTCTCTATCCACATCAATACTGAACCACCAATACCGTGTGCTTCACTGCAAATTTACTGCAGAAAGTTTTATCTCTGGAACAAAAGCCTTTACTAGCCCGAGCGCATAGAGTGATGAGACGTCAGACAAGACAAAATGTTCCCCCAAGACAAATGATAATAAAAGTACAGTACAACCACGTCTTGGAGGAGATAATGCAAAAAATATCAAGAAACAGAAGTCTTGCATTTGAAGGACACAGGATCAGTATTTATCGAGACAGTATTTATCCAGCAGAGGTCTCCAGGAAACAAAAAGCGTTTAATGAAACTAAAAAGTATCTTGAGGGAAGTGGAGAATTTGAAATATGGTCTGAGCTATCCAGCTACCTAAGAGTCACTTACAACAAGAAGGAACATTTTTTCACCAATCTGTGGAAGCATTGGACTTTGCCAGAAGATTAAGGCTTGAGAGGATGCTTGAATAATACCTTTAAAACTGTGCCTCACCATTGAATAAACTGACTTTGCAGGACTGGTTGGAATTGAAGTGGTGATTAAGGAAGCTGGAGAAAGATGTGGATCGGAAACTCTCCCATGGACAGTAATAATTAGTATAACTGCACTAATACAAATAACTAATAAATACTAAAATTATATCATGATATCTTTACTAATCAGAGTTAATAATTATCACTAATGACTAATAGTTACTTATAATGGAATGATTAGAGTCAAATATAGAGTTAGATTTCATTTGCCCTCTTTGGAAACCTTTCTTTTTTACTAGTAATTTTCATTTTTCTTTTCTTTTTTCCTTTCTTTTCGTTTTTTTTTTTAAATTAGATTTTCAAACAAGTTTTAAATATATATATCCTCACATTGGAACCCAAATAATTTAAAATTTAATATCCCCGGTAAAATACTGCTATGGAATAAAAATTCCAAGAAACCAAGGAGCTGGTTAAGTTCGTAACATCAACTACGGAAGTCGGTAGATGGTTAGCCATGCTAGTATGGCTAGCACTAACTACACTAATACTGGATGTAGTTTTTTCCTTCTTTGTGCACAATAATAATTTCTTAACCTATCCTCTTTTCTTCTCTATTATAGGGGTCCCAGCACTGAGCCTTGCGGCACCCCACTAGTCACTGTCTGCCATCCTGAAAAGGACCCGTTCACTCCTACTTTTTGCTTCCTGTCTGCCAGCCAGTTCTCTATCCACATCAATACTGAACCACCAATGCATACTGCCAACTGTGTGAGATTGAAAAAATCGGAAATCCTATTAGTCTGACGTCAGTGAGGGCGGGGCACGTGACGTCAGTAAGGGGCGGGGCAGGTGACGTCATGTAAGGGGCGGGGGCAAGTGACGTCAGTAAGGGGCGGGGTACGTGACGTCAGTGAGGGCGGGAAAGTGACCTCAGGGGGGTTACACAAAATGCTGGAGAAACTCAGCGGGTGCAGTTTCGGGTCGAGACCCTTCTCAGTCTGAAGAAGGGTCTCGACCCAAAACGTCGCCTATCTCCTTCGCTCCTTAGATGCTGCTGCACCCGCTGAGTTTCTCCAGCATTTTGTGTAACCCTCGATTCTCCAGCATCTGCAGTTTCTTCGTCAACTCTCAGTTTGTGAGTAGAAACATAGAAACATAGAAATTAGGTCCAGGAGTAGGCCATTCAGCCCTTCGAGCCTGCACCGCCATTCAATATGATCATGGCTGATCATCCAACTCAGTATCCCCGTACCTGCCTTCTCTCCATACCCTCTGATCCCCTTAGCCACAAGGGCCACATCCAACTCACTCTTAAATATAGCCAATGAACTGGCCTCAACTACCCTCTGTGGCAGAGAGTTCCAGAGACTCACCACTCTCTGTGTGAAAAAAGTCTTTCTCACCTCGGTCTTAAAGGATTTCCCCCTTATCCTTAAGCTGTGACCCCTTGTCCTGGACTTCCCCAACATCGGGAACAATCTTCCTGCATCTAGCTCACTGTTCCTAGCCAACAATCAGCCTATCAGGAAACCTCCCTGCTTGAGGTCATCTGTTGCTGCCCCTGATACGTCCTGAATTTCCCTCGCTTCCAGCCAAAGCCCTCACAAAATCAGTCTGAAGGGAAAGGTCCCAACCAAACGTCACCTATCCATTTTCTCCAGAGATGCTGCCCGACCCACTGAGCTACTCAGTATTTTGTGTCTATCCTCCAGCACTTTGTTTTTTTCTCCTCATGATTCCAGCATCTACAGCTACTTGTGTCTCACTATGAAACTATTTCTTTCATTTTACAGATGCTGCCTGACCTGCTGAGCATTTTCAGCATTTTCTGTTTTATTTTCTGATGTCAAGACCTTCACCATCTTCTCTCCACCCATGTTCTGCATCTTAAAACATGTTTTCATTTTAGTTTTCGAGATACAGCCGTAGAAACAGGCCCTTCGGCCCAGCGACTCCGTGCCAATCAACTACCCCCTGTCCACTAGTTCTGTGCTACATCCCAGGGACAAATTTACAGAAGCCAATTAACCTGCACCTAGGGACAATTTACAGAAGCCAATTAACCTGCAAACCTGCACGACCTTGGAATGTGGGAGGAAACTGGAGCACTCTGAGAAAACCCAAGCGGTCACAGGGGGAGAACGTACAAACTACGTACAGACCGCGCCCGTATTCATGAGCGAACCCCGTCTCTGGCGCTGAGGCAGCAACTCCGAACCGCTGACGGGTTCTCTTTTAACGTTCTCGTTTCTGGATGGAAAGAGCACCAAACTGAAAACATTAAACTCCCTGTCTGATCAGATGTTGTTCTGATCTTCTAGCATTTTAATTTGTTTTATTTCAGATTCCCAGCATCTGTCTCGTTTTAACTTTAAAAAAAAAACATTTTTCTTTTTTTTAACCATATGATGATACTTCCCACTAAAAACCTTCACATTCTGGCTCATGTCCGAGTGACACGTTTTCAAAATGATGTATTTCATGGCAAAACAGACCAAAAATAAATTTGTCCATTTTTGTCTGGAAGCTGAAAGTCCCTTTTAAAATTGATTCTCACTGACGGCTTGTTCTGTTTAGTCATGTTACAGCGAACTCCAAGCTTTCTGGTGTTCAGAAGAATGGAGAGTGATCACATTGAAAACACTAGATTGACACAGCTGGTTGGGAGAGGAGCCGCGTTGATGGTGCTGCGGCTGGGGTACTCACAAACAGGGGTTAGCCGTGTGAGCCGTGGGATGCGGTCGGCAGTGGCAAGGCATTTCTTCTTACCGAACAGAAGTGAATCTTTGGAAATTTGAGATGCAGGGACTTGAGCGCAGAATATATTCGCGAGAGTGATCAATTGATGTTTGCATAAGGCATTGTCAAAAGCAAGGGGTTTAGTACAGGGCAGTGGTACTTTCAATCGTGTTCTCTTGAATGGTAAAGCCCGGGGGTTGGGTGTGGGGGGGGGGGGGGGGGAAGGAGGAGGGAGAGATGTGGGCATCTTATGTTTTCATGTTCTGATTATTATTCATCTTACGCTTACTTCCCCTGCTGCGCTCTGACAGTTAACAATGAGAACCCCCCTTGTTTGTATATTTGCCAGAAAGGTCACAACAATTCCGGAGATGTGTCAAAGAGCAGGGTGGAGATTTCAGCTGCTGCTGGGGAAGTATTTCCCGCGTTACAATGCTGTGTTGGTGCTACTCGCTGTGAGAGGTGCGAGAGGCGCTTCAACGGGGGTTAACACGCCAGCAAGGTATCGCTTCTCCCGGACAGGCTACAGTGCGTTTGTCCTTGGGACTGGGGTGTTTATTTGCTCTTGGGAGGACAGTTGCCCCGTTATAACTGTGTTTATTCTGGTATCGGAATACATGGGAACCGCGCATGGGGCATGGGATTTGGAGGGGCTGGAACGGAAGACACAGGGGGAGATGGCGGGGCTCAGATGGGAGAAGGGCCTTGGGGGGGTCCCTGGGGGGGGGGGGGGGGAGGGGGAGGGAGGACAGGGGGTCCAGAGTTCACGGGGAGTGGAGGGTCGGGGCCCCGGGGAGTGGGAGGGTCGGGGCCCCGGGTGAGTGGCAGGTCGGGGCCCGGGGAGTGGAGGGTCGTGGTCCCGGGTAGATGGTGTTGTGTGGAGGGTCGGGGCCCCGGGGAGTGGAGGGTCGGGGCCCCGGGGAGTGGAGGGTCGGGGCCCGGGGGGAGTGGCGGGTCGGGGCCCGGGGAGTGGGGGGTCGTGGCCCCGGGGAGTGGGGGGTCGTGGCCCCGGGGAGTGGAGGGTCGTGGCCCCGGGGAGTGGGGGTCGGGGGCCCCGGGGAGTGGAGGGTCGGGGCCCCGGAGGAGTGGAGGGTCGGGGCCCCGGGGAGTGGAGAGGGTCGGGGCCCCGGGGAGTGGAGGGTCGGGGTCCCGGGGAGTGGAGGGTCGGGGCCCCCCGGGAGTGGAGGGTCGGGGCCCGGGGGAGTGGAGGGTCGGGGCCCGGGGAGTGGAGGGTCGGGGTCCCGGGGGAGTGGAGGGTCGGGGTCCCGGGAGACGCGCGGGGGGTCCCGATGTGTGGGCCGAAGGGACTGTCTGGTTAGCCCGGGCCAGGCCAAGGATCCAGGGGAACGGGCTCCGCCGCCACCTACCTTCCAGACAGCAGGCCTCCAGAGCCCCGAGTGGGTCATCACCTCCTGTTCTGTGGGACCGTGTCGTTGTCCCCGCCGCCCTTACTCCGGCACACGCCCCGCGAGTACAGCCAGTAGTCGGTTTGCCCACGGCGATGGTCATCAAGCTGAAGGCCAACCGAAACGCCCCTACCGTGGTCAGCAACATCTGCACGCCGCGCTCCACGCCGCCCCCCCATGCCCGGACCGGGAGCCAGCCAGCCAGCCAGACCGGCCCTGCTCTGCTCGTTACCCGCCCGAGCACTGAGCAGCTGGGTGCCTCGGCGGCTGTGTCGGTGTTGGTGAGGCGGGAACGGGCTGGCCCATCCGTTCCATCCCAATTCCGATTTTTTTGTCTCAATATTCCGAGAAAAAAAATCGGAAAAAAAAACACATAGAAAGTTCTGTGTGTTTTTTTTTTTCCGATTTTTTTTCTCGGAATATTGAGACTAAAAAATCGGAATTCGGAATTGGGATGGAAAAAATCGGAAGAATTCCGCCCAAATCGGAATGGTTGGCAGGTATGCCAATACCGTGTGCTTTTAAGTTTGTATACTTCGAAAGCCTTCTGAAAGTCCAGATACAACACATCCACTGCTTCTCCCTTATCCACTCTATTAGTTACATCCTCAAAAAATTCAATATGATTTGTCAGACATGATTTACCCTTCGTAAATCCATGCTGACTTTGTCCAATGATTTCACCACTTTCCAAATGCGCTGCTATCCCATCTTTAATAATTGACTCTAGCTGTTTCCCCACTACCGATGTTAGACTAAGTGGTCTGTAATTCCCCGTTTTCTCTCTCCCTCCCTTTTTAAAAAGTGGGGTTACATTAGCTACCCTCCAATCCTCAGGAACTACTCCAGAATCTAAAGAGTTTTGAAAAATTATCACTAAGCATCTGCTATTTCTGGGGCTACTTCCTTAAGTACCCTGGGATGCAGCCTATCTGGCCCTGGGGATTTATCGGCCTTTAATCCATTCAATTTACCCAACACCACTTTCCGGCTAACCTGGATTTCACTCATTTCCTCCATCTCATTTGACCCGCGATCCCCTGCTATTTCCAGCAAATTATTTATGTCTTCCTTAGTGAAGACAGAACCAAAGTAGTTATTCAATTGGTCTGCCATGTCCTTGTTCCCCATGATCAATTCACCCGTTTCTGACTGCAAGGGACCTACATTTGTTTTAACTAATCTTTTGCGCTTCACGATAAAAACTTTTGCAGTCAGTTTTTATGTTTCCTGCCAGTTTTCTTTCATACTCCATTTGTACTTCTAACATATTTAGAAAGTACTGGAGAACCCTATTTGCTTGTTAAAATAATTGCTGGATGAGTTTGATCAGAATTTAATGAATTTTCAGGATGAAGGACAATTTCAAAACCAAGTGACATAGAATGGTACAATCTAGAATTGTTATAGTTTCTATGTCGAGCGATACTGCAGTGCCAAATAATCTGCAAAATTAACAGTTGTGAAATCCATACAGTATTTCTCTTTCTTCAATACTATTTACTCAATTTACAAATCATAAGTGATAGGAGTAGAATTAGGCCATTGTGCCCATCAAGTCTACTCCCCCATTCAATCATGTCTTATCTACCTCTCCCCTCCTAACCCCATTCACCTGCCTTCTCCCCATAACCTCTGACACCCGGACTAATCAAGAATCTATCTCTGCCTTAAATATATTTATTGACTTTTGCCTCCACAGCCTTGTGTGGCAAAGAATTCCACAGATTCACCACCCTCTGGCTAAAGACATTCCTCCTTATCGCCTATCTAAAAGAATGCCCTTTAATTCTGAGGCGATGACCTCTAGTCCTAGACTCTCCCTCTAGTGGAAACATACCCTCCACATCCACTCTCTCCATGCCTTTCAGTATTCTGTACGTTTCAATGAGGTCCCCCTCTTTCTTCTAAATTCTAGCAAATATAGGCCCAGTGCCGTCAAACTCTAATTTTTACCAAACAGAGGATGTGTGAGTGCCCACAAGGTCAATTCTTACCTCCACTTGCGACAATACAGAGTGTATTGCCTTCATCGTACACATTGATGGAGTAGTTGAGCATCTCAGATAATCCTAACGATGCATATTCCTGGGCCACACTGTAGTTTCTCAGTACACTGCAGTTACTGAGATCCCCCAATTCACTTGTATCAACACAGGCTCTGTCAACAAAATAAATCATGGAGAAATATTTCAAAGAAATTGGAACAATATTTAAAAAAATCTGAAATTCACAATTAATGTAGCCGATTTTTCCAAGTTACTACAATGTTGCAAAGAGATATTTAATATAGCAACGTAACATTTTCCAACTACACAAACAAGCATAACTGAAAAGGTTTCATTACAGAAAAAGTTCTGATATCTTAATATCCAAAGCATTTTTGTAATATATTTCTAATATGAATATGCATTATTTTAAATTATAAATCACTTCATAAATTACCTCCAAGTCTCACCATCATGCCATACCAGGCAGTCGTAGGAAGGACCTGAATCACAATATTTTTTCTCCATAGAATTCAGCATTTCTACTTGAGTCTGCAGTTCTTCTCGCTCTATCTTTTCTGCCTTCACAACAAAATGACAAAACTGCTATTGCATTCAATGCTTCCATTAGGTAACAGTTCTTAAATATTTTAAAATGTAATTCTGCAGTTAAAATATTTCAAAAACAATTTGAGTGACCTTGGATTTTTAAGCATGTGATACTTTTTTAGTTTAGAGATACAGCGCTGAAACTGGCCCTTTCAGCCTGCCGGGTCCGTGCCCGTTCCGTAGCGATCCCCACACAATAAATATCCTATACCCACTAGGGACAAATTTACATTTACCAAGCCAAATAACCTACAAACCCATACGTCTTTGGAGTGATGCAAATGATGAGATAAACAAATGCATCATAATGAGGCAAAATAAATTTAACAATCTAGTTTGGTTTTCTTACTTATAGTCCTCAAGCATACAAGTTTTGGTAACTAGCCCACATTGTCCATGTATGCAGGCGCTGCACAAATGAGTTCAGAAGTACGCGCTCAGTACCTTCCCTTTGTCACCCAGTTCTACCTATAGGTTTATCATGGCAACCGAACTGCACAACCGTTTGCAGTGCGAAGGTAGCCACAGGACTGTTAAATGCACACGGGACACAATCTAAGACAGGGGTTCCCAATCTTTTTCGTCCCATTTACTCCTGGAAACTTAAATAGCACATAACAATGTTATTTCACTTATTTATGAACGACTAATGATGAACAGATACCGGTACGGTTTCGCAGTGTGTCTTATGTGGGGGGTGGTGGGGGGGAAAGCATTTTTCAGTCACTTCCTCGACGGAGAGGCAACTTTTTCCATGTCGTATCTCAGCCTCCATCGCGGCGTAACAGCTTGAATTGGAGAGGCTTTTCCTGGAGTCAGGCCCAGAGCATCAGCAGCGGGTGCAGCATGGACTTTTTCATCGCGGAGCGGGCGAACCCTTGCCGGGGGTCACCAGAAAGGAGTGCTCCGATCGCTGGCCTTGTGACAAGAACGGAGTGCTCCGATCACTGGCATGGTGACTTTGGCATTGTGGGGCTGTGGTCTGCGGAGTTTCTAGCCGCGGGCATGGTGTGGACTTACCATCCGGAGCCTGGGATCCCTTGCCGGGCATCGCCGGAGAAGAGCTCCGACCGCCAGCCTGCGGCCTATAACATCCTGAACAGGGCTCTCACTTAACTTTTTTTCCCTGTTGCCAGCCGGGCAACCTTGACAGCTTTTTAGGTTGCCAAATGATAGTTTAGGTGGTCATTTAAGACGGTTTGCATGACGCGTGCGATAATGTGCTCGGACGAAATGCGTAGTTACCAGTTGGAATTATGCTCAATGAAGCATTCAAATATTATGTTCAAGAAGGAACTGCAGCTGCTGGAAAATCGAAGGTAGATAAAAGTGCTGGAGAAATTCAGCGGGTGCAGCAGCATCTATAGAGCGAAGGAAATAGGCAACGTTGCAGGCCGAAACCCATCAGTCTGAAGAAGGGTTTTGGCCCGAAACGTTGCCTATTTCCTTCGCTCCATAGATGCTGCCGCATCCGCTGAGTTTCTCCAGCACTTTTGTCTACATTCACATATTATTTCTGCTTCAAATAACTCACAAACTAAACATATTCACCAATCAAGACATGATATATACCACAATGCCATGCACCAAAATTATAATACAATATCTCAACTCTTTTTACACATTGCAATGAATGCAATTTCTATTAGTTCGTTCCACTTCCAAACAAAAATGAGGTTGGATTATTCAGTTGATTATTATGATCAACCTGTGTCAATAAATCCTGGACCATGGTAACATATGTGCTTAACCATGCACACTACCGATTGATGCAAGCATGTCTCTGTGAAGGACCAAAAATTATCATGACATGGCCTTAGCATGGGTCGTTATTGCTATTGGAACAGAAACACTCTCGCTTCCCACATAATTTATCCATAGCAAAATATACAGGTTGCAAGGAAATTTCTAAAGGCATTTTATGATAATAGCTATTAAAACTGACTATACCCATCAGACAGGTTAAACAATATACAAACTGACAGGAGATGGCCAAAGGATATAACTGCAGCAAATGTTCTTTTGGTAATATGTTTAAAGGTATCAAAGAAATATAACACTGGGAATTAAAACACATTTGATTGCATTCCGTTATCAAACATAGTCAATGTTCGCTCTGAAGACCATGAAGCACAATAGGGTCGGAGGAGGGGGGGGAAGGGGGGGGGGAGAAGGCAATCGGTGCGGAATGGATGGAATTGAGCATGTGAATTAGTACAAGTTGTTGGAGTATGTAAAATTGTGAGGGGGAGAGCACGGGGGATGTCAGTGGGTGTGATGGGGGGATTCAGTACGGGATGGAATGGGGGATCAGTACAGGATGAATGGGGGGGGGGGTCAGGACAGTGTGGATCGGAGGGTCTGTGCAGGATGAATGGAGAATCACCACAGGATGAATGAGGGATTCAGTATAGGATGAATGGGGGATCAGTACAGGATGCATGAGGGGATCAGTACAGGATGCATGAGGGGATCAGTAAAAGATGAATGGGGAGATCACTACAGGATGGATGAGGGTGGGGATGAATGGTAGGATCAGTGCAGTATGAATGGGGGAGAAGTGCAGGATGGATGGGAAGGAGGGTCAGTACAAGATGAATTGGGGGACCAGTGTAGGATGGATGGGGGGGTGGCAGGAGAATCAATGGGGAGGGGAGCACAGGGGATGTCAGTGAGGACTGAATAGAGGAGTGTTCCTTGGTTTGGTCAGGTTGGAAAGTTGCTTCCCGAAGACCATATTTTAGTCAGGGCACCAATGAGGAAGCCACCTTCCCCCCCCCCCCCAATGGCCAACTACCCTGCTCTGGTTGCTTCAGCTATTCTTCCAGGTACTCTACCTCTAAAGAAAATGGCCACTCATGCACCCATAGCTGGCAGCAACTGGTTTATGGATTGGCATTAAAACTACTCCCTCCGCACATAGCACACAACATCCTGCAACAAACTAAAAAAAACTTTGAAAGAACCAAATAGTACTGAATTATCACAATGGGCAGTGGAAAATTGATTACCCAAAAAGTTGGTAATGTTTTTAAATAGTGCAGGTGGACAGGCTGGAGTTCACCTTGAATAGGTGACAGCAGGTGGATTAGGAGCAAGTCATGCTGTTGCTCAACTTGTATTCACCTGTATCCAACTGTGCCAGGTTAAGAAGACCTCAACTAGAATGTCGAGCTCTATTTAAACAGCTCTGTTGTCAAATCAGTATGACAAAACTAATCATGATCTGCCTAGTCTACATACTTTTCCATGCCAAGATAGAGTACAACTACAAGAGTATGCCATGCACCGGTCTCCATACCAGAACAAATTCAGTATTCAAGTTGAAATTACATTTATTGTCACATGCACCAATTGATATGGTGAAATTGTTGCACTAGTGAAAATGTTTGGTTCTGTAAATTGAAACATTGTTGGTTTATCATTCTGCACATGACATGAATTACTATGTTAATGTATAACGGTTGACTGGTTATTTAATACTAAGCTTTTACAAATATATTATTACAATGGCTTCCTCATCAATGCCTTTTTCAGATTTAAAAAATGATTTAAGAAATTAATTTTTGATTTTACATCATCAATTTAAGAATTACTCAGAGATCATACCATAACTTTATTCTTTAAAAATACTAACTTGTGACAAACTTGTATGAGTACTATCAAACTCATCAAGTTTTCTGCAAGCTTCTGCCAAACAATTGCGATGAACAGGATCCCAGAGTTTCTCACGTTTTTCTTTCTGCAAAGTAAAATAACAGTACAGTATAATACTCCCAGCCATCCAGCATGCATGGGGAATCGGGAGTGCATTCAAATGTATATGCCTATTGCATAAGAATAGTTTAAAAAAAATTACAGCACATCACACACCAGTATCTGCATGTATACCTTGAAATAAATTGTCAAACCATATCATCTCCTTACTCTTTTAAATAATAGTTTGACACTATTTTTATATTTTAATTTCATTAGTATAATTTTAATTTATATTTAATATTTCAATAGTATAACATCCAATGAAAATAAATCAAATGAATGGCTGTACTCATGATCACATTAAATGCCAAAAATTCAAAGAAGATGTGATTGCTATTCAGCTTAAAGCTGCACTGCCCTTTGTATAAAAAAAACTATAGCTATTTTCACACTTAATTTTCATGACATTTGAAACGTATTTCTTATCCAACATGATGCATAGATGGGAGAAATACAATACAATTTCTGAAACACATTAAAACCAATTGCTACATAAACATTGAGGGATTGTACTTAGCCTGCTCTATTGTAGACCTATGAGAGACAGTACTTGATCAAAATCACATTGAATTTGCACGCCAAATTGAAATTTATATATTACAAATAAATATATGAAATTGCTAAATATTCATAGTATTTCAAATGAATAACAATCAGATAAATCAGAGCATAATACAATTTTTTCTTCATTACTTCAATTTTCGCACATTAAAATAGAATAAATACCAGAAGAAATGAATCAAAGAACTTAAGTGAATGTTAATAATGCACACCATAGCCTTACCTGTATTCTTTCCCTAAGTGCTTTAGGGAAAATTTCATATCCATTTTTGAGACCAACATGATATTTTTCAGATGGATTAATCCAATTTTCAGGAATCTTAAAAAAAAGTTAAATATAAAGCATGCTAACGTGTAACACTTTAAAACAATCACCTACACATTTAATAGGAATGAGAAAAGAAATCTGCTTCCTTGACTTCTCATTAACACTGTCTTTTACTCATTAAACACCAATATCCAATGAAGGATGTTGGAATATGGTTAAAGCAATGTAGCGAACAGTTGTAATCATTTGCACAGAAACAAATGCAAAAAAAAAATTGCGTTGTCTCCTTTGTGCATTAGTTTTTAAAATAAATATATAAATATTTGACTGAAGCTTTTAAAATCTGTTTTTTTCAAAACTAGTTTAAGAAAACTAAGCAGAAAATACAGTAGCATTATATTAAAAAAAACAAGTACGAACAGACTGAATAATATCACTGCACCTTAACGTATTAGGTACATTGAAGATGCACAGGGAGCACAATCTAATAAACGGATTTATAATATAATAAATAATAATCTCTGGTGGGGGTGGGATGGAGAAACTAAACAAATACAGATAGTTATGTGCATCAGAGAATCCTACATGGGTCTCATTGGTCATCTCCTACCAAAAGCACAGTGGAAGCAAGTCATCAATCACAGAACGGTGTTGAAGAATAGTCAATTCCTTATTGTAATTTTAATTTATTGTCAATAAATTGAGTTTGCAAAATGGCTGGGAATGAGCAAACATCAAGAAAATAAAGGCAATGGTGTAAAATAAATGATTCAGAAGAAAGTAAAGGCAGCAGTGGAAGCAAATAAATAAATTGAAGGGGATGGGAAATACGGGTGATGATGAAGATAAATTAGAAAATAGCAGCCCAGGCCCTATTCTATAATTCTCAATCACAATCTAAAGTTCCTCTCTATCCCAATGTGTAATTGACTACCGATCCTCATCCATGTGAATAACTAGAAATGGCCTGATATACAAGATTTTAAAAACAATTCATGGGAGAAACGCAATAGATCCAGGAAGAGCGAGTCACCATGTGGATAGACTTGGTAGTTATTCCACTCGTCTTCTGCTGTTTAATCTTGGCCTCCCAAGGAAGACTCTCAAAGTGTGTTGAGTCTTCCTGGATGATTCTCTGCCAGCTCAAGTAGTTATGAAAAATGTTCAGTGTGAAAGTTACATCTGTTCAAAGAGGTGCTGAGGATGGCCATTAAGTATTTTCACTGACCCGCTGGAAATCGCTAGAATCGGAGGAATTCAGAGGAGTGCCTGCTATGGAAGTCTGGCATGCGAACAATATGGCTAACCCATTACAAATGGTCCATTGCAATTAGAGCCTTGATGTTGGCCTGGGTCAGAACTCTGACATTAGTTGCACATTGACCAGGATATTGTAATGACCTAATTTGCCTAGGGAAAGAGTGAGGTGGCTGTTATATGTTGGTGAAGAATCTTTATCTTCCATATGTATGGCACGAGGGAGAGAACTCTGACAGTCTGAAGAAGGATCATGACCCGAAACATCGCCCATCCTTTTTCTCCAGAGTTGCTGCCTTACCCACTGAGTTACTCTAGCATTTTGTGTCCATCTTCTATAAACAGTACAATGGGGTTGTGAATTGTAAAAAGATTCCTCTATGTTTGGGTAGTTGAACCCCCCCAAAACGTCCATAAAGAAAAAAAACCTCAAGTAAACAAAAAGCTTCCTGTATGGTCACAACCAGCAAATCAGGTGCAGCAACACCAGATTGAATGTCACTTCATTGAATTTGTCAGGCCAACTTAAATGTGCAATACACAATGATTTAGAAGTCTTTAAAAAAATATTCATTATATTTTAAGAATAATTACCTAATGCTTCTAAAAAGACAGCTGAAAATGGATTTCGCAAAACAATCAACATTTTCTAAAATGACACGTTATAGTCTGTGGGTAATATTTCAATTAACAAAGTCTTCACTATACAGAAAATTCTGCCAACCATATTATGGCACCGTAATCAGTGTCTAAATGAACCACAAAATTAATACAATTATTCTAAGGCCTTATTGCTTGTACAACAAAATATAGATTTAAAAGCCATCTCAAAAACCAGGTGGTGGGTATTATTAGTATATGGTTATTAATTCAATTTAAGAATGTGAACAGTTTTGCAGATGGTACCAACTTCTACCAGTGTTTTCTTTAAAAAACACTGCAAAATATCATGGAAATACAGTTTTTGCTGGACACAATTTACAATTAAATTCTGAGACCCTTTTTTTGGTCAACCATGCGGTTTAAGTCAGGAAACATGATGGCAAAAATCTAAAACTGCACACAACCATCAGGGCTAATTAAAATTAAAATGACACATAAATTATAGCATTTGAAAATGCTCTATAATTACCTTAAGGGTTCTTCCTGAAATGCCAGTAATTTTCCCATCTTTTGGCTTGAGTATTGTGGATGTGTTCACATCCCCACTCCCTGTGGTATCAATTATGTCAATTATTTTTGGCTTTCCATCACTTGTGACCTGTAAAAAAAAAGTTTATATCCATTTTATCATCACCATAACCAAAGATAATACTTTGTAAAATAACTACTCTCAAAGTCCACATCACCAACTGCTATATCTATTCTCAGACATAATTAACTTTAAAATTTGATACAGCTCATTTTGTTGGTACTAGCCAGGCTGAAAGAACTAATATTAAAACATAAATTGGACAGTACATGAAAATGCACCATGAGATCACATGAACAATTAATTCAAAACAATTCATACTGAAATCTCAATTCAATTATTCCACTGCTGATACAAAGCAAATTTTAATGAGTGGCCAGCTATGACTTGTTTGAATCATGCGAGTTGGGGCAGCAAAGTGGTAGAGTTGCTGCCACACAGCACCAGAGACCCAAGTTTAATCCTGACTACAGGTGCTGTCTGTATGAAGTTTGTACATTCTAACTTCTCCCTGTGACTACGTTAGTTTTCACCAGGTGCTCCAGTTTCCTCCCACACTCTAAAGACGTACAGATTTGCAGGTTAATTGGCTTCAGTAATATTGTAAATTGTCCCTATTGTTTGGCAGAGTACTAGTGTATGGGGTGATCGCTGGTTGGCGCAGACTCGATGGGCCAAAGGACCCGTTTCAGTCTGTATCGCTGAAGTCTAAAGTCCATGTCTCTGGAGCCTTTACCTCCAGATGGAGGTGGAGCCTTTACCTCCAGGAAGCCAGTAGAGCAATGGAAAGAGACAACAATTAAAAGGCATGCGAGAAGTCAGGCCCAAGAACATAAATAAAACACATCAGCTTTAATGACTTCACATAAATCAAAGTTAATGACAGTGTGCTCAAATGCTATATGACAACTGCTACAAAAGTACATCAGCCACTGTGTAATGCCCTTCACATATCGAGCAATCTATAAGTACCTTATAGATCAGGGCTGGGAGCTATCATTCAAGTAACCCAATAGTCACATGAAATAACGCAGTCTTAGACAAGTATCAGCTTCACACCCAGACCTTGCAGTTTACTCATAAATGTCAAATATTAACCATATCAGCCACATCACTCAAACGTGTTACAAAATCCCTACTAACAAACCTTTGTCTCGCCAGCAGTGGCATGAAATCTGCATCAGCACAAACAAACCAGAGTGGGGGAGTGTGCTACTGCTTGTCATATGTTCCATGACTGCTGGCATTATGGAGCAGCTGCCATAGAGGTTATGGCAGGCAGCAGCAGCACTATTCTTTCAGCCAGCACATTTCAACCCTGGTGAACCATGACATGCAAAAACACATTGAGCAATTCACAAAGTTGATCAGTTGAAGTTTCTCTGGATTTTGTTCCGACTAAAATGTTGATTTGCAAAGATCTTATGTTTTCAGTAACTGTGGCCAAGTGAACAATGAGATGACCAAAAGGAAAGTGGGACTGAAATAAAATTGGGAATAATTTTATTTTCTGAAATCATGATCGTATTCAGCGTCTCTTGTTGCATGGCCAGAAATGTGGTGTCCTCCGTCTCCATGGAGGGTGCACAAGGAGCAGCAGGTTCAGTATTTGGGGCATGTCTCACAGGGCACACTGTCCTAAGCTCAACTCCACGCTGTTATTTCCAAATCACAATATTTAATTTACAAATTTCTGCAATAATCAAGATGTTTATTCCTTCCGCTTTTCATAAAACAGTCTCTAAGTCACACATGGCACATGGATACGGAAAAATTTACCACTCTCAGTTCAAATACTTCTCCTTGCTACTTCCATAAAGTTTCCCGTTATTACCTTGTTTCATATTGTACATCAGTCGCAATAATCTTTCACACAGACAACAAATATTAATTTCAGTCCTCGCCAATCTCCTGTGGTTCCACACATAGATCCTTGAACCTTGAGGATCTATTCTGTCCTTGATTACCCTTTTTCTCTAATACTTATGGAATCTCTTACGATTGTCCTTTACCTTACCTGCCACGGATATCTCATGTCCCCTACTTCTTAAGGATGTAGTATTTCATTATCCTTTTTCTCTTTATATATCTGAAAATTTATTTGTTATTCTCTTTTAGGTTATTGGCTAGCTTACGCTCAAATTTCATTTTTTTCCCCCATTACCACTTTTTTAGTTGCCTTCTGTTGGTTTTTAAATATCTCCCAATCCTCTAGCTTCCCACTAATCTTTGCCATGTTATATACCTTCTCTTTTGCTTTTATGCTATCTTTAACTTCCTTTGTCAACCATGGTGGCCTCATTCTCCCCTTGGCATGTTTCTTTCTCGTTGGGATGAAAAGATCCTGCATCTTCCGAATTACTCCCAGAAACTCCTGCCATTGCTGCTCCAGTGTCATTCCTGTTAGGGTCCCCTTCCATGCAACTTTAGCCAGCTCCTCCCTCATATTTCAGTAGTTGCCTTTACTCAACAGTAATACCGATACATCAGATTTCAGCTTCTCCCTCTCAAACTGCAGTTGAATTCAATCATTTTTCTAGGAGTTCCTTCACATTAAGCTCACTAATCAAATCCGGTTAATTGCACAGCACAAAATCTGGAATTGCCTTTTCCCAAGTGGCCTCGATCACATGCTGCTTCCCGACTACTATTCGGAGGCATGTATACAAGACCCATCAGGGTCTTTTTTACCCTTTCAGCTTCTTAACTCTATCCACAAGGATTCTCCTTCTTCTGATCCTATGTCGTTTCTTACTAAGGAATGGATTTCATTCCTTACCAACAGAGCCACCATACCCCCTCTACCCATCTTTTCAATGGATGCTCAGATCCCAGCTCTAATCCACATTCAGCAAAAACTCTAGAATGCCCATAATGTCATACTTGGCAATTTCTAACTGCACCATAAGCTCCTCCATTTTGTATACGGCGTGCATCAGAAATCAAAGGAAAACCCTGGCCAGCTTAGTGCTGAAAGAGCAAAAAATAACTGAGAGCATAGCCAGCGGGTAGAAAGGTAACCTTTAAGAGAAAGACAGTGGACCTGAATATTTTGCTGCTACCTCCACAAAAGAAAGATATAAATCAGCATTGTAGCTTCAAAATAAGAGATGTTGACCATCATTTGCTAATCCTCCATGACTACAAATGGTCCCGAAGTACTGGAGGATTATTTAATGGTGTACAGTTTGTTAAAATCGGGCAATATAAACCTCCATTTAGAAAGGCACAGATTAGTCAAGTATGAATTTGCTATGGAAATGTCAGGACTAATGATTCATAGTTTTGCGACAATAACAAACAGGGTTCATGAAAGCAATGTACTCTATGTAGTTTACACGGATTTTAGCGAGGCTGGTGATAAAAGTTAAATCCTATGTGATCCATGAGATGGAGACGCACTGAATCCAAAAGTGACTCATTAGCAGGAAGGTTAATGTAGTTGACAATTGTTTTTGTGACAAGTAGGAATGGGAATACTTTATTATCACATGTGACTAGGCACAATGAAATTATTTGCTTGCATACACAATGTATACAAAAACTATTGCTCATGGACGTCCACAGGACTCGGTACTTGGTTTTAAAACTTTCAGTGCTGGATGCCAATGATTCAGACTTCAATGTAGGGAAAATGCTAAATAAATAGTGGATGATTCAAATGTTGACTGTGAGATTAATAGTGAGGAAAGCTTTTGATTGCAAGAAGATGTAAATGGAATGAGCAGTTAAGACAGATATGCAACAAATGGAATTTAGTTTTAAAAAGCGTGAAGTGATGCCATGCACAATGTGCAGCAATTTGAGGAAATAAATAATAAATGAAAATATACCATGAGGTGTGGAGAAGAGAGAGGCCTTGGAACCTGGTCATAGATCTTCAATGCCAGCCTTATCAGGCTGGTAAGAGTGACTAAAAAGGGATTTGGGAATGGTTTTGTTTATAAGACGAGGAATATAGCAGCAGCGAGGTTATGCATACGATGGTAGGTAAACCACAGATCTCGGCCTTTTGGCTAAGATCAAGTGTAGTATCTGTTCCTTTTGTGAAAGAGACTATTTCTGTTCTTATCAGAACAGTTCTGGCGGTTCCTTGGGGACAAGGGCCGTGGACTGCGGAGCGAAATCGTAAAAGGAGTCAGTCGGCTGCAGGCTTAGAGGTGGATCCATTGTGGTTGGGAAACAAACCTAACACCTTATTCAGCCACAATGTCTGCAGGGGTGCAGGGTATTCGGAATACGTGTCAAGGACCTCAGCAAGGGGACCCCCTTCTCACGAGACCTGTTCGTGAAGAAGGTCTTGCTAGAGGCCTGCAAATTTGAGGCCAAGGACATCTACTGCCTCCAGGATTTTTCGGGTAACGGATATTTTGACGTTACCTTCAAGTATCCAATGGGATGGCAGAAGGTGATGGAAGTCTTCCGGGAGAGGGGAAATGAAGCTCCACTGTCGCTGCTGAAAGTGCAGCCGCTCTTCACCCTTCTCACCCAGAAGGAAAGGTTCATTACGGTGCACATGTTTAACCCACATGTGCCCGTAGTGGATGTCCTCACCTTCCTTGCTCGCTACGTTGAGGGAACAGGAGACTGTGTGGACGTGAAGGACATACACGGGATACCATGGTAGGTAAACCACAGCTTGACTAGTGTATACTGCCCTGGTCACCACGTGACAGGAGAAGGCATAGAGGGAGGAGTTTATAGGAAAATGCCAAACTGGAAAATTGTCACTAAGAGGAAAGGCCGAGTTTTGTTTGCTTTGGAACACAGGTAGCTAGAGGGATGAATTAATAGAAGTGTGTGAATTATGAAGAGCTTGAATCAGATATCAGCGCTTCTTTAAGGACGTTGCTGTTAGTGACCCTAATCAATCAACGCCCTTCCTTATCATACAACAACAGTCTCATATTTCACTGCATAATTCCTCACAACATTTTTTAACCACAAATGTTTCCATCTGCAAACTCAAAAAGTAATTACAAAATCTCTAATAACTGAATCTGGATCATGCAGTCATTCTAACGTGTAGGAAGGAACTGCGGATGCTGATTTACCTACCCATAGACACAAAATGCTAGAGTAAATCAGCGGGACAGGCAGCATCTCTGGTGAGAAGGAATGGGTGACGTTTCGGGTCGACCCTATGCATTGAATAGAGAGTGTAAGTGACTGTGCAAAAACTATTTTTTTTCCGCAAGTCAACAACGAGAAGATTAAAATCTCAATTCTAAAGGTGCACGACTCAAAGTGTTGACCACTCAAAGCTAATCAATAAAACAGGTTAATAATTAGTTACCATCTTAATATATTAAACATGTACGAATAAAAATCTGTTCCGGGTAAATGAATGAAATGATCGGACGGTTCAGTAAATGCTGAAGTAGAGCATTGGCAGTAGCTGCAATTTCCGAAGCTTCAACGCGAGGAGTTGACCCGAGGAGACGAGAACGAGAGCCCGCGGCTTTGCAAGGCCTCTGATCAAGTGCACGGCCTTACCTGAAGTCCCTGTGCTCCGGGGTCCACTCCCGTATCTAAGATAGCAATGAGAATCCCCCTTCCATCGTATTCTGGGTATCGGGAGAGGAAAGATGCAGCGCCAGTCTCTTTCTTAGGTAAAAGTCCCTGATAAGGGAAAGAGTCGTCCGGATAGGCGGCCATGACTGGGCTCAATAGGAGTGACGCCCGCACAGCTCTAGCTCCGGGCCGCGTTCCACCAGGCAGCACCCGCCGGAGGGAGGGAGGGAGGGAGTGAGTCAAGGACCTGCGTGCTGATAATCTCAACAGTGATTACAGAAATTCAGTACCATCATCACAAATCTGTTTCAAAAAGTAGCTATTAAAAAAAACATGCCAATGCAAAGTGGTAATGTGCTATGGAACTGTTTGACCCTGTCTTAAACAAGCAAAACATCAGTTTTATACGATTTAAGGGCAGCTTAAACAAGCAGAACATCGGTTTTATTCAATTTAAGGACAACTAATTTGGATTTGCGATCAGCAGAGAGAACAGAGAAGTAATATATACTTTGTAAATGGTCTCGAATATTTCGTAAATCCAGGTTAATATCAGTACTCCTCAGTCAAGTTACATATGTTTAAAAAATCGAAAATATACTTTTATTCATAACATGTGCAAGTATTTATACAAGGCATTCAATAGACAATAGGTGCAGGAGTAGGCCACTTGGCCCTTCGAACCAGCACCGCCATTCAATGTGATCATGGCTGATCATCCCCAATCAGTACCCGTTCCTGCCTTCTTCCCATATCCCCTGACTCCTCTATTTTTAAGAGCCCTATCGAGCTCTCTCCTGAAAGCATCCAGAAAACCTGCCCTACCACCCTCTGAGGTAGAGAATTCCACAGACATGTCTCACCATTCACCTTAAAATATATACAATTCCATTTGATTACAAGATTAATACGGTAACAGGATAACATAAATTTTCTTTCAAATAATGATAATTCGCATCGGTTTTCCCCGCTCCGCTGATCTAGGACGAATCGATCATTCACATGCTTGTGTTTGGATTACTTATGAGATCAATAAGAATTGTAGTCTGGCGAGCAGAGGGCGAGGGTTTCAATTCCTAGAGGGTTGAAGTCCCTGCCTGGGAGAAGTGGATGGTGGGAGTTAGGCTCACAAGGCTTTTCTCTTGTTGGTTTGAGGCCCCACACCTTTGTTAGACAACACCTGTTGCATTTGGGGGCCATTGAGTTGGCCCGATATATTTGAGGGTTGATAAACCCCAGGGTTGGAGGCTCCACTCAGGCTGGAATACAAATTTCGAGTTTTGAGGTATCTTCATAGACAGGGCTGAGCAGGGACAGTACTAAGAGGGGTAAGTACTGTGTCGGTGCTGAGAGTGTGATTGGAAAGAGACACTTTAAAAATCTGCATCGAAGATCAGCATGAAGCGGAGATGTTCTGAGGGCGAGTATTTAGCAGGTGGGAAGTTGTTGCCTTGGGGGTTTGAGTACCCGCCTGTGTGCTGTTTAAGAACTTCGGACAGGTTTAAGAACTTCGGAACAGTACTGGGAGCTCAGTGTTGGAGTATAGATTGGCTGAGAAATACTTTAAAACAACACTGAGAAGGGAATGGGAGATGCACCTAATATCTAGAACAGTGATTTAAATTTGAAATGTACCAATTCAAATTTCACCAAATACAGGGCTTCATATTGCAGGACACTGGTTATTGTATAGAGATCGGTTTTGATCTCTTCTGGATTTTCATATTGAGGGCACTGGCTATTGTATAATAATAAAATTGTAAATTATATTCGTAAATAACAGTATATAAATAGATAATATGTTGTTAATATAGAAAGTGTTTGCGTGTTAGATACTATTGTTGTAATCGTAGTATGATTCGTGACGTATGTTAATATAACGTGATTAAGACTGCTGTTGTGATTGGAGTCCGAATCGTGACTGTGCGATCAAGGGGGCATATCCTGTGGTTCCAGAGACGAGTAACCTGCTAGTGGAAAAGTAACTTGGGAGAGGAATAAGTACCTGTTCGTGGAAAAAGTACCTTGAAGGGAATAGAAACATAGAAACATAGAAAATAGGTGCAGGAGGCCTTTCGGCCCTTTGAGCCAGCACCGCCATTCATTGTGATCATGGCTGATTGTCCCCAATCAATAACCGTCAAGTTGTCGGAATAGTACTGTCAAGTATAACTTGGGAGAGGAATAAGTATCTGTTAGTGGAAAGGTACCTTGAAGGGAATCATACCGCTAAGTGAAAAAGGGAAAGTCTCCTGTGTTCATGGGAGGGGTTCCATTGATTGACAACAGCACGATTTGGGTAATTTAGAATATTGTATTTAGAACTGTAGTTAGTGAATGCTTGTTATTCAGATACTTATGTTTTACATTGCAGTGTGTTTTTGTATGATAGTTATTAGTAGTATTACTTCTTCTATAAGTACGATTTCGCTTGCATGCTACAAGCTCATTTTCGATTGAAGTGTTTTGAGTGTAAAAGATTTGCTGCTGAAGTGTGTTTGATTGTTCTGTTGCACCTTAAACTTAGATTGTTTACCGACTTGAGATTGTTTACAGGTTTGAAAGCTTGTGTGAATTCTGTGCATTGAGATTGGTGTGAAAGAATTTTGAGTACTCAGGTTGAAAGGAGAGATTGATTGTGTGGCAAGTTGAAGAACTTTTGGCAATTGTTTGTGACAAACGCGGTCTTGTGAATGGAGTGTGAATCGTTTGGATACTGTGTCCATTGTTAGCAACAATGGGACACCAGATTGCGAGAGATACAATGGAAGATCCACTTACAATTAGTTTGTAGTGAGTTCCCACAAAAAGTGGAAAGATTAAAATACTTTTCGGGAGCATTGGATGAGAAATTGGGAGTTGATTTGTGGCCTGAAGGAGGGGTTGGAACACTGGAGGGCGTGAAATACATTGAGAAGATTGGTTGGCAATGTAGCTAAAGTGATGTAGTGAAGGAACTTGGGTACACAAAAAGCTGGAGAAACTCAGCGGGTGCAGCAGCATCTAAGGAGCGAAGGAGATAGGCGACGTTTCGGGTCGAGACCCTTTCTTCAGTGAAGGAACTTATTGGGCTATGGAGACAATATTACGAAGGAGTAGAAGGACGCAGAGAGGCTGCGATAATGGCGAACTGGCAGGAGGCAGCTTGGAATAGAGTTAATAGACGATGAAGGAAACAAACCTCTAGATACCTTAAAGAAGGAATGTGGATGTGCTTATAGAGAACATAGGGAACGGGAGAAAAAGAGAACTCCTGAAGGGAAACTGACATTTGTAGACTTAGGGTTAAGGGACCCGCTGGTTGGCTTTGGCTTGGAAGGGGGAGATGAAGAATATTTAGAAGATTAGGAGAACGTTCGAATTAAAAGAAGTTTGCAGCCTCCACCTTATTCCATTTGCGCTCCCCATACTCCACCTTCCCATCCAGCACTTTATACACCTTGTGTGCATCACAGACCTCCTCCTGTGCCTACAGCACCACCCATACCCCCTGCTGACGTACAGTAGTACCTGCTCACCAGACAGCAGCTCCAGCACAGAGTTATTTGACCACAACAGCTCCACCACTGGCAGATAGTCCAGTGGCGCATGGGACAAGGACAAAACAAAGAAAATAGCTCCCGTGTTTAAAGATAAAGTATGATCACCAGAACCATTATATGAGCCTAAACCTAGCAGGATAAGACGACCACCTAGAGAGACAAGATATGCCTTTAAGAAATATCGTCTTCCCCCTAGTGATGAGGATGATACATCGAAGGGTGAAACAGTATCAGGGGACACTGAGAGTGAGTCAGACATAGCAAAAATTATGAAGGAAGAACAAATATCCTGTCGTCAGTTCCCAGTTAGGGAGAAGCCTAACCCAGCCTTTGATTCAGCTAATGCAGTTGGTGCAAACAATCCCCGAACCATTGATGTATATTCCTGATGGAAACCTAATGAAATGATGGCAGTACTGAGTACAATACCTGACAGAAAGAAATCACCTGCTTCCTTTGTGGACTATCTCCGGACCACTATGCGTGTGTCATGCGGACTCAAGAGATTTATGGGCTGTAATACAACAGATCATAACTCCTACAGAGCATACCAGGTTCTTCGCCACTTTAGGACACCAACTCATGAAACACTGGCTAATGTGATCGATGATAATAGTGCAAGGGAAGATGCACTTTTAACTACCCTTGCCAATACCCTTCAAAAGCCAATAGATATTGCTTGGATTCTGGATGTTCGACCAAAGAAAGGAGAGGGAGCAGATGAGTTTTCTTTCTTTCTTTTAAAATTGTTTTATTAGTTTGTTTTCCGAAACAAAAACAAGACAACAAAAAAATAATGATAAACATAACAATGATATTGATACATAGGGATCAGGACTACGTTAATAACAGGTGTAACCTAAATATGAGTCTAGTGTCAAAATACACATTGAATATAGACCTCCCGGTCTCTATGTAAATATAGTTAAGTGTTTAAAAGAGAACTTATATATATATATATATAAAAACAAAAAGATAAAAACCAAAAAAAGAAAAAATACAAAAATACAAAACCCGCCTAAAATAGAAAAAAAAGCAAACAGAATCTTGGCTGCAAAGAGTTTCAACAATTTAAGTCCCTGTTTGTCGTCAAGTCCATTCCACCGTATAAAGGTAAAAGAATTATTATAACAGTTGGAGAGGGGACAATTTATGTCGTATGAAAATGTTGAATAAATCTTCACCAAGTCCTATTAAATTTAACCTAAGGTTCAACAATATCACTCCTAATGATATTGTTTCAGAGTACCAATGAAGTGTGGTCAGAGGATTAGAGTCTTCACATTTAAATAAAATAGATCTTCTGGCAATTAACGTGGTAAAAGCAATCAGCCGATGGGCGGAATGGGACAGATGAATAGAATCTAACATTGGTAGCCCAAAAATTGCAGTAATAGGATGAAGTTGTAAATCAATACCTAAAACTACAGAAATAGTATCAAAAATGTATTTCCAATATTTTTCCGAAGGTGGGCAGGACCAAAACATATGAGACAATGAGGCCACTTCAGAATTACATCTGTCACAGGTAGGATATATATGAAAACGAGCTAACTTATCTTTTGACATTTGAGTTCAGTGAACCACCTTGAATTGTATTAAAGTGTGTCTTGCACACATTGAGGAAGTATTAACTAATTGAAGAATCCTCTTCCATTTCTCTATAGGTAGATAAATTTGGAGTTCTCTTTCCCAGTCATTCTTAATTTTATCAAATATTTTTTAAATTTCAAAATCAACTCATAAATAGTGTTATTAAGCCCTTCTGATAAGGGTTCAAATGTAAGTTTTTCCAAGATTTCGGTTCGATGTGGTAATGGAAAAAACGGTAGAGTAGCCCTCAAAAAATGTCTAATTTGTAAATATCTAAAGAAATGTGAATTAGGTAGATGATATTTATTGGAGAGTTGTTCAAAAGACATAAAACAACCATCCAAAAACAAATCAGGAAAAGCTACTAATCCGTGTTAAAGAAGGAACTGCAGATGCTGGAGAATCAAGGGTACACAAAAGGCTGGAGAAACTCAGCGGGTGCAGCAGCATCTAAGGAGCGAAGGAGATAGGCGACGTTTCGGGTTGAGACCCTTCTTCAGACTGGGATCAGGGAAACGAGAGATATAGACGGTGATGTGGAGAGTTAAAGAACAATGAATGAAAGATATGCAAAAAAGTATCGATGATAAAGGGAACAAGCCATTGTAAGCTGTTTGTGGTGTGAAAATGAGCAGCTAGTGCGACTAGGGTGGGGGAGGGAGATGGAGAGAGAGGGAAAGCGGAATATGAGAGACTCCCCAAGCGGAATATGAGGTGCTGTTCCTCCAACTTGCGGTGTTGCTCACTCTGGCCGTGGAGGAGGCCCATGACCGAGAGGTCGGATGCGGAATGGGAGGGGGAGTTGAAGTGCTGAGCCACTGGGAGGTCGGCTCGGTAATTGCGGACCGAGCAGAGGTGTTCGGCGAAACGATTGCCAAGCCTCCGCTTGGTCTCACTGATATAGATCATCTGGCATCTGGAGCAGTTGATGCAGTAGATGAGGTTGGAGGAGGTGCAGGTGAACCTCTGTCGGACCTGGAAGGACTGCTTGGGTCCCTGAAAGGAGTGGAGGGGGGAGGTGAAGGGGCAAATGTAGCATTTCTTGCGGTTGCAAGGGAAAGTGCCCGGGGAAGGGGTAGAGCGGGAGGGAAGGGAAGAATTGACAAGGGAGTTGCGGAGGGAGCGGTCTTTGCGGAAGGCAGACGGGGGGAAGATGTGGCGAGTGGAGGGGTCACGTTGGAGGTGGCGAAACTGGCGGAGGACTATGTGTTGTATTTGCTGGCCTGTGGGGTGAAAGGTGAGGACCAGGGGGACTCTGCCCTGTTTGCGAGTGGGGGAATGGGGAGAGAGGGCAGTGTTGCGAGGTATGGAGGAGACCCTGGTGCTAATCCCTTCCTCTTCCATAACAGAAAGGCTTGATCAATACTAGAAGGTTGGAAGAAAAAATTAGATATGACAGGACTCGATAAGATAAAATCATTAAGTCCAAAAGACTTACGAAATTGAAAGTATATTCGGAGTGTATGTCTTATTATTGGGTTAGTGGTATATTTATTCAATCTCGTAATTGTAAAAGGTAACAAGGCCCCTAGAATAGAAGCCAATGATAGCCCTTGCATAGAATCACGTTCAAGATTTATCCATCCTGGGCATTGGAATACACAGTAGGACAGGCAGCATCTATGGAGAGTTAATGTTTAAATGTAATAACCTTCCATTAGAAACTTATTACGCTTTCAACAGATGTCACCTGTCATGTGAGTAATTCCTATCAAATCAATGGGCTTCAATTTCATAAACAAAATTCACGTTGCTGTTGCTATATATATTGACAATATACTGTCATGTAAGATTGTGAAAGGGATTTATAGGATAGAAGTAAACAAATTATTGCCCCTGACTGGCAATTTAGGCCCAGGTGGCATAATTTTAGAACAAGGCGTTGGTCATTTAGGACTGCTGAGAAATTTATTTCTGGAGAGTTTTGCTCTATAGAATTGTCTCCTTCATCGAGTACAGCGCAGTCAATTGATGAGAATATTTATGGTTGAGATTGATAGATATTTTGCCACTGAAAGTGTCAAGATCAGATAGAAAAGACTAGTCTTGAAATGTCCGATAAGTGTATTGCTGGAATTTATTCAACATTTTCATTGACATATATACTGAGCAATGTTTTGACAGAAAAGGTGTCTGAGAAATAAGAAAAAAGTCAACAGATTGTGAAACAGTTGTTTGATTCATTAATTTCAGCGAGTCCATGAAACCATCATTGTAAACCTGTCAGCAATTTATGGTTTAATGAGGAAATCCAGAAATTCCTATCAGTAATATCGTGGCCCTCTAAAATTTATAAAGTTACAGTCATCAAAGTAGAAGTTTCATATGGTATTATCAATGAAAAATATTGAACTTTGTTCAATTTTGCTTTGTTAATTCATTTTTTCTATCGATCTAGTCTATAGTTCATCTGCAGTTGCTCCTCAGAAGTGGTGGTGAGTGGCCATATTCAATCAACATAGCTTATGTGTTTGAGGTATTCATGGAGTGCTGTTAGATACACAAATGCAGATTTATGGCTCGGTAACAATGAAGGTGTAATAATATAATAACGAAAGTACAACAAACGGCTCTGGGGGAAAGGTGTTATTCTGCCAGCCTTCCCGAGGTGCCACAGCCGCCCGGAAAGCTCTTTGATCGTCGTACCTTGCCTGAAGGCTCCTTGGCGGGCATAAACCGTAACCCACATGAAGGCTCATCAGATGGCGAGACCGGGAAGCAGCTTCAAGGTCAGCTGCAGGACACAAAGATGGTCAGGCGAGGAGAGAGAGTTAGTTTGTGTGCCGCGCTCGTCGAGGACGATGGAGGAGGTCTTACAGTAGCCCAGGCCTCACCTGTATCGAGAGCTGCTCCAGTACGTCAAGCGCGTGGAACAGGCTTTGGACTTTATGTAAATGGTGATGATAATGGTGCCAAAATATGGCGATTCGTGCATGTGTGCTCTTTGTAAAAGGAATTTCACTGTCCAGCGCACGTGCCAAAGAAAGCATAATTGAACCATTGAGTCATTGAGGTGTTGCACTTTGGGAGCTCAAATGTAATTGGAAAATATACAATTAATGGTATGACCCTCAAAAGCATTAATATGTGGTGGGATCTTGGGATCCAAGTCCACACCCCACTGAAAATGGCAAGACAATTAGATAGGGTGGTGAAGAAGGCATATGGTATTCTTGCCTTCATCAGTCCGTCTTTGAGTTTCAATCAGGAATTCATGTTGCAGCTTCATAAGTCTTTGGTTAGGCCGCATTTAGAGTCATATATGTGAAGTTCTTGTTGCTCCATTGCAAGAAGGATGTGGAGGCATGCATGGGAGGTGTACCAAAATGCTGCTTGGATTGGAGGGTATTAACTTAACGACAGGTTCAACAAACTTGGATTGTTTTCACGGGAGTGTCAAAAGCTGAGGGTACACCTTATGGAAGTATATGAAATTATACGAGGCATAGGGAGGATAGATGGTCAGAATCTTTTCCCAGAATGTCAATGAATAGAAGGCATAACTAAAGTGAGAGAGGCAAAGCTTAAAAGAGATGAGTGGTGGATGCCTGGAATGGACTGCCGGGGGTGGTGGTGGAGGCAGATATGACTGTGACATTTAAGAGGCTTTTGGATAAGTACGCAGATGTGCAGAGAATTAAGCAATATGGATCACGTTCAGGCAGAGGAAATTAGGTTCATATGCCATCACAATCGGCACGGACATTGTTCTTATGTAGTAATGTTCTATCATCTATGCACTTCCAAATCGGAATGTTGAGTGGTTTGGAGGGGACATTGCAGGTGGTGAGCTTCCTAGCATGTGCTGCACTTATCCTTTGAGATGATGTTGGTCAATTATTGTTTTACCTGAGTGCGATTTTCTAGTGCATCTTGCAGCCACAATTGACACGGTTTGGTAGTAGTAAATGTTTGTGGTGGCTCCTGTCAATCAAGGTGATTTGTCCCAGATAATATCTAACACAGTTATGGGTAGAAGATTCAATTATGCCTGTAATTTGTGCAATAGCCATTGACAATGCTGTGCAAGATCATGGCAACTTAAAATCCTCAATTAAGATAATAGACAATAGGTGCAGGAGTAGGCTATTCGGCCCTTCGAGCCAGCACCGCCATTCAACATGATCATGGCTGATCATCCACATTTATTTGTCATCTATCATATGTTGGTTAATTGACTACTGAACTGGTGACTTTCACACATAGATCTTTTTGCATCATCTCATTAGACTATTTATGTACTCTCCAGTGAACAAAAGTTCTTCCCAATCAGACTATGGATATAGGGTCTGACACTTTATTATTAGTAAAGAGGTATCAAACATAAATGTTGGACACAAAATGTTGGAAAAACACAGGTCAGGGAGAATCTCTGGAGATTGATGTAATCATATAGAAAGTCCATCAATGCCTCTACTTCCTTAGAAGATGGAGGAGATTTGATATGTTAATGAATACTCTTGAAATTCTACAGGTGTGCAGTAGAGAGCATATTGACTGCTTGCATCACAACCTGGTCCAGTAACTCAAATGCCCAGGTACGAAGAAGATAGCAAAAAAGTGGTGAACATTGGCCAGTCCATCACGGACATTGATCCCCTCCCCACCATCCATCAAAGTTGGTCTCAAAAAGGCAGCCAGCATCAACAGAGACCAAACCAATCTGGCCACACTCTCACTCCTGCCATCAGGAAAAAAAACTGATGTCCAGGTTCAGGAGCAGCTTCTCTTCAACCATCTGGCTATTAAACTATAACCACCAAATAAGCTCCCATTTGTTGTGCTGCTGCAAGGTCACGGTTCCATTTCAGGACAGTCAAAGTACAGTAGAGAGATCGAGTAAAACTGTCCATATGGTGCCAGCACAATAACCTGGCCCTCAACACCAGCAAAATCAAGGAACTGATTGTGTACTTTGGAAGGAGTAGGATTGGGTCCCACAGTCCCATTTATATCAACAGGTCGATGGTTGATAGGGCCAAGAGCTTCAAATTCATGGGACTCTGAAGATTTTTCCTCATCCGAGAACACTGATGCAATTAATAAGAAAGCACATCAATGCCTCTACTTCCTGAGAAGATTACGGAGTCGGTTTGCCAAGGACTCTCTCTAACTTCTACAGGTGCACAGTAGAGAGCTTGCTGACCGGTTGCATCTTGGCTTGGTTCGGCAACTTGATCGCCCCGGAGAGGAAAAGACTACAAAAAGTAGTAAGCACTGCCCAGTCCATCATCGGCTCTGACCTTCCTTCCATCGAGGGGATTTATTGCAGTCACTGCCTCAAAAAGGCTGGCAGTACCATCAAAGACTCACACCATCCTGGCCACACACTCATCTCCCTGCTACCTTCAGATAGAAGGTACAGGAGCCCGAAGACTGCAATGACCAGGTTCAGGAATAGCTACCTCCCCACAGCCATCAGGCTATTAAACCTGGCTCGGACAAAACTCTGAACATTAATAACCCATTATCTGTTATTTGCACTTTAATATCAGTTTATTTATTCGCATGTGTATATATTTATATATAATGGTATATGGACACACTGATCAAAGCCTACTATGTTCTGTTGTGCTGAAGCAAAGCAAGAATTTCATTGTCCTATCAAGGACACATGACAATAAACTCACTTGAACTTGAATACAGTGAATCTCTTGACTCTTGCAAATGGATAGGTGACGTTATAGGTCGGACCCTTCTTCAGACATAACCCATGTAATATTGTTTATACATTCTGTTCAAGTTGTGAATTATTAAAATATCCACCACTGACAAGGTCACCATTTATTGTCCGTCCATATATTTGCATTTGAAAAGATGATGACCTTAAGGCGACACAAGGAACTGGAGTTGCTGGTTTACAAAAAAACAAAGTACAGGAATAACTCAGTGGGTCAGGCAGCATCTCTGGAGGTTGTTGATAGGTGACTTTTTGTGTTTTCTTCAGATTTAATGTAGTGGCGGTGGAATAAAGACTGGCAAGTAGGTGGATAGAAATGCGGATACTTGATTGACAGAGGAGTGGATCAAGGCCAGAGTTGAAAAGGAGACCAAAGGGTGTCAGATAAGGAGAGAAGTGAAATGTAAAGCCAAACAGATGTAGAAGGTAATACGGGTGGAGAAAGAGGAGCACGCCAGGAGATGGGGGTGGAAGAGGGAGGAAAAAGTGTGTGTGTGGGGAGGTAGGATTACCTATATTTAGAGAATACAATTTTGTAAGCCACCTAAACAGGATAATGTTCCTTCAGTTTGCATATAGCCTCACTCTTGCAATGGAGATGTTGCAGGACAGAAAGGCTGGTGTGGGAATGGGAAGGTGAGGATAAACTTGTGAGCAACATTTTGGAATCCTTCTTCAGACTGATTGTGGTGGGGTGGAGGAGAAAGACAGGTTGGGGACAAGATGGCGAGTGATAGGGGTGAGATTGATTGGCAGATGGTCAGACAATGGCCAAAGGTGAAAAGACAAAAAGTGTGAGATTAGGATAGAAGAGGTGATGATAATTGTGAAGCCAAGGGAAGGTAGGAGATTGGGAGGGGTGGCAGAGAGAAATGAGTGTGAATTGATTTGGGACACAGGGAAGAGAAATGAAAAAGGGGTGGGTCAAGAACGGAGATGCTGTTTGTAGGACAGTTGAATAACATTGGAAAATTCTAAATACTGTAAAGGATTTAAAAATAAAATTAAAGTGCACCATTAAGTTAATGATCTAAAATAAAAAAAATAAGGATGGCTTCATTGGATAGGAATGGAAATGAAGTGGGGTCATGATACGCAGCTTAACTGCCCATTTGACTTGTAGCAATGTGCACAAAGAGTTAGTCTGCTTCTACCCATAATCCTGATTATGGTTGATGCTAAATGTCCTCATACAATAACTGCATTGAGCATCTGTGCCTTTCCTCATTTGTTAGGTCTGCCATTCCAGGACGGAATGTGGTGAATCTCTGCTGCAATCTCTCTATATTGTCTATCCTTTTACCAAGGCCCATCACAGTTACAGTATAGTAAGACATCCTACTATACTTAAAATAATGACCAACATATCATTTACCTTCTTAAATGCCTGCTATATCTGCTTGTTACCTTTTGATAGGACATTAAGGCCCGTTGAACATCAACTGTTTCTGTCCCTCCTTATTTAAAAAGATAATCCCAGACTTATGTAAGAGCCACCCTTACGTAAGACCGATTTTACGCAAGTTGGAATCACGCGGCCTGAAGAAAGTGCTGTCTGCCAAGGGCAACAGTGTGAGCCGCAACAATAGCCCCATCAACCTAATGGTGCAGCAGCTGGTGAAGAAGGGCTCGCTGGTGCAACCTGTGAAAGACATTAGTGACTTGGCCGGGAGTTACTCACCTTCCCAGTGTTGCATCAAGCTTGGGCAACACATATCTATGAAGCAGACAGGAAGCCCCCCCATTGCCATAACATATGTCATTCAGAAAAAGGGACCACCTATCGTGAATTGTTTAGGTAATTCAGAGTTTACATGTCATCTTATAAAGTAAGTTAGAGTGTCTGTACTTTTCTTTTTTGTTGTAAACTCATATTTTTCCACCTTTAGATTTTGGGCAGCACAATGGCGCAGAGGTAGGCCTGCTGTCTTATAGCACTGGAAACTAGGGTTCAATCCTGACTACAGGTGCTGTTTGTATGAGTTTGTACGTTCTCCTTGTGACCGCATGAGTTTTCTCCAAGTCCTCTTGACGTCATTCCCAAGATGTGCGGGTTTGCAGGTTAATTAACGACTATAAAATGTCCCTAATGTGTAATATAGAACTAGAGCACAGGTGATTGCTGATCGAGGCACATCTGATGGCATGAAGGGCCTGTTTCCGAACTGTTTCTCAAACTAATGATATGTAGGACAGAATTATCACCAAACTATTTATAAGTATGAACTTTAACATATTAAATGCTCCATTTGAACCCACAACTGGAATCAGACATCATGTAGCACATGAGAGAATATCCAATTTCTAATCACACGAGAGTCCCAATTTATAATCAAAATGTGAAATTTATTATTAACTAATTAAATTAACAGATGTTGTATCACTGACTTCAAAAAATTCCCACTCACAGCCTGCCACCATATTAGTTTTGCATTTAATTACATAACTATCATAGATTATTCACTTTGCTATAATGTTTATATAAGCAAGTGAAATGTTACATATAATGTAACCATTTCATATCAGCAGGTAATAAGGTAATTGCTTCATCAACACCTTGACTTTGTAGTTATCCTGCTGATGAATCTGCAATACAAGAAAAATATTGTAGTTTTAAGTTTGGGAAATATCGAGTCATTCATGCTGTATGCTGAACATACATTATTCACAGTACCTTCTCCTGTTTGTTGTCCTAGAGCAATGTATCTATTAATAATGGACTTTCACAGTGGTACAGACTAAATTCAGAAAAATATAGAAAACAATTGTCAACTTTTGTCACTCAATCTTTATATATCTAAACAATTCAAATGAGTGCACTATATGTCTGTCTGAATGTAACACTTTTTATTTACCTACAATTTTAGATAGACCACTAACATTATTTTTTTTCTATGTTTTGTTCAAAGAAAGCCCCAAATGTATGTGTATCTCACAATAGGGCACACTGGTTATATTCCATTCTGTATCTAATTAATTCAAAGGATATGAAAAGAAAATTAAGGTGCACCATTAAGTAAATAATCTAAAATTTAAAACATATAGGATGGCTTAATTGGATAGGAACCAAAATTAAGTGGGGTCATGATGCACAACTTATCTGCCCATTTGATTTGACACAAAGAATGTCTCTGCTTCTACCCATTATCATGATTATAGTTAATGTTAAATAAACTGCATTTAGCAAGAAGGGTTTCGGCCCGAAACGTTGCCTATCTCCTTCGCTCCTTAGATGCTGCTGCACCCGCTGAGTATCTCCAGCCTTTTGTGTACCCTGCATTTAGCAAATGCTTGTTTTAGGGCATACATACAAAGTCTATTTTATGAACAGCTCATAGTACAGGTGCTGATTGAAGCCCATCTTGCGCCTTTAAAGTTGTTAATTGCCTCTGTTGAAACAATGGAAGCAGATTCTTAGGGACATGACTAATTTTGTACTGGACAGTATTTTGTTTAAATGCATTAATGTCACCTGCTGGAAGTTCTGGTACAGCAGCATTAAGTTTCATTTCCTATAAGATAGGAAGTTGTTATAAACAAGGAAGTCCAGCTCAGAAAGGGTACCTCATGGTGTTTAGACAGTGTAAAGGGCCTGTCCCAGCAGGATGCAACTCCATGCGATGAGCGCGACCTAACGTGGTCGCTTGAGTCGTCCGGCATCGCGGGGTCGATCCCATTTTGATCGCCGAAGCCGTGCGGAATTGTGCGGAGTTCGTCCCGACACCGCGCGGGGCTCCGAAAAACTGACCATGTTCAAAAATTCTGCGCGGCAATGGCTTGTCGGCTCGCAGTCGCCTCGACACATTACACACCGCATCGATGTCGTGCCTCCGTGACCCTCTCTGTGTGTGCCTCTGTGCCCCTCTCTGTGTGTGCCTCTGTGCCCCTCTCTGTGTGTCCCTCTCTGTCCTGGCGAACTTACCTTTAAGACTTCGCTCCAAGTTCGCCTCGCTTTGCACCGCGTTACGCCACTCACCCCACCTCCGCGCGGCCCCCGCTGCCGGTTTGGTCGCACTCTTCGCATGCAGGCGCATGCTGTTGGGAAAGGCCCTGTACAGGGATCACCCGACCTCCGCGTGGCTCCCGCTGCCGGTCTGATCGCACTCATTGCATGGAGTCGGATGCTGGTAGGACAGGCCCTTAACTCACAGTGTGTTTAATCCATTGCCATCCTTCCTCACAGAGTTTGTTAGACACAATGTCTGTAAGTAATTATGTTTATTGACATCATCTTTATATGAATGTTATTGAGCAGGATTGTGATTATTAACAAAGTTTAAGAATGTTTCATGTACCCTGGCTGGTTCTCGGATACCAGCGCTGTGTGATGGTGGCATCCTCGTTTATGTTCCTATACTAAATGTATAACGTAACTAAACCCTATGTTTCTTTTTCTGCTTATATGTTACAGTTTCACAGTTGAATACAGTAAAGCATCAAACAACAGCTCATCTCTACTGGTCTTTATTGGATCAATTGTTTAGCTTGCTGGATAGCTGGATAGGGACATTCAGCAAGTCCAGTATAGTGAAAAGACAGCAACACAACAAGCTGTGCTACAAGGTGGCACACATCGTCACATTGTCCATCAACACCTCAACGCCATGGCAACAGGCAACCGAGACAACGCTTCACAGAATGAAGGCAATTCTCTCAGTGTCCGTTCTTACTGCTCTTCAGCCAGTTCCAGTTCCAGCGTGGCTGCCCTTAGAGCTCGGGCTAAAGCAAATGCAGCCGAAACCAGAGCCGCATTCGCTCAGAGAGAGATAGAGATGAAGGTCGAGGCTGCTCAGCTTCAGGCGATCTTAGAGGCCTTGCAGCAAGAGAAAGAGATGAAAGCAGCCATTGCAGAGGCCGACACCATCGAAGCAGATTTATTAGCAGAAAAAGGGTCATGTAATAGATTACCAAGCCCTGTTCATCCTCAAAACCAACACGAGCGTACTCTGGACTACGTCATAGACAGCATAAAGTCACGCCAACATGTCACCAATCATGATATCGAGAGTGAAAGCATACTATTTAGTTCATTGCCGCCCATCCATCAGACCAAGTCTAATCTGACCAGTTCATTTCATAGGCATCGCAATCCCAGCAATGTCCAAGGAAACATGGTGCCTAAATTGGAAGATAGAAAGCCAACTTCAACCTTTCTGCCAGTCTGCTTTATCGACTCTCCTCGAGCCAACAACAATATCAATCCCACCACCATAGACCTCGCCAGATACCTCGCCCACAGCCAGCTTGTTACAATGGGATTGATGGCCTTTAATGACAAGCCTGAGAATTAAAGGGGTTGGAGATCCTCCTTCCAAAGCGCCATAGCAGGCCTGGACCTTTCACCCGGAGAAGAGCTAGATCTTTTGATAAAATGGCTTGGAAAGACTCCTCGGAGCAGGCAACAAGAATTAAGGCTGTCAACATCGTACGTCCATCAGCTGGTTTGATGATGGTTTGGCTTGATATACTGGACTTGGCCCAGCCCCTTGGAAGTCCAAGCCATCTCCCTCCGCATTTAAACATGGCGGGAAGGAAGAGGTAGCGGTATACCAGATCACCTCCAGATGCACAGAGGTGTGCGGTGAAGGGGTCAGCGCGAAAGCATGTGCTAAGATATGTCTCATCTCAGTCTATCCAGAAGGACGTTGTCATTACGCAGGATGTACGGAATCTTAGATGAACAGAGCAACCGCACTGTCGCAAAATCTGAGTTTCAATATCTTTGAGATCAAAGGAAATCTTCAGCCATATACACTGTAGACATGTGCCGGGCTCAAGCAGACTGCAGGTGGAAGAGCCTGTGGCTACATGGTGGAATCTGTGGGTGAGAAGACATTGCTCCCTTTTCCTCCACTCCCAATGCTGCGCATCACCACAGCCATCTCAGACACATTGCCAATGAGATTCCTCCACTGGATCCAAAGGCCAAAATACTGCTCCTATTGGGAAGAGATATTCTGCAGGTGCATGAAGTGAGGAAACAAATTAATGGAACCAACAATGCCCCGTTCGCCCATAAGCTGGATCTGGGATGGATAGTTGTTGGTGATGTATGACTTGGTGGAGCACATAGACCTACCCAAGTGGACAACTACAAGACCTGCATTCTAGGAAACGGTCGACCTACTTACCTCACACCATGCACAAGTCATGTTATGGTGACGGAGAAGTTCACCTACTCACGTCTTTGTGAGAATAAACTAGAGTTGATGGCCATGGCCGCTCTACAGGAGACCACAAGTGGACAGAACCTGAGGCAGTCAGTCTTCCGTCGAACTGCTAGTGATAACGACTTAGCGCCATAATTCGATGACCTGAGGTTTTTCCAGATTATGGATGACCAATGTTACCAAGATAACTAAAAAAGCTGGCGTTTCAGTCACCCACGGAGCGTATGCCCAATAATCGAGAGTATGATAACAACAGACTCACTCTCTCCATCGGATCTTGGACAAACGACCACAGATGAAGGCACACTACTTGGAGTTCATGGACAAAATGCTCAGCAGTCAGCATGCAGAGGTAGCCCCACCACTCAAGTTGATCAAGAGTGTTGGTATTTTCCCTCATTCGGAGTCTACCATCCCAGAAAGCAAGATCAAATTTGTGTGGTGTTTGACTCCAGCGCACCGTTTGAGGGCGTTTTGTTGAATGACGTGCTGCTCAAAGGGCGTGATCTCAACAACAGCTTACTAGGAGTCCTCATGCGATTCAGGAAGGAACCAGTGCGTGTCACCAGAAGAGGATGCTATGAGAATGCAGGGTGACTTGGACACGTTGGGCAGATGCATGGCAGATGAAGTTTAATGCGGATAAATGTGAGGTTATCCACTTTGGTGGCAAAAACAGGAAGGCAGATTACTTTCTAAATGACGTCAGGTTGGGAAAAGGGAAAGTACAACGGGATCTGGGGGTCCTTGTACATCAGTCCATGAAAGTAAGCATGCAGGTACAGCAAGCAGTGAAGAAAGCAAATGGCATGTTGGCCTTTATAACAAGAGGAATCGAATATAGGAGCAAAGAGGTCCTTCTGCAGTTGTACAGAGCCCTAGTGAAACCGCACCTGGAGTATTGTGTGCAGTTTTGGTCCCCTAATTTGAGGAAGGACATTCTTGCTATTGAGGGAATGTAGCGTAGGTTTACAAGGTTAATTCCTGGGATGGCGGGACTGTCATATGCTGAGAAAATGGAGCAGCTGGGCTTGTACACTCTGGAGTTTAGATGGATGAGAGGGGATCTCATTGAAACATATAAGATTGTTAAGGGCTTGGACACGCTAGAGGCAGGAAACATGTTCCCGATGTTGGGGGAGTCCAGAACCAGGGGCCACAGTTTAAGAATAAGGAGTAAGCCATTTAGATCGGAGACGAGGAAACACTTTTTCTCGTGAGTCTGTGAAATTCTCTGCCTCAGAGCGCGGTGGAGGCAGTTCTCTGGATGCTTTCAAGATAGAGGTAGATAGGGCTCTTAAAAATAGCGGAGTCAGGGGATATGGGGAGAAGGCAGGAACAGGGTGCTGATTGGGGATGATCAGCCATGATCACATTGAATGGCGGTGCTGGCTCGAAGGACCAAATGGCCTACTCCTGCACCTATTGTCTATTGTCATCGGTGACATTCAGCAAATGTTCCACTTTTTCGTCGTGAGAGACCATCGAGATTTTCTACACTTCCTGTGGTATCGTAACAACAATCCAGATAGTGATATCATCGACTACAGGATGCGCATGCATGTTTTCAGCAACAGCCCCTCACCGGCTGTCGCTATATACGGTCTCTGAAGAGCTGCCAAGGAGGAAGAAACAACCTATGGCAATGACGCTCGCAAGTTCATCGATCATGACTTCTATGTAGATGATGGGGTGAAGTCATTCCCTACGGGAGTATAAGCCATCAGTGTCCTCAATCATCCCCAGGAGATGCTCGCAGTATCCAACCTCAGGCTGCAAAAGGTCGTATCGAACAGAGCTGCAGTCATTGAGGCATTTCCTCCTGAAGATCAAGGGAAAGACATCAAAGATCTGAACCTGTTCGCAGATGACCTCCCTCTCCAACGCAGTCTTTGTGTGTCCTGGAATATCACTGCGAATAAGTTAACATTCCAGTGCTCTGCGGAGAAGAAGCCCTATACTCGCAGAGGAGTGTTATCAACAGTTAACAGTCTTTATGACCCATTAGGTTTTCTTGCTCCAGTCACCATACAAGGCAGGTTGTTACTCAGGGAACTTTCCAAGCAGGCTAATGATTGGGATTGTCGTCTCCCCCAAGTCATGGAAGCGGAGTAGATCAAGTGGAGGGACTCGCTCCAGGATCTACAGAAGCCACAGATTCAACACCCCTACACCACATTGTCAAATTTGAGCATGTTACAAAAGGAGCTTTGTGTGTTCTCAGACGCATCAGTCAAGGCCATTGCCGCAGTTGCCTATCTGAGGGTCACCACCAAAGATGGAAAAACGGAGGTGGGCTTCATCTTTGGGAAAGCAAAGCTGGCAACCCAGCCAGAGCTCACTATTCCAAGACTGGAATTGTGTGCAGTGGTCCTGGCTGTCGAAATCGCAGAGATGACTGTGAAGGAGATGGACTTGATATTTGACATCACTTACCACATGGACAGCAAAGTGGCACTGGGGTACATCTGTAACCGGTCGAGGCGGTTTTACACATATGTCCACAGCCGTGTCCAACGTATCCATCAGTTTTCATGACCTCATCAGTGGAGGTTTGTTCCCACGGATGACAACCCAGCCGACCACGGATCACGGTCTGTCCCAGCAGCTCTACTCCGCACTACCACCTGGCTGTCAGGTCCAACGTTTCTCAAGAGACCACGTACCCGCAATGCCTTTCCTCAAGAGACCTTTGAGGTCATTGAGTCAGATCGAGATAGTGAGATCCGTCCTCTTGCAACTAACACCACACAGATCCTTACTGTGCTGAATCCCTCAAGAATTGAGCGTTTCTCCAAGTGGAGCACCCTGGTCCGAGCAGTGACACACTTAATCCACATTGATCAAACCTTCGCTAAGCCTAACCAAGGCGACAGCTGCCAAGGTTGCCATATTTGTCGTTCAGGCCCTACTGTAGAAGAGTTGCAGAAAGCAGAGATGCTCATCATAAAGGGCATCCAACAACAATGTTATTCGCAAGAGTTGGAGTGCACTACTGTAGCACGCAACCTCCCCTCACACAGCTCTTTGTGCAAGCTGTGTCCAATATTGTGTGGTAGTGGATTGCTATGAGTGGGAGGTCGCATCACACAGGCAAAGCTGGAAGCAGAGGAAACCAACCCAGTAATCATCCCAGGATGTCATCATCTGGCTACCCTACTTGTGGGTCATTATCATGAAACTGTGAAACATCAAGGTAGGCACTTCACTGAGGGTGCTGTGAGACAGGCTGGTTACTGGTTGGTTGGAGCAAAGAGGTACATCAGTGGTTTCCTCTTCGGGTGCGTCATCTGCAGGAAACTCCGTGGTAAGAATGAGTACCAGCAGATGGCAGACCTTCCAGCAGAATGACTACAAGTGGCACCACCCTTCACTTACGTGGGTGTCAACATGTTTGGCCCTTGGGACGTGGAGTCACGCCGGACCAGAGGAGGACACAGCAACAGCAAGAGATGGGCTGTGTTGTTCTCCTGCATGTGTATCAGAGCTGTGCACATCAAAGTGATAGAGAGCATGAGTACTAGCAGCTTTATCAATGCCCTGAGGAGGTTTTTTGCCATCAGAGGGCCAGCAAAGCAGATACAATCAGACTGTGGCACGAACATTGTTGGTGCCAGTCATGAGCTGAAGCTGGATGATTCAAGCTGAGAAATACCTCCATGAGCAGAAGTGTACATGGTATTCAATCCGTCCCATTCCTCCCACATGGGTGGTGCGTGGGAGCAGAAGATTGGTGTCGCCCATCATATCATCGATTACATGCTCCTCCAGAATGGAGCAGCCCGCCTCACACGAGGTCTTAACAATATTTATGGCAGAGGTCTCAGCCGTAATTAATGCAAGACCCCTCATCCCTGTGTCTTTCCCCGCATTTCGTTCTGAGTCCAGTTATACTCCTGACTCAGAAGACAGACGTTCCCCTTCCTCCTCCTGGTGACTATGGGAAAGAAGTTCTTCTCAAAGAAGAGTGGAAGCGTGTTGAAGAGCCTGGCGGAAACCTTTTGGAGCAGATGGCGTCAGGAGTATCTTGTTACTCTGCATAGCCGTCGCAAGTGGTTGGACACATGGCAAAATCTTAAAGAAGGAGACATCGTCCTCCTGAAGGACAAACAGGCCAGAAGAAACGAGTGGCCCATGGCAATCATCTCAAAGACTTTCCCAAGTCAGGATGGGAAGATTCGGAGAGTGGAATTCAGAATCTTCAAGAATAGAGGCCAGAAGTTCTACATCCGCCCAATCACTAAAGTAGTCCTCCTCCTGTCTCCCGAGGGCTCTAGGGGTTAAATGGGAGATTTGTGTGGGGTGTGGGAGACCCCATGCGGGGAGTGTACTGGCCTGTATTTTGTTTAAATGCATTAATGCCACCTGCTGGAAGTTCTGGTACAGCAGCTTTAAGTTTCATTTCCTATTAGACAGGAAGTTGTCATAAACAAGGACGTCCAGCTCAGAAAGGGTACTTCATGGTGTTTAGACAGTGTAATTCAGTGTGTTTAATTCATTGCCATCCTTCCTCAGTTTGTTAGACGCAATGTCTGTAAGTAATTATGTTTATTGACATCATCTTTATAAGTTATGAATAGAGCCAGGATTTTGCCATAAATGCCATGTGCCTTTTTTGATGATTTCACCAAGATAATGCCCTTTTCACGATTGAGTGCCTAAATCAGCCTTTTTTTGCCGTTTTGCTAAAAGGTGCTATTTTCTCTAGTTGTACCGTGATACAGTGACGTTTTCTATGTTAACACGTTAATATTAATGTTATTATTAACGTGTTAACATAGTTTAAATTACAAGAAAATTTCCGCCACCGGGGCGAAACCGGGGGTGCCACCGTCAGTCGTTCATTCATTCGTGCCGCGGCCCGCTGGTTCAGTCTTCTCCAAAATGTATTTATTGTTTCGAATTCTGCAAACTTCTCACAACCTACCACTTCCCTTGAGAAATGTGGCAAAACATTAGTGAATAATTTGCAGGTTTTCAACAAAGTAATTGACGATATTCGTAAAGTTCCTGGCAATGTAGGTAAAGACATACAGAGAAAGTGTGAGAGAGTGATTTTAGCTTTGTCTTGAAGAAATACAAAACATAGCTAAAGTTCTCAAAGGTAGTTGTAATGCACAAGATATCGACATGAATATAGAGTCTGTAGCTTATTTTGGGTATGCACCAGTGACCTCAGCTGAGGTAGAAAGAAGTTTTTCACAACTGAAGCATATTCTGTTTGACAGATGGCATAGTTTAACAACAGATAATTTGAAAAAAATGCGAGTAATTATGTGCAACCATGCAACTTTGGTCATTTAATGTAGTATACCTTTATGTTATCATTTTTAACCATATTTTGGTGGTGGAACTAAGGGACGATATCTCCTTCTTTAAGATTTTGCCTTGTGTCCAACCACTTGCCCTTTTATCAATAAATGCCTTTTTTGTAATTTTATTATTCCCTTTTGCCTACCTATTTCAGAGTTTTTTGGTGCCTAAACATCCTGGCTCTAGTTATGAATGTTATAGAGCAGGATTGTGATTATTAACAAAGTTTAAGATTGTTTCATGTACCCTGGCTGGTTCTCGCATACCAGCACTGTGTTTGGTGGTGGCATCCTTGTTTATGTTCCTATACTAAATGTATAACATAACTAAATCCTATGTTGTTTCTTTTTCTGCTTACAATTTCACAGTTGAATACAGAAAAGCATCAAACGACAGCTCATCTCTACTGGTCTTTATTGGATCAATTGTTTAGCTTGCCGGATAGCTGGATAAGGACATTCAGCGAGTCCAGTATAAATTTGCATTTGGAACAATATGGATTTATTAGGGAGTTATAGCAAGGCTATGTGCGGGGAAGGTCCACTCACACAAATTTGATTTGTTATTAAGGAAATGATATATTTGGTTAATGTTTGGGCAGTGGATGTGACCTAATAAAAGGATATAATATTAGAGGCATAGCGTTGCAAAGTGCCCGTTACTTTTTTTCATGGTGGTATAGATTAAGGTTTGGAAAGTACCATCAGAGTAATCTTTGCAAGTAACTGTAATGTAAGTGTACAGATTCAATCGTTATTTCTTTATTGTCATTGTGCAGTATACAGTACAGAGACAACAAAATGCAGTTAGCATCTCATCCAGAAGAGCGAACATAGAATAATGGAACAGCAAAATATACATATGTACATATAGTAGCAGTGGTGCAATTCTTCTGGGGCAAGGAGTGTCCGGGGGGAGGGGGGGGGTCCAGCAGTCACCAAGGTGCAGAGTTAAGTCGTATAACAGCCACTGGAAATAATCTGTTCCTGAACCTGCTGGTCCGGCAACGGAAAGACCTGTAGTGCTTCCCGGATGGGAGGAGGGTAAACAGTCTGTGGCTGGGGTGAGAGCAGTCCTTGACGATGCTGCGCGCCCTTCGCAGACATCGCTTGCTCTGGACAGACTCAATGGAGGGGAGTGAGGAACTGGAGATGCGTTGGGCAGTTTTCACCACCCTCTGCAGTGCTTTCCGGTCGGACACAGAGCTGTTGCCATACAATACTGTGATACAATTGGTAAGGATGCTCTCGATGGTACAGCGGTAGAAGTTCACCAGAATCTGATAAGACAGATGGACCTTCTTTAGTCTCCTCAGGAAGAAGACACTGGTGAGCCTTCTTGACAGTGTTGAGGTATTGTGGGTCCAAGAGAGGTCATCAGAGATGTTGACCCCCAGAAACCTGAAGCTGGAAACATGTTCCACCTCCGTCCCGTTAATATGGATGGGGGTGTGCGTGCCACCCCTAGACCTTCTGTACTCCACAATGAGTTCCTTGGTCTTCTTGGAGTTAAGGGCCATTAATTCTTTCCACTGCAGTCAATGTGCAGAGCAGTGGATAGAATTAATCTTTAGGGTAGTTGATTTGGTGCCAATCTAGCATGTGGTTGATGGTTGAGTTCCAGGCACAAGTGTTCTACCACACAACTAGCTTGTGGAAGGGCCCTAAGGTGTCAGGAAGCAAGTCACTTACCATGGAATACACAACCTATTACATGCTCCTGTACTTACTGTGCTTATGTGGCTGATCTAGTTGAGCCTTTGGCCAATGATGATCCCCAGGATGATAATGTAGGAGGTCTCAGTAATGATCATGCCATTGAATGGCATAGCTCTGGGGAGTGTTTTCAATCAGAGGGATCGAGGAGTGCAGGTACATAGTTCCTTTAAAGTGGCAGTTGTCACGTCAGGTTTCGCTGGTCGTGGCCTTGGAGGAAATTCAGATATCAGCAAAGGGGTGAGCAATGTGCTAGCGATTTCCGGGAGTATACAAGCCCAGTCGGACAATCCCGGGGAATTAACCTGGTGAACCTTTGCTGCACTCTCTCAATAGCAAGAATGTCCTACCTCAAATTTGGAGAAGATGGAACCTGAAGCAGATTGATGTGGGGACATAGACAAGTGGGCTGAAGAGACTGTTTCCATGGTCTATGTCTCTATGACTACGACTTTATGTCAACAGTTGTAAGTTAGACTCTCTCTTGCGGAGGTAGTGATCAATATAAGCAAGACAGCTCTTAGGGAGCGGCACTGAGGGAAGTGCCCTGTGAGAAAAGTGTCAGTCCTTGGCTCGAGAGTCTTCGGCGAGGAGAGGAGGCTACGCAAATCGCTGGAGAGGGAGAGACGAAAGAAGGAGATGTCAAGCAAGCTGATGCAGTGTGATGCTTGCAGTATGTGGGAGGTCAAGGACACTGCTGGCGCCTCTGGCTGCTATAAATGATAGAAGTGCATCCAGGTACAGCTCCTGAAGGACCGTGTTGGGGAACTGGAGAAGCAAGTGGATGACCTCCGGTTCGTCTGAGAAACTGAGTCGTTCCTCGACAAGTCCTACAGTGAGATTGTTACACCTAAGGTACTGGAAGAGAGAAAGTGGGTGACAGTGAGAAAGGGAGGGAAACTTGGAATGCAAAGGTCCCCGGGTGTTGTACCTCTTGTGAACAGGTTCACCCACTTAGAAGCTGTCGGGACAGAAGACGTTAATGCACTGAGCGGCGGACTGGCTTGCGAAGCAAAAAGGGCTGTTGAGCCAAAACCAAAGAGGCCAACGTCGGGCAACGCCATTGTAGTTGGAGACTCCATTGTGAGAAGTATGGACAGGAGTTTCTGCGGCAACAGACGGGATTCGAGGATGGTGTGCTGCCTTCCTGGTGCCAGGATCCAGGATGTCACGGACAGAGTGCAGAAAATCCTCAAGGGCGAAGGTGAACAGCCGGAAGTGGTAGTACATGTCGGCAGAAACAATGTCGGAAAGAAGGGAAAGAATATTCTGCAGCGTGACTTTAGAGAGCTCGGAAAAATGCTGAAAGGCAAGACCTCCAGGCTTGTTATCTCCGGTTTGCTTCTAGTTCCAGATGCTGGCGAGAGCAGGAACAGGGAGAAACAGGACCTGAATGTGTGGCTGAGTAATTGGTGCAGGAGGCAGGGATTTAGATTCTTAGATCACTGGCATCTGTTTTGGAGTAAGGGGGAATTGTACAAAAGGGACGGATTGCATCTTAACAGGTGGGGGACCAGCATTCTGGCAGGCAGGTTTGCCACTGCTACACGGGTGGTTTTAAACTGAATAAGGGGGGGGGTTGGGGTGTCAAATGGGATAGTCGAGGATGTAGTTAAAGGGAAAGAGAGTAAAGGGATGGTTAATGACCCCAGAATTAACGGGAAAGGAAGCTCACAAAGGGATAGGAGGGTATGGCCAAGTGTAATAGGGATCGATGTGAAAGGTGAGATGCGTAAGGAATTAAAAGTATTGTATTTGAATGCGCAAAGTATAAGAAGTAAAGTAGATGAGCTTGAGGCTCAGTTAGAGGTTGGTAGATATGACATTGTGGGGATTACTGAGACGTGGCTGCAAGAGGATCGGGCCTGGGAACTTAATATTCAGGGTTATACATCTTATAGAAAGGACAGGCAGGTGTGCAGAGGAGGGTGGGTAGCTGTGCTGGTGAGGGATGGAATTCAGTCCCTTGCAAGGGAAGACATAGGGACTGACGAGGTAGTCACTGTGGATTGAGTTGAGGAATTGTAAAGGCAAGAAGACACTAATTGGTGTTATTTACAGACCCCCAAATAGTAGCCCGGATGTAGGGTGTAAGTTGCAGCAGGAGTTAAAACTGGCATGTAACTAAGGTAATACCACTGTGGTGATGGGGGATTTCAATATGCAGGTAGACTGGGAAAATCAGGTTGGTTGAGGGCCCCAAGAAAGAGAGTTTGTAGAATGCCTCCAAGATGGATTCTTAGAGCAGCATGTAATGGAGCCGACCAGAGAAAAGGCAATTCTGGATTTAGTGTTGTCCATTGAACCAGATATGATAAGAGAACTTGAGGTAAAGGAACCACTTGGAGGTAGTGATCATAATATGATTAGTTTTAATCTGCAATTTGAGAAGGAGAACGTTAAATTGGAAGTGGCAGTGATGCAGTTGAACAAAGGGGACTATGGAGGCATGAGAGGCGAGCTGGCCAAATTAGACTGGCCAAATTGGCAAAGGGATCCTAGCAGGAATGACGGTGGAACAGCAATGGCAGGAATTTCTGGGCATAACTGGGAAGTCGCAGGACCATTTCATTTCAAAAAGGAAGAAAGATTCTAAGGGGAGTAGGAGGCAACCGTGGCTGACAAGAGAAGTTAGGGATAGAATGAAACTAAAAGAAAAGATGTATAACACAGCAAAGAGTAACCAGAAGCCAGAGGATTGGGAAACTTTCATAGGACAACATAAGGAAACAAAAGCGGCAATACGGGCTGAAAAGATGAAGTACAAGGGGAAGCTGGCCAGGAATATAAAGAAGGACAGTAAAAGCTTCTTTAGATATGTTAAGGGAAAAAGAGTGGCAAAGTCAAATGTGGGTCCCTTGAAGGCAGACACGGGTGAAATTATTATGGGCAACAAGGAAATGGCAGAAGAGTTGAATAGGTACTTCGGATCTGCATTCACAAAGGAGGACACAAACAATCTCCCAGATGTACTGGAAGACAGAGGATCTAAGGGGATAGATGAACTGAAAGAAATTTTCATTAGGCGAGAAATAGTATTGGGTAGGCTAATGGGAATGAAGGATGATAAATCCCCAGGGCCTGATGGTCTGCATCCCAGGATCCTCCGGGAGGTGGCTCTAGAAATACTGGATGCATTGGTGATCATTTTGCAATGTTCAATAGATTCAGGATCAGTTCCTGTGGATTGGAGGATAGCTAATGTTATCCCACTTTTCAAGAAAGAAGCGAGAGAGAAAATGGGGAATTACAGACCCGTTGGCCTGACCGGTGGTGGGAAAGGTGCTGGAGTCAATTATTAAAGAGGTAATAATGGGGCATTTGGATAGCAGTAAAAGGATTAGAAGCTGCAGAGAAAGCCACTAGGTGGCTTTAGATTAAGAAGGCTGATTCGTGGGCAGTTGCTGCTGGGATGCAAGTCGGGGCTTGATCAACCCCGAATGGGTCGCCTGGGTGAGGGTGTCTGATGTTGTAAGACCCGATCACCCCAGGTCACATCACTGAGGATGCGTTCCAGCGCATCTAGAAGATGTATCTTTCACACCGGAGTCTGGCTCAGCCAGTGACACCTAGGAATAGATTGGGTGACAACCAAGAATAGTTTGGTGACTACTGGAGAGACAGTTGACGGCACGGAAAGACGGCACCCACGACAGACTGGGTTAGCACCCCAGCCTGTGTCTTTCATGAGAAAGACACCCAACAATCGCTACAGAAAGGCCTAATGAAAAATACCACCAGGAGATCCCGAGAGGGGGGGGAGGATGAGATCTCCAATAGGACGGACCAAAGGTTATTGACCCATGCAAACGAACTGACTATGATTATAAGATGCATTTGTGGAAAGCTATGTAAGAACCACCGTGGCCTAAAAATCCATCAGGCAAGAATGAAATGCTCGGAGAAGGAGAAAGAGGTGCAGCGCACAGGCCTTGAACCTGGTGAGACGCGGGAGGAGCCCGGCCAGGACTCACCCCACAGAGCCCAGTCCCTCCATGCAGTAGAGTCTCCCAACCCCTGCAGAGTAGTTCCACAGCAACAGATTGAGTGGCCCCCGGCCAGCAACCGGAATGAATGGCTGCAGTTTGACAAAGATGTGACCAACATAATTCAAGCCACAGCCAAAGGAGATGTAGATCGCCGACTCCAAACAATGACTGCCATCATAGTCAGTTATGCCTCAGAAAGATTCGGCCATCACAAGAAAGGTATCACAAAGCCCACCACCTACACCATGAACCGCAGGGTCACCAAAATACATCAACTGCGGCTGGAGCTTCGAACCCTCAAAAACCAGTACAAGAGATCTACTGAAGAGGAGAAGCAAGCCTTGGCCGAACTACGAAACATCCAAAGGAAAAGACTTATGACCCTCCGTAGAGCAGAGTGGCACAGGAGAAGAGGAAGAGAGAGAGAGCTAGGAAGCGAGCTGAGTTCATTTCCAATCCCTTTGGCTTTACCAGGCGATTACTTGGGGACAAGCGCAGTGGCCGCCTCATGTGCTCAACAGGTGAAGTAAATCGCTTCCTCAATGACGCCCTGAACGATCCAATGAGCGAACTGGAGCTCGAACCCAACAAAGCTCTCATTATCCCAGCCCCCCCAACAACAGAGTTCAACCTGTGGGAGCCGGGTCTGAAGGAGGTTGAGGAGATCATCAAGGCGGCAAGCTCAGCCTCTGCTCCAGGGCCTAGTGGCTCACCATACATAGTGTATAAGTGCTTCCCAGAGCTCCTTCGACACCTATGGAAGATTTTGAAGGTGGTATGGCGAAGGGGGAGAGTTGCTGACCAGTGGAGGTGCGCTGAGGGAGTTTAGATCCCGAAAGAGGAAAGCTCAAAGAACATCAATCAGTTTCGGTCAATCTCGCTGCTGAGCATCGAAGGGAAGGTGTTTTTCAGCATTGTCTCCCGAAGATTAACTGAGTTTCTCCTCAAAAACAGCTACATCGACCCCTCAGTGCAGAAGGGTGGGATTCCGGGAGTTCCCAGCTGCTTGGAGCACACTGAAGTAGTTACGCAGCTCATTAGACAAGCCCATGAAAACAGAGGCGACCTAGTTGTTCTGTGGTTGGACCTCGCCAACCACAGAACAACTAGCTGGTTGAGCTTGCACTACACCGACACCATGTTCCCAGCAAGATCAAGGACCTGATCCTGGATTATTACCATAATTTCAGGCTGAGGGTGACTTCTGGGTCAGAAACATCAGACTGGCATCGGCTTGGCAAAGGAATAATAACAGGATGCACCATTTCTGTTATTCTTTTTGCTCTTGGCATGAACATGGTGGCCAAGTCAGCCGAGGTGGAATGCAGAGGGCCCCTAACTAAGTCTGGTGTGCGACAGCCCCCAAATAGAGCTTTTATGGACAACCTTACCATCACCACAACATCGGTTCCAGGAAGTAGGTGGTCTTGAGAAACTTATCACCTGGCCAACAAAGTCAAGGTCCATGGCTGAAGAAGGGGAAGGTGACTGACAGATTCCACTTCTTACTATCCGGTACTGCCATTCCCTCCATCACTGAGCAACCTGTCAAGAGCTTGGGGAAGGTTTTTGACGCAACTCTGAAAGACTCTGCCGCCATTCAAAAGTCCATCAAAGACATTGAAGCCTGGCTCACCAAAGTCGACAGGTCAGGTCTACCAGGCAGATTCAAGGCCAAGATCTATCAGCATTCCATCCTGCCCCGAGTCCTGTGGCCTCTGCTGGTTTACGCTGTTCCATTGACCACAGTTGAGTCCCACGAAAGAAAGATCAGCGGCTTTCTCCGCAGGCGGCTTGGCTTTTCCCGCAACCTCAACAGTGCTGCACTGTATGGGACCAGTAACATCTTGCAGCTCCATTCAGTGGCTTCACCGAAGAGTTTATGGTGGCGCGAACAAGAGAGGCAGTACAGGGACTCCAGGGACCAGATGGTGTCATCGGCTGGCATCGAGGTGAGAACAGGGAGGAAATGGAGGGTGGCGAAAGCAGTGGAGGTGGCAGAGTCACATCTAAGGCAAAAGGCATTGGTGGGTCATGGCAACTGGCAGAGTGGGTTTGGGATACTTCCCTAAGACAAGGCCCAGGGCAAGGAGAGACACCATCTAATCCAGGAAGCGGTCCGAGCAGGTGTGGAGGAAGAGCGTGTGAGCAGGACGGTGGGGCTCAGGCAGCAGGGAGCGTGGACAAGGTGGGAGAGCATACCGCAGCGCAGGATTACCTGGTCAAACATCATGCAGGCAGACTTCCAGCGCGTCCGGTTCCTTGTCCAAGCTGTCTACGATGCCCTACCAAGCCCAGCAAACCTCCACATCTCGGAAAAGAGCGAGACACCTGTCTGCCCAATTTGCTCTGGAAGAAGATCATTAGAACATCTCCTCAGCAGCTGCCCAAAGTCTCTTGGGGAAGGTCACTATCGGTGGCGCCATGACCAGGTGCTCAAGGTGGTTGCTGAGAGCATAGCCACTACCATCGGTAACAGTAAACACCATCATGCCCCAAAGAAATCAATCACTTTTGTCAAAGCTGGAGAGAAGCCCCGACCCCAACCAAAAACGAGGACGAGCCTCCTCTACAAAGCCATTGACTGGCAGCTGCACGTCGATCTGGGCAAACAGCTGAAATTTCCACAGCACATCACAGCAACATCACTCCGGCCAGACATGATCATCACCTCCGAAGTGACAAAACAGCTGATCATTCTGGAACTGACAATGCCCTGGGAAGAGCGTATTGAAGAGGCTAATGAGAGGAAGCGCGCAAAGTACCAGGAACTGGTGGAGATGTGCCAGGACAGAAGCTGGAAGACATACTATTTTAGACATACTATAGAGGTGGGCTGTAGAGGCTTTGCAGGACGCTCACTCTGCAAAGTCCTCAACCAGTTGGGCATTACGGGGCTCCGCAAGCGAAGCCGCAGAGAAAGCCACTAGGTGGCTTTGGATTAAGAGGGCTGATCCGTGGGCGGTTGCTGCTGGGACGCAAGTCGGGGCTTGATCAACCCCGGCTGGGTCGCCTGGGCGAGGGTGTCTGATGTTGTAAGACCCGAAACACCCGATGACCCCAGGTCACATCACTGAGGATGCGTCCCAGCGCATCTAGAAGATGTAACTTTCACACTGAGGATGTGACAAGTAAAATGGAAGAAAGGGTGCCATTGGATGTAGTGTATCTAGACTTTCAGAAAGCCTTTGACAAGGTCCCGCACGGGAGACTGGTGACTAAAATTAGAGCACATGGTATTGGGGGTAGGGTGTTGACATGGATAGAAAATTGGTTGGCAGACCGGAAGCAAAGAGTAGGAGTGAACGGGCCCTTTTCAGAATGGCAGGCAGTGGCGAGTGGAGTGCAGCAAGGCTCGGTGTTGGGGCCGCAACTGTTTACCATATATATTAAAGATTTGGAAGAGGGAATTAGGAGCAACACCAGCAAGTTTGCGGATGACACAAAGCTTGGTGGCAAGTGTGAACTGTGAAGAGGATGTTAGGAGGTTGCAGGGTGACCTGGACAGGTTGAGTGAGTGGGTAGATGCGTGGCAGATGCAGTATAATATAGATAAATGTGAGGTTATCCACTTTGGTGGAAAAAACAAGGGGGCAGATTATTATCTCAATGGAGTTAGGTTAGGTAAGGGGAAGGTACAGCGAGACCTGGGTGTCCTTGTACACCGGTCACTGAAAGTTGGCGTGCAGGTACAGCAGGCAGTGAAGAAAGCTAATGGAATGTTGGCCTTCATAACAAGAGGATTTCAGTATAGGAATAAAGAGGCTCCTCTGCAGTTGTATAGGGCTCTGGTGAGACCACATCTGGAGTATTGTGTACAGTTTTGGTCTCCTAATTTGAGGAAGGACATTCTTGTGATTGAGGCAGTGCAGCGTAGGTTCACGAGATTGATCCCTGAGATGGCGGGACTGTCATATGAGGAAAGATTGAAAAGCCTAGGCTTGTATTCACTAGTGTTGACGAGGGGGATCTTATAGAAACTTATAAAAGGATTGGACAAGCTAGATGCAGGAAAAATGTTCCCGATGTTCGAAGAGTCCAGAACCAGGGGCCAGTCTTAGAATAAAGGGGAGGTCATTTAAGACTGAGGTGAGAAAAAAACGTTTTTAACCAGAGTTGTGAATTTATGGAATTCCCTGCCACAGAGGGCAGTGGAGGCCAAATCACTGGATGGATTCAAAAGAGAGTTGGATAGAACTCTAGGGGCTAGTCGGCACGGACTGGAAGGGCCGAGAGGGCCTGTTTCCGTGCTGTAATTGTTATATGGTGTTATAGTGGAGTCAGGGGATATGGGGAGAAGGCAGGCATGGGTTATTGATAGCGGACGATCAGCCATGATCACAATGAATGGCGGTGCTGACTCGAAGGGCCAAATGGCCGCCTCCTGCACCTATTTTCTATGTTTATATGTTTCTATGTACTCCCAATCCATATAATGCAATCTTGTACAACAATCTTCTATATGACAAGCTCTATATTGAAGGTTTTATGAAAGTTCAATTGTTCAATTTATCGATTTTGCTATCTATAACTGAAAAAATATGAATAACTTGATAGAGAAATTAGGAATTGCAGATACTGTTTTAAAAAAGAGATGCAAAGAGCTCAAAACTCAGACAGCATCTCTGGAGGAGATGGATAGGTAAAGTTTTGGGTCAGGACTCTTCTTCAAAATCCCTTTTATAAATCAATTTCTCTCTGTTTCCCTGTTTCTCTCGGTCTCTTTTAAAATGTTGGGTTACACAGCTACTTTCCAATCTGTGGGGAAATATCCTAGAATTTATGGAATTGTTGAAGGTGATAATCAGTGTATTGCCACCACTTTCAAGTCGTGGAAAGGACGTTGTCAGGTCTTGGGGATATATTTCTTTCAGTTTGAATTATTTCAGTGCATTGATGAGGGATGACGATTTCCCAGCTGGGTTGCTTGCAACCAGAGGCCACTGTGTCAAAATAAAGAGTTGGCTTTCAGGACTTAGTTGAGAAGACATTTATTCATTCACAGGATAGTAAATCTTATAATTCTCTACCCATAGTGTTGAGGAGGCTCAGCTGTCAGTATACTCTAAACAGTTTTTATTTTTTTTAAAGATATTTGCAGAATATGGTTGGAGGGTTATTGTGCAACAAAGGTAAAAGCAGCGTGATCGCTCGAAAAGCAGAACAGGCACAAGGGCCCATGTGGCCTAGGCCTGCTTTTTATTTTAGTCGAGTTTAATTTATTGTCACGTATACCAAGATACAGTAAAAAGTTTTTGTTGCGTGCTAACCAATCAGCGGAAAGACAATACATGCTTACAATCGAGCCTTCCACAGAGTACAGATACATGATAAAGGGAATAACTTGAATAATGTTTTGTGCAAGATAAAGTCCAGTATAGTCTGATCAAAGATAGTCCTAGGGTCTCCATATGAGATAGATAGTAGATCAGGACTACTCTCCAGTTGTTGGTGGGATGGTTCAATTGCCTGATAACAACTGGGGAAAAAAGCTGTCCCTGAATCTGGATATGTGCATTTCACACTTCTGTACCTCTTGCCTGATAGGGAAGAGAAGGGAGGGGCCCAACTGCGACTCGTCCTTGGCCTTGTGGGGGCAGAGTGAGGTGTAATTGGAAGGAAAATTGGTTTCTGTGATGGTCTGGGATGCGTCCACAATTCTCTGCAATTTCTTGTGGTCTTGGATGGAGCTGTTCCCAAACCATGCTGTGATGCATCTCGATAAAATGCTTTTCATGGCACATCTGTAAAAGTTGGTGAGAGGTTGGAGGGAACATGCCAAACCTTCTTAGCAATTTAAGGAAGTAGAGGCGTTGGTGTGCTTTCTTGGCATTGCTCCAATATGGTTGGTCCAGGACAAGTTACTGGTGATACTTGAGGTTTTCACCCATATCTACTTTGGCGCCTTCAATGCAAACCAGGATATGTGTATTGCTTCGCTTCCTGAAGTCAATCAATATCACCTTTGTCTTGCTGACATTGAGAGAATAATTAGGAAGGAACTGCAAATTCTGGTTTAAACTGAAGATAGACACAAAAAGCTGGAGTAACTCAGTGGGACAGGCAGCATATCTGGAGAGAAGTCTGAAGCAGAGTCTCGACCCGAAACGTCACCCACTCCCTCTCTCCAGAGATGCTGCCTGTCACGCTGAGTTACTCCAGCTTTTTGTGTCGACCTTTGGGAGAATGATTGGTGTCTCTACACCAGGTCACGAGGTTTTCAATCTCCTTCCTGTACTCCGTCTTATCATTTTTTGATATCCGGCCCAAATCGGTGGTGTCATCTGTGAATTTGTGAATTGGATTTGTACTTGGCTGCACAGTCGTGGGTGTACAAGTTGTGAAAGGGGCTGAGAACACAATTTCATATGTTCTTAAATGGCCTATACTAATAATGTATACAAATCTTGAATAGCACTTGGATACATAATGTCCTCACCCTCTTTTGGGAGTGCTGCCATTAACTGAAGAATAGCACATTCTCCTTGGTACTTTTATCTGGACTTTGTAAATTCGGAATTACAAAGAAAGATAATTTTCGAGTGGCATCATTTCTATTCCTGAGCTGAACACATTTCCCTCCCGGCCATTTGCTACCTTTACTAACCTGGAACTTCTATTAGGTGACAACCAAGAATAGTTTGGTGACTAATGGAGAGACAGTTGATGGCACGGAAAGAAGGCACCAGGCTGGGATAGCACCCCAGTCTGTGTATTTCACGAGACACAGACTGGCGGACTGCAGGAGTGGGGCGCCGTTGTGTATGGCTGCTCTGCTTGCAGTCCGTCTTTTCACCCTTTTTAATTATTTTTAGTCCTCTTAAAAACAAAATGTTTGTTGAAGGTCTTCTTTTATGTGGTGGGTGAGGGGAGGGGAAGGGGAAAACTTTATTTCCTAGTCCCTACCTGGTCGGAGAGGCGGCCTCCCTCTGAGCTGCTTCTTCGCCCCTTCCTCGCGGCCTACCATCGGACTGGAGTGGTGTTTCCTGTCGGGACTGGCCGGAACCCCAGCTGCGCAGCACAGCGCTGGGACACCATCACGGAGTGGGCGATGCCTTACCAGGGCCGCCGTGCGGTAAGCTCCGGAGTGCTGTGACCGCCGACTCCAACATCCAGCTGCAGGCGGCATTGGTTTTGGAACACCTCTGAGCCTGGGATTCGAGATCGCCAGAGTCTGAGCACCAACCAGCGCGGCCTGAGGACTTCGGGTGCCGCGGTTACCGGGGAGGAAGCGGCCACTCCAGACATTTCCAAGCCGCTGAGGAGTGTTCACCCGATGCCGGAGTTTCCACCTTCCCGGCAAGACGGCCTGAAAACATCGGACTGGCTGCGGAGGCCACAAATGGACCCCGACCTTGGGTGATCACAGAGGAGGAGGACTGAACTTTCTGGTGCCTTTCCCCACAGTGGAAAATTGTTGTGGGGGGACGTTAATGTTGAATTCCATAATGTGTTGCGTCATTTTTCTTTTTATTAATTTTTCTATCGATGTACGGAAACTTAATTATTTCTTCTATGTAAAGCACTTTGGTTTCAACGCAAGTTGATTTAAACGTGCTATATAAATAAAATGTACTTACTTACCCAACAAAGCTACGGAAAGGCCTAATGAACCACCGTGGCCTAAAAATCCATCAGGCGAGAATGAAATGCTTGGAGAAGGAGAAGAAAGTGCAGCACACAGGCCTTGAACCTGGTGAGACGCAGGAGCCCGGCCAGGACTCACCCCACAGAGCCCAGTACCTCCATGCACTAGAGTCCACCAACCCCTGCAGAGTAGTTATTAAGATGGCTGATCCGTGGGCGGTTGCTGTTGGGACGCAAGTCGGGGCTTGATCAACCCTGGCTGGGTCGCCTGGGCGAGGGTGTTTGATGTTGTGAGACCAGAAACACGCGATGACCCCAGGTCACATCACTGAGGATGCGTCCAGCGCATCTAAAAGATGTATATTTTTTACAGGTGGACACAAAATGCTGGAGTAAGTCTGAAGAAGGATCTTGACCCGAAATGTCACTTATTCCATCTCTCCAGAGATGCTGCCTGTCCCGCTGAGTTACTCCAGCATTTTGTGTCTACCTTTGATTTAAACCAGCATCTGCAGTTCTTTCCTATACACTGACATTTCTATTACTCATCTTAATGGATTTATCACCCTTGAAATATAATACTTGAGACTATATCCACCAGCCCTCTGATGCAACTGACTATACTTTGGGCAGTTGAAGATTCTTTAATGGGTAAGGATATTCAAAATCTCAGTCAAACATCATCAGTCGTGCAAATTTGGGACTAGCTGATAATGGTTTATAATAACATTTTGTATTTGTTTTTTAGAACAATATTTCCTTTCAAAGATTTTGTGCATCTAAGATGGTTTAAGCTTATAAAGTGAAACAGGTCATGCATAATATATAATGTAGAAAGGAACTGCAGATGCAGGTTTAATGCTGGAGTAACTCAGCGGGACAGACAGCATCTCTGGATGATGTTTCGGGTCAAAACCCATTCTTCAAACCCAAAACGTCACTCATTCCTTCTATCCAGAGATGCTGCCTTATCCCGCTGAGTTACTCCAGCATTTTGTGTCTATCTTCATGCATGCACATATCAAAAATAGCATAAGCATATGGAAAAAATAAGTTTTGTTTAATTTGTGGACAAATTAGACAAAAATTGCTTATCATCATTAACCTTAAAATATGTTATTAGAATAGAAATTCATCATAAAATATTTTGATGGCAATTATTCTGTTTACAAAACTATTATCTGAAAAAGAAATTTGCAATACCTTCAAAGTTTTCATTTACTGCACACAGAGGATGCTTGATTGACAATACTTGTTGACGTTCTGGACTATGGAGTGTGGAACTTTGTGAAGACTGCTTATCATCTTTATGATTCTGAGAAGTCTCTTCTGTTAATGATGTTCCTTTCTGATCTGTGTCTGAACTGTACATCACCTTAATTGTATTTTGCATTTCTTCATTTGTCCCAGCAAAACAAATGCTTTGGCTTCCTAACTCAGAATTTCTCCCTTCTTCATTGTGTTTACATTTTCTTGATCTCTGACAACCTTGCCTGGAAAACTTTGTCTTTGACTTTGTCAAATTCTTATCTGGTTGGGTTTGTTTTGAACAGCAATGTTGATACGCTTTCCTGCATTTTTTCTTCACAACTGGGTTTTTGGAAGTATGGTATGATTTATTAAGAGTTTCATAACACGCACTGTATTCTTCATCAGAAACGTTTAAGTAATTACCATCATCGTGAATCTGAGACGCAATTATCATTTTTTCCCCCACGGAATCACAAAATGCTGTGGGTAGTGGCTGTGAACAGATCATTCCTGATAAATCAACTTGCATGTTTTTTTCTTCATTCTGATTAATAACGGCACCTGTAGTTTTAACATAAGCATGTTCTACATCTTGCTGAATATGAATTGTTGCCTCCTCAGTCAATTGTTTTGAACAGGAGTCATCATTCTCAATGTCACTTGCGATTTTTAATAACATTTCTTCACAATCCACATAAGGACCAGGAAGTGGCAATAAAACAGAATCTGTATTTTGTTTATAAAAGTTCAAGTCCTCTTGCATAGTCAAGGGGCACGAAGCCACACTTTCCCCTCGTATTGGTTGACTTAAACAGAATCCTCCAATTGCCATTGGATCATATGTCAAATCAACCAACTTCTGATTGGATATCCAAGTTGAAGAAACAACGGTTTTCACCGATTTTGGCTTGTAATTAGGTGAATCAATGGAATAATCTACCTCAAGATGATTATCGCATTTGCCCTTTAGGTTTTGCTTTTTGAATCTTGTATGCGGAGTATTCAAATTCAGAAAATGCTTACTTGAGGCTGAGCAGATACATTCATCCACTGGGTTCATTTCTGAAGATTGCTTTGCCACATACACCTCATCTTTATCATTAGATTCCAGTTCTGGACGGGTAAAAGGTTCTTCCATACAATTAACATTGCTGCTTTTATCAAAATCTCTACAATTTGTGCTTGTCGTTGAGCTATGATCAGCAGGTGCAATTATATCAATTTTGCTCAATTCAGATTGTTCCAATTCTATTGTGCTTCTCTTGTCAGTCCTTAAGAGTTGCAGATCCTTTTTTATTGATGGAGCAGCGGGTATAAAACTATTCCAAGATGCTTGGACAATACTCAGAACACCCCGGCTGTAATTTATGTCTTCATTACCAGTATTTCTTTCCAAGTCTTCTTTATGTTCCTTATTTATAACTCTTAGATCATTTACAGAAAGGGCAGTATCCAAATTAAGATGCTGAGTAAATTGGGATGGTACTCGTTTTGGAGAAAGTAGGATGAGTGTGTCAATTGACCTTTGGAGATGCAATGGTATGCACAAATTCTGCTGAGATCGTTTTGTTTTAATATGACATTCGAACATTTTAATGGTTTCAGCAGACTGGAAGGTTAATTCCATACCAACATGTTCTACTTTAGCATCTATTGCTTTTATGGCTGGAAATACAGGTGGCGGTTCAGGGATCATCTTTTCTATTGATATGTCAAATATAGTTGCTGTACCCCAAAGATTATTAAGCCGTTTATGCTTTAAATTCATATCTAAGCCATTAATAATATCCTGTTCAGCAAACAGAATATGTGAAAATCTTGGTCTTTTAAATCCTTTGCCAGCTGTTATGAGTTTTGCTAATGGTTTCTTCAAAGAAAAACTGTAAGACTGTTGGTATAGTTCTTTTACAAGCTCAGGTACACAATCTAATTTATTAGATAAGTTTTGTTTCATTAAGCACATGTTTAGCTTATTTTTGCTTTCTGGTAAAAAATTTGAAAAAATAGTCATTTCTCTTGTTTTCACGCCAACAATTTCCTTAAAGTATTCACAATCTAAAGTATTCTTCTGTCCTTTGCTAAAATGAGAGGTGCGCTGAGCAGAAAACATTTTATAATTCTTTGATATGTCAATGAATCTTGATCTGCATTTGTCCTTAATATTAAACTGCATTGTCTTATCCTTCATTAAAGGAGCTGGTGCCATAAATTCCTTTAAGGATGACTTGATAACCTTGGGAAGTCCCCATCTATGATTTTCAATCCTCTTCTTTGTATTCATTTCGAGTAACTTTTTATGGTCATTATTTACAAATGTTAACTCAACTGCTGCAATTTCTATTTCAAAATTGGGCTGAGGATTAAGATTGGTTGATGTCAGCTCTGGAGCAGGAGGAATAAATGCCTCGGCTGACTTCTGAAAATGTGATGGGGCTCCCCAAATATGTTCCATTTTTTTTTGCAAAAGATGCCAATTTAAAACATTGGTAACTTCTTCAGCAAAAGCGGATGTTGCTCCTTCTACAGGCTTTATTCCAGTTCTGCCAGCCTTAATCAATGGAGGCAGTGGTGGTCCTTTGGAAATCATCATTTCCATTGACTTCTCATATAATGTTTCATGTCCACAGACACTTAAAAGTTCTCGGTGTTTCAAGTTCATTTCTATCTGATCAACTGCAAACTGTTCAACAAAAGGAATATACTGTGGCCTTGTTTTTTTTAATACTGCGCTGGATACAATCAACTTTGCTAATGGTTTCTTTGACACTGGGGGATAGGTAATTTTGTGACTATCTTTTACTAGTTTAGGAATGCAATACATTTTAGTTTCCAGACTCTGCTTTGTTATGATTATATTCAGATTATATTGACACTCTGGCCTGCGGTGTGAATTGAAAGATGTTTTTTTTGCTTGATGCATGGTCATCTCAACTTCCTCATTTTGCAGAGGCAATTTTCCTCCTTTGAGGCACAGGTTTGTACCCCGACTCTGACCCATATTATAACTATGTATTATTTTGGATTCGTTACTACCTTTAGATGGTAGAATTAAGTCTTTCTCACCTGGAATGCCCATAAATTGAATTAATGATGAGTAAATAACTTTGGGAAGACCCAATTTGCAATTTATGATCTTTTTCTTTACATTTCGATCCAGTATTTTCTGACACTCATCACTAAGAAATGCAGCTTCAGATGTAACAACAACTGTTCTAAAGTCGGGTATGGCATTGAGCTGTGATAAAATCAGTTTTGGAGCATGTGGAATGAATGCATCTAATGAGCTCTGAATATGTATTGGTAAGCCACAATTGTATTGAAGTTTTTTCTGTCTTATTTGACATTCCAGCGTTTCCCTTGCTTTACATGAAATGAAGATTATTTCCGTACCTACAGGTTCTATTCGGCCTCCACTAGCTTTGATTATTGGAGGTAACGGTGGTCCTTTAGGAATCATCATTTCCATTGATTCTTCATGCAGGCTTAGATATCCCCATTGATGAATAATCTGTTTGTGCTTTAAATTCAATTCTAAACAATCAATTGTGTTCTGTACAATAAAAGGCATGTTTGATCTGTATTTTTTAAATCCATGGCTTGGTAAAATAACCTTTGTTAAAGTTTTCTCTGATGCCTGAACTGTTGCACTGTAGGAGTCCCTTACCAAATCAGGTAGATGGCCCATTTTTATTTCTAAGTTTTGCTTTATTAAGCATGGACCTATAACATCTTCATATTTATTCTTAAAGTTATCAAAAGAGACCCCGTGATTCTCTTTTGATTTTATGTTTATTTGTAATTTTGGTGACAGAAGTCTTTCATTTTTCATACAGAGAACAGTGACTACAGAAGTAGACATCGTTGTAACTGAAACAGGTTGTTTTTGACACTGTGGTATGAATTCCTTCATTTGCGGGGCAGCAGGTATAAAACATCTCACGGATAACTGGACTGACTTTGGAAGACCCAATTTGCAATTTATAATGCGTTTCTTCATATTCAGTTCCAGAACTTTCTGGTGTGCAGCAGGAAGGAAGATTGTTTCTGCTCGGAAGATGACTAATGAAAAATCCACCTGTGGTTTTAGCTGAGATGCAATTAATTTTGGTGCTGGTGGTATAAATGTTTCTTGTGATATTTGAATAAGAGATGAATCGTCCCAGTTGTGCTGAAGTTTCTTCTTCACAATGTGCCATTCTAGTCTCTCTTTAATTTCACTGTAAATGAATGTCGTATCCATACCCACGTGTTCTATTTGAGCTCCACTTGCCTTGATTGCTGCAGGGACCGGTGGTCCTTTAGGAATCATCAATGCTACTGATTCTTGAAAAAGTGTTGTAATTCCACACAGATGAGTAAGGTGTTTATGCTTTAAGTTCAACTCCAAGCAGTCAACAATATCGTGTTCAAGAGAAGATATGTACAATGATCTCAACTTTTTCAATCCTTTACCAGGTGCAATTGGTTTTGGAAATGACTTTTTTGAAATTGGAGTGAAAGTTGCTTCATACATCTTGTACACTATCTCAGGCAAAAAACAGCTTTTTATGTCAAGACATTGCTTTATTAAACATGATTCCAGCTTAGCCTTACATTCTGGGTGGAGTTTAGCAGAAAGACTCCCCTCTCCCATGCTGTTGCATTTTTGATTTTGTTTTGATGATAGCTTTTCATTTGTATTTATAGGAATATCTACTTTTCCCTTTTTTGGCAAATTACAGAAAGATTCCTCATTTCTTTCCATCATTTCAGACTGCAGAGAAAGTGGAGGCATAAAATTATTTAGAGAGTTGTGAACAGCTTTGGGCAGTCCCCATTTGGCATTTATAATTTTCTTCTTTGTCATTAACTCAAGATGTTTTCTATGTTCAGAACATAGGAATGACAGTTCAGATGAAAAAGGAACTGAAGTAAAACAAAGAGGCACTTTTAGCTGTGACAGAATTAGCTTTGGAGCACATGGAATAAATGCTTCCTGTGATTTTTGAATTGGTAATGGCAATCTAAAGTGATGCTGAAGTTTTTTCTGTGTAATGTGCCATTCTAGTTTGTCCTTAACCTCATCTTCAATTAAACCTATTTCCAAATGCTCGGAGTAGAATACAGCTCCACTTCCTTTGACTGCTGGAGGAACAGGCGGTCCTTTAGAAATCATTCTTTCTTTGGATTTGTCATATAAATTTAGAACTTTCCAGAGATGGATAATGTTTTTATGCCTTAAATTCAACTCCAAGTGATCAACAGTGTCTTGCCCAATAAATGGTAAGTAATATGGTCTTGGTTTTTTAAATCCTCTGCCAGGTGCAATAAGCTTTGGCAAAGGCTTGTTTGGTTGTGAAGAATAAGTGCTTTCGTAGAACTTGCTTACCATTTCAGGAAAGTAACCACTTTTATTTTCCAGACATAACTTTAGTACACAGTTCTCTAAGATGTGTTTCGTCTCTGGGCAGAGGCGAATACGTGAAAGATCATCTATTTTTTTAGATTTCTTGCTTCTGTCATAATTTTTCTCTTGTGATGAAGATAATTCTCCACATTTGATGGTTGGAAATGAATGCGGAGGAATCATTTGACTTTCCTTGTCCATATTAGTGAGATTGTATAAATCTGAGGAAGCAGCTGTAAACATATTCAAAGATGATTGAATGAGTGTGGGAAGACCAAACTTGCTATTTATGATCTTTTTCTTTACATTCTTCTCCAATAATTTCTTATGATCATCATGAAGAAATGACAGTTTGCTTAGAACAATAACCACTGAACATGCAGGCTGAGGTTTTAGCTGCGATGATATTAGTTTTGGAGCAATTGGTTTAAATGCTTCTTCTGACCTTTGAACATGTATTGGCAAGCCCCAGGTTCTTTGAAGTTTATTCTGCATAACATGACTTTCAAGATTTTCCCTCACTTTGCTAGCAATGAAAAGTATTTCCATTCCCTTAGGGTCTATTTTAACTCCAGCAGATTTGACTGCTGGAGACACAGGAGGACCTTCAGGAATCATCATCTCTATTGATTTTTCACACGGTGTAGCAAGCCCCCAAAGAGAGAAAATCAGTCTATGTTTTAGATTCAGTTCTAAGCGATCAACCGCATCTTGTTCAATAAAAGCTATATACAAGCAACGTATTTTTTTGCATCCTTCCCCAGGTGCAATAATCTTCTTTAATACTTTCTTTGGCACGGAAGGATAATTTTCCTTATACATCTGCTTTACCATTTCTGGCAAACCATGCAGTTTATTTTCTAGATGTGATTTTCTTATGCACACATCTATTTTATCAATACTTTCTTGTTGAAAGTTGCCAAAAATATCTGCAACTTTTCTTTTATATAGTTTTGTGTTTTGGCTATCCTTTTTATACTGTAAACATGTTCTCGTTTCGGTCTTCTGTGAAGGGATTTCAACTTTATTTTCTATATTTATGCCGCAGGACCCTGGTTTTCTGGCTATTTGTATACCTGACTGATGCTCCGGATCATTCCTCGAACAATTTAGACCCATGAAGTCTCTTAATGATGACTGAATAAGCGTTGGGATGCCCAATTTATTACTTATTATCTTCTTCTTTACATTAAATTCCAATAATTTCCTATGTTTTTTACTCAGAAATGGCGTTTCATTTGTAGCAACCATTACTCCAAAGCTAAGTTTTAGATTTAGGTTGGGCGGAATCAGTTTTGGGGCCGATGGAATAAAACATTCTGCTGACATTTGAATGTGCGGTGGTAAGCCCCAATTTTGTTGTAGTTTTTTCTGTGTGATATGCCACTCCAGTCTGTCTCTAATATCACAGGCAATGAAAGATGCTTCTGTACCCTCTGGTTCTATTTCAACTCCACTTGCTTTGATTGCTGGAGGCAGTGGTGGTCCTTTAGGAATCATGACTTCCATAGATTTATCATGTTGAGTTTCGAGTTTCCAAAGATGGATAATCTGTTTGTGCTTTAATTTCTGTTCCAAATGATCGATGGCATCTTGCTCAACAAAAGGTAAGTGCCATGGTCTTTGTTTTTTAAATCCTTCATTTACCATAACTGGTTTTGTTAATGTATTTTTCAATACTGCAGGATAATAATTGTTTAAAGATTCCTGTATAATCTCTGGTAAGCAATGCATTTTACTATTGAGAATTTGCATCAACAAGCAGGTATTGAGCTTCCGCTTATGTTCTTTCTTGAGTTTGACAGAATGTGGAAATGCACTTATCTTCCTAATGTTTGCGTTTTTAGAATGTAACGTTTCTTTCTTTGCTCTCGTGATCATTTTGGAATTAAATTCTTCACATCCTTTCATGGTTTTAGATTTTAGAGCATAATTTTGCAAAGGCTGAGGTGAAGGCATAAAATCTTTCAGGGATAACTGAATACGATTTGGAAGCCCCCATTTCTGATTTATGATCTTTTTCTTTATGTTCAGTTCCAAGCATTTTCTATGTTCAAAACTTATGAAAACTGGCTCCTCGGATGCAACTGCCACAGCATTAAAACAATGCTGTTTTGATTGACTAGAAACCGGTTTTGGAGCAGAAGGAATTGATTTCTGAATGTGTAATGGTAAATCCAAGTTGTTCTCAAGTTTTTTCTGTGTTACATGCCATTCTAACATGTCTCTTGTTTCCACTTCAATGAAAGCTGTCTCCACACCTACAAGTTCCCTTTGAACTCCTTTTGTTCTAATATCTGGCTGTACATTAGGTCCTTTAGGAATGATCATTTTGATTGACATTTCATACTTTGTGTCAAGTGCCCAAAGATGGTTAATTTGTTTATGTTTTAAGTTCAATTCTATGCAATCCACAATATCCTGTTCAATGAGAGGTATATGCACGAGTCTTGGTTTCCTGAATCCTTCATTGCATGCAATTAATCTTGGAAGAGGTTTTTTTAATGGTACACCATAGGTATTTTTGTAGAACTCTTTTACCACATCGGGTAAATAGTCCATTTTAACTTCTAGCCTTTGCTTGGTTACACATACATCTAACTTATTTTTATGCTTTAGTTTGAGACCCGAAAATAAAGTTTTATATGTTTTGTTGTTACTACTACTTGCATTCTGAAGTGACAATTGTCTATCTTGAGGAAACACTTTGCTGCTTTTTTTCTCAATGCAAGTGCTGCCACCTAAGGAGTCCTTTTCAATTATTTTCTGTTGTGGAATGAGATTCTTCATTGATGGAGCTGGAGCCATAAAATTACACAAAGATGATTGAACAACCTTAGGAAGGCCCCATTTATGATTTACAATCCTTTTCTTTACATTGAACTCCAATATTCTTTTATGTTCTTTATTTAGGAATGTCAGTTCAGGTACAGAAATGGTAAACTCAAAATCAGGCTGGGATTTTAACTCTGACAACATTAGCTTGGGAGCAGGTGGAATAAATATATTTTCAGATTTTTGAATAAGTAATGGCAAGCCACCATTGTGCTGAAGTTTTTTCTGTGTAACATGCATTTCGAGATCTTTTCGAACATCAGCAGAAAAATTAATTTCTCTCCCTACAGGTTCTATTTGAGCTCCACTTGCTTTGATTGATGGAGGTACAGGTGGTCCTGCAGGAATCGCCATTGCCAAAGATTTAATGTAAGGAGATGCAATTCCCCAGAGATGGTTCATTTGTTTGTGTTTTAAATTAAGTTCCTGTTGATCAACAATATCTTGTTTAATGAAAGATATATGTAATGGTACTGGCTTTTTCAAACCACTTCCAGGCATAATAAGGCGTGGTAATGATCTCTTTGATGATGGAGGATATGTGCTTTTATAAAACGTTGTCACAATTTTTGGCAAAGTGTTCATGTGAATTTCTAGACTTTGTTTTATCACACAGACATCTGGTTTATGTTTATCTTCTTGTTTGAGTTGAGTAAAAATAAACTTTCCCCCTGAATTTTTTGTCTTTGATTTCTTTCTCTTTCTGTCATGTTGTGCTGAGGTCAACTTATTTTGTTTTTGTTGCACAATTGTTTTCTGTAGATTTTCAGATTGACAAGTCTCTTTCATTTTAATGTTATCAGTCTTTAACTTCTTCCTTGGCACAGCTTCTGAAGGCTTTTTATTCACTGGTGGTGCACGAGGCATAAAGGTTTCTAACGATGATTGAATAAGGGTTGGAAGTCCCCATGTTTGATTGATGATCTTTTTCTTTATATTTAATTCAATTTTTTTACTAATTTCACAATCAACAAATGGCAATTCACAAGGAGTATTAACCACAATGAAATCAATTTGTGAGTTTAACTGTGATGAAACCAGCTTTGGAGCAGCTGGAATGAATGTTTCCATTGAGTTCTGATAATGAAGTGGGAAGCCCCAATTGTGTTGAAGTTTCTTTTGAGTTAGCTGCCATTCTAATTGACATCTGACATCTCTGCTAATGAAAAGAGTTTCCATTGATACAGCCTCTATTTGGCCTTTATTTGCTTTGATTGCTGGGAAGTCAGGTGGACCTTTTGGAATCATTATTTCCATTGACTTCTCATGTAAAGTCTGAAATCCCCAAAGGTGGGAAATATGTTTATTCTTCATGTTCATTTCCAAGCGATTAATAGCATCACATTCAAAAAATGGGATGTATGCTGACCTTGTTTTCTTAAAACCTTCACCAGGCCTGAGAAGTTTGAATGAGTTTTTTTCTGGCTCTGCAGCATATGTATTTTTGTAGTGTTCTTGTACAATTGATGGTAAATGATTCAGTTTTATATCGAGACATTGTTTAATTAAACACATAGCTAATTTATCTTTATATTCTGATTTAAGGAAATCAAAGCTTGGCAAGATTCTGTTTTTACTTGCCTTCTCAAATTTGCTACTTTGTTCACATTGTGGCACAGTCAATTTTCCTCCCTTGAGTTGTAGATGCTTGTTTGGCAAACAAACAGTTTTAAATTTATCATTGATTAATGACTCATTTTCTGTTATTCCTAATTGTGGCCTGACAGGGTTTGGAGATGGAGCACGAGGAATAAAGCTCTCCGTTGACAAATGAATAAACATAGGGAGACCAAAATGATGATTTATTATCCTTCTCTTTACAGTCAGCTCCAATTTGTTCTTGTTTTCAGCAGATAAAAATGTGGGTTCAATTGGAATAACATTTATATCAAAATCAGGCTGTGGCTTCAGCTGAGAAACAATCAGTTTTGGAGCAGGTGGAATGAATGCCTGTTGGGATCTCTGAATGTGCAGTGGCACACTCCAGTTATGTTGAAGCTTTCTCTGTGTAATGTGCTGCTCTAAAAGCGATCTAGTATCATTAGAAATGAAATGCGTTTTTAGAGCTACAGGTACTAATTTCTTAACAGTTATCTTGTTGGATGGCAGAATCCATCGTCTCTTAGAAGTCATCATTTCGAGTGACTTTTTATGCAAGGTTTCAAGCCTCCACAGATGGGAAATCTGTTTATGCTTTAAGTTGAGCTCCAAACGGTCAATTAAATCTTGCTCAATAAAATGTATATAAGGTGGTCGTGATTTCTTATAACCACTACCAGGTGCAATTAATTTTGGTAATGTACTCTTTGATTCGCAAGAATATGTGACATTGTACATATCTCTTACTATTTCTGGAAAATAACCCATGTTGATTTCTAAGCATTGTTTCCATATGCACATTTCTAGTTTATCTGTAAATACTTTGGTTTGTTCAGTACTCGTCCTGTTATCGTCTCTTAGTGCCCTCTTAGAATAATCCGAGTTGCCGGCTAATATGTTTCTTCCATTTATGAAGTCTGAAGATGCAATGGTATCTTTCATTGAATGAGAATCCATAACATTTATCATAGACTCCTGACCACCATTAGGAAGACCATGTTTATGATTAATTATCCTCTTCTTTAAATTGACGTCCAATATTTTCATATACTCGTTACTATTGAATGATTGTTCAGTTGGTGACTTTTGTTGAGAATCTATCAATTTTGGGGCAGGAGGCATGAATATATCTCTTGATATTTGAATTGCTGATGGTACAGCACCATTAAGCTCAAGTTTTCTTCGAACGATGTGCCTTTCCAAATGATTTCTAGTTTTCTTTTCAATGAAATTTATTTCCATACCAATGAGCTCTATTTTAGTTGCTCTTGCTTTAATTGGGGGAGGTACAGGTGGTGCTTTAGGGATCATTGTTGCCAATGACCGTTCAAACAAATTGGGATAATCTAACACACTCAAAATACGTTTTTGTCTTAAGTTAATTGCTAAACGATCAACAGCATCACGTTCCATAAAGTGTATAGACAAAGGTCTTGATTTTTTATATCCATTCCCAACACAGATTAACTTGGGTAAACATTGCTTAGTTACTGGACAATCAAACTGTTCACCTGCTTCCCTAACCACATTGGGTAAACTGTCTAATTCAAGTTCCACCTGCTGTTTTGCTAAGCATATATCTAATTGACTTATCTCTTTTGGCTTTAATGTGGTAACAGATAGTTCTTTTAACTTGTTTTTCTCCGCATCCCTAGTGCCACCATCAGGAGATGGGAAGATTTTTTCCCTTCCCTTAATATCTTCCTGATGAGGAATCATTTTAAGAAGGTATGGTTTATCAGTGTCCCCCAACAATGAGTTATTCTGTTCCAGGTTTTCCGACTGTGGTGGTGCAGCAATAATATAATCTAATGATTGCTGGAGATCAAATTTATTACTTGCAATTTTTCTCTTCACATTTCCTTCAATCATATTTTTATGTTCTACAGTTATGAATGACAATTCATTGCTAATAACACCACCATCAATTAACTGTATAGGAATACATTTTGGTGAAGACGAAATGAGCTCCTCTGTAGGTTTCTCAAAATCGGAGGATAAATCCCAGCCGTGTTGGAACTCTCTCTGTGCGATCTGCCATTTGAGACAGTTTCTCATTTTTTCATCCATGAAAGCTGACTCCACAACAATTGGGTCTCTTTGGACATTTCTTACAGTTAAGGCTCCTCGAGAAGTTATCGCTCTTGCTGATTTTTCAGTATTACTTGGATATTCCCAGAAATTAGCAAAGAGTCTGTTCTTAAAGTTCCTCTCCATATATTTAATAGCATCTTTCTTAATAAATGGTAAGCTTCCTGGTCTAATCATCTCAATAATCTTATTTGAAACTATTTCTTGTATAACAGATTTATTCAACAGCTCAGACTCTATTTTTGCTGGCTGATGTGTTGAATACGATTGTTGTTGCAGTGCATCAGTTTCATTAATGCTTTGAGCAGTATGGTAATTAGGCAACTCTTCAAATTGTTGTTTGATCCCAAAAATATTTGATCCGTTCTGCAGAGTTTTCCTTCCCAAAGGGGATTCCTGATGATCATTGTTTTCATTGAGTTTTGCTTTACCAATTTTTTCAATGGCTTCAAAGGAGTTTACTTTTTCTTTAGCTGGTTTCACTTCAAAGCGAGTCATTTGATTATGATATATTGATGATTTTTCAACATCGTAAGCTTTAATTTCAACTAATTCAATTGAATCATCGTCAAGAGGAACTTCTGGAGATTTCTGTGTTTCGGCAGAATATTGAACAAGACCATTCCATTTGTGAGTTGCATGTTTCCCCAAATTGATATTGAAGCAAGTAACCTGTCTTTCATTGAATGATGGTACTTCAGATTTCTTTGTTTGATAAACCCCACTTTCTATTTGCCAATCTTTATCAGTTAATCCCCCATTACTTCTGGTAATTTCCAACTGTTCTGCAACCAATGGCACAACTGATTGAAAACCATTTCTGACCTCGATGAACTCAATTTTTTCATAATTTTCTTGTGAAAAAGCAACTTCCTGAGCTAATGGATCAGTGTCAAAATCAGTATTTTTAATCTCTGCATTTTTTTCCTCCAAGTGATAGATGTCATTCAAATGTATTAATGATTCTATTGATTTATTCTCTGAACACCCATCGCTACTGGACAATGAAATGGATTCAAACACCTCTAGTGTCAACATTGGAGTAGGTGAAGAGAAAACTGGAGTTTGTACCACTGAATGAGGTGTCAGCTTCTTTGCATTAACATAGGGTTTTTCATTCACTGTTGTTACATCACTGGAAGTAGTTTTAGCTGTTTGCATACTATTACTGAGACACAATTCAGAAGTTGATAACTGTGTTCCGGTCTTTTTGGCAATCTCACCAGATGTTTCTTTAGACTTTGCTGTTTCATCATCCTTCAAGCATGAATATACTGAATATTTCTCTGAAATGTCACCATCGTATCCGGATTCTTTGCATGCGATGTTACCCTTTGATGAATCTGAATGTTTTTTGTTCAAATATTCATTAGCATCAAGATACTGATGATCACTATTTGTCCATGAACCACTAGGAGTCATTCTCCATATTTCATCTGAAGAAAATTGGTCAGAAGTATTTGTTCCAACTGAAGCATGCTTCCCAAGCAGCCTGTTCTGAGAAATAGATCTGGACTTATGGGAACTTAATTTATCAGCTGTGACTGTTGCACCTGAATTATTAGATTTTTTCCCACAGCAGTCATAACCCGGATGGTCCAAAATGGGTACATCGATGGAATTTTCATTTGCTGTTTTGTTGTCATCTGTGCCATGTGTGGTTTCATCAAACTTTATTTTCTCCAACACTTGGATTGCGTTATGTTGTTTTCTGTTTATTTGCAAGATGTGGCAATCAATACATAACAATTATTTCTACATCACCTTTGAAAACATTTAAAAACAAAATACCTTTTCCTTGTTACACATTTTAAAAGTACAAGTGTACATACTAGCAGGATCAATTTCACTTCTATAACATACATTTTCAGATCAGTGCGTCGAAAAGCCTGTTTCCATGCTGTATCTCTACACTAAACTGAAAAAAAAAACAAATTATAGCAGTCTTGTAGTGTACAGTGTCTGTTCAATGTTACTGGATTGAGTCAATTTATATTGATACTGCATGTCATTTGAATTGGCAAACTGCCCATCATTTGAGTGTGGATGGATACCTGGAAATTTAGGAGTTCAGGTTATCATAGATCTCTAGCATCTGTAAAAAAGTTAGCATTTCATAAAGTTGATTTCTAAAAGGGTGCTTTGGTTGCTGTGATATTAATCTGGCCAGGTTAGTGCAATAAATAAAGTCCTGAAGAGGTACATTAATCCAAATATCATCAGAGAAACCTGACAGAGCACAATGGTAACAAATGATTCTGAATGAATAAGCATCAAATGCATTTGAAAGGACAAATTAACTATAGCAACAGCACAGGTTCACCTCTTGAAGGTTGTGGTGAAAGGGTGTTATTCTGGCTGGAGCTAGCTCTGTGACCAGTGGAGTTCCGCTGGAATCTGTTCTGGGACCACTGATGTTTGTGATATAAACAATCAGAACAAAAATATACCTCGGCTGGTTAGCACATTTTCAGACAGCACAAACATTGGTGGAGTTGCAGACAGTGAGGAAGGCTTTCATAAGTATTCAGGGGGAAATGAATCGGCTGCATAATTGGGTAATGCAATGACAAATGGGGTATAATACGAGCATGTGTGGAGTGTAGCAATTTGGGAGGTCAATTGTAAGGGGAAAATATAGAGATTCCTAACAGCATTGAAGCAAAAGTGGTATCACAAGTGGAGAAGGCAAATGGTATGCTTGACCAGCAGTCAAGGGCATTGAGAATGAGAGTGAGGAAGTAATGTTGTAGCTTTCTAGGACAATGATAAGGCCACATTTGGAGTATTTTCTACAATTCTGATGCCATCATTACAGGAAGGATGAGGAGGCTTTAGAGGGGATATATGTTTACCAAAATGCTGCTTGGATTAGAGGGTATTTGCTGGAAAGGAGGTGCGGCAACCCAAAGAAAACCCTGTCACCAGGGGCTAAAACATGAGCTGCAACTATAGGTGTGTGAACCGGTGAAGGGCTAGCTGATTCAGACCAGCGG